>VZRQ01002612.1:0-249467 GCA_013397975.1 Machaerirhynchus nigripectus
CTTGTGCGGAGTCCAAAACTCCCCCAGTTCTTGCACTTTGCCTTCTTTCAGTGCTTTTATCAGCCACAGATGGATGGCTGGGCAGGCACTGCTCTGCCTTTGAGCCAGTCATACCCTGCCTCTGCCAGACCCAGGCAAAGCCAGGTGCAGGACTAACAAGAGTCTTTGGCCTGTCTGAATTCAAGAAGCATTTGGGCAAAGCTCTTGGGCACATGGTGTGATTCTTGGGGTGTCATGTGCAGGGCCAGGAGTTGGACACAAGGATCCTATCATCCCTTTCCAACTCAGCGTATTCTATGATTCTTTGATCTCCTAGGAAGTAGAAAACTTAAGATTCATGCCCTTTGTCCCAAGGGCTCTAACCCATGTTGCATTTGGTCTTGCTTGGCCTTTTGAAGCTAGATCACAGTGCAGAAAGCAATGCAGGATTCATGGGGTCAGAAAGTGCTCAGTGTAGCACCTCAGGATTATATCTGTGGGTGTGTTTGGGAAGCACTGCATGGAGTAAGAATGGGTGGGAATCCAACATTTCATTTGCTTTTCAGGATTATTACTATTTGGGAAAGTAAATCTAAAAATTCAAGTAACTGCATAATGTACCATCTATAAAGAGGCAGGGAGTGGGATCTAGACTAGGAACCTTTCCTTAAGGTAGTGGGAATCTAATGACCAGACTTCAGAATTGGTCTCTTGCAGTCTCCATGAGTCCAGTGTTCCTTTCCATGCATAGCATATGAGTCAAACTGCCTTTTATGTTTACTTTTAAAGGAGATCTAAGAGATTGTCTCATCTAGTTCCTTTGCAAAAGGCAAGTTTGGCAGCAGCAATGTTATTTCTGATAGAGGTTTGCTGTCTTGCTGTTGAGGATAGACAGTAGCAAAGGATTCCTAACCTTCCTAGATACCTACACTCTTCCTAGGCACCCTGATTATCAGGAGGTGGATAGTCTTTCTTACGTCCATCTTCGGAATTTGAGCTTATTGGATCTTCTGTCACAGTAGATGTGGAAAGAAGCTTACAGCCTCTTTCTCTTCCAGTATGCTTTGATATTCTTAAAAGCAGGACCCTGTTTTCTCTAAAAGAAGTGATCACAGAGCAGGCTCTTTATTTTTCTTGTTTTCTTCTATAGGTTTTGGCTTCCTGACTTGTGATTGCTCTGTCTGTGCAGCTGATCACAGTTCTTTACATGCAGTGCTCAAAGCTGAGCATACTACTCAGTTTCTGGCTAGATTAGGGCAAGATATTTTTTCCAGCCCTACCACTGTTGACTCATGTTGAGTTCATGATCATTAACTGTCAAATTTCTTTCTGCAGAAATGCTGCTACACTGATCTTTCCCCAGATTTTGCTTATGCAGTCGATTATTCCTGGCTTAATCTTAGAACTTTGTTCTGGCCTTGCCTGAACAGCTGCTGCAGAGCAGCAATTGTGACTGTGTCATTAGCCTTGAGCACAGCCCTGGGAGTCAGGGTGTTACCTGCATCTTTCACATCGTTCAGTATTTTCATTACTGGTGCTTCGGTGCTACTGGAATGAACATAACAAACTCTGAGCACAAGTCCAGTTTGAGATGAACCTCAGATAAATATTAACTGGTCTTTTCAACAGTTTTGGGGTTTTTCTTTTTTATCTAAATACCAACAGTTCTTATTAAATCATGTTTTTCTAGCTTGCTTGTGGGAATATCATGAGTGATACCAGTGTGAAAAGTTCTGCCAAGGTCAAGACAAAGTAACTAGTATGGATCAAGACAGATGATTTCTTTTCAGCACCTGCACATCTTACCAGTGGGTAGAGAGATGAGAAATTGCCTCTGTGCGCATTCTAAATATTAGTTTTATTAGTAAAAGGTCTGCATCTCTTCTTTCTTGCATAGGAACTGACACTGGAAATAGTGGGTATCTTCAGGAGGTGTCCCCTAGGTATGCCTGGGCAGTCTTTTGCTTATCAGCTTCACCCTCTCACTGAGGAGGAGGTGGAGGAAACATCAGGCCACGCTGCTGAGCAGCTCCAGATAAACCTTTGTGACCTGTGTATTACTTTACCAGTTGTCCTTCTGCTCTTGGGCATGTAAGCACATTCTGAGTCAGTGACCACTGAATACTTATATCTTTTGGGAGAAATGGGTCCTCTAAGACCTTTCTTTTTTTTTTTTTTCCCTTTCAGAAAGGGATAAGGGGCTAGGGAGTCCTAAAATAATTGACACCTTGTTTTACAGAAAACTACTGGTGTTTGGTTTTGGGGGTTTTTTGGTTTTTTGAGGGGGTTTGTGTTCTGAAATGCTGAAGAGAACAAGTGATGGTGTTACAATAAACAAAACCTGCATGTAAAACCTGTCTAACTCGGTTAACGCACCAGACTTAAGCTGCCCCTTTAAAAAATTACTAATTTATGTTAACATCTGTTTAAATCAAGCATTTAGGAGAAGAGCTGCTTTTTCTTAATGACTTGCATCCCTTTTCTCAGGCTAAAGCTTTTTTCCTGTTTTCCATGATTGCTTTATTCTTTATATGGGTTGATGTTATTTGATACCATTATTCAAGGTTGTATTGCTTGCCTATCTGCCTTTTAGGAGATTTGGAAGTCTGTCATCAAAAAGGTGAACCCACAGATCAGTTGAGAGGTAGTAAATGCCTTGCAGGCACATAGGAATCTCCAAACATTATCTATGGATCCTAGGTATGCACTCACCTGAAAATCATTCCTGTTATCAGGGTTAGCCTTTCCGTTCTAGCTTTAAAATCCACAGTGATTGCACTAAAACCTGAAAACTTGTTCCTATGGAAGTGCTTCTATCTTAACTGAAAAACGGTTTAAAGACAATATGACTTCTGGAAAGTCTGCTGCAGGAAACCCATGCATAATTAGTGGAAGGGAAGTGTCAGTCTGAGTATGTTTTTACAAAATAATTATAAATATCTTGATCACACCTTCCTTTATTTTCTGATACAGAATTTTCTGCCAAAATAGAGACTCCTAAACCTTTTGATTCTGAAATACTGCATTTGTGTGTTAAAATACAGTATTTTCTCTCTATCTTGTATCACAAGCTTAGGACTTTTTTTTTCCCGGGAGTTCAGGATTCTTTCACTGATTTATTTGAAATGCTATATTAAAAGAAAAACATAACACAACTTAAATCTTATACTAGTTAATGTGACTGCCAGCCATAACTCCATTTGGGCTTTGGAATAAGCATCAAAAGCTGAGAAAGTTTTCATTCTCTTATGCCCATTATCTAAAGATTAGAGCAAATAAATGCATGTACTTTCTCATTAAAAAAATACGGGGTCACCAGTTCTGACTCTTTTCATTTCCCTCTAATTTGTCAATTTTTTTATCGGGTCTGTTTTGCTGATAGAGTGGAAAGAAGGAGAGACTGAAATTAATTAAATCTTCTTTCATATTTAACTTTTTATTTAGTGTCTTGGGGATCCAAGGAGCTCCAAGCAATAATCAATCAAAATCTCTTCCCTCTGTCTATTCCCAATGGAACTGTAATAATAACCAATTAATACAGCTCTAGACTGGACAGAAAGGTTGTGATTAGCTCCTACAAAAATTGATTGCAATTAGCAAAATTCTGCTGTAGCAGAAATCACCAGTTAAAGCCTTTTTGCAAAAAAAAGTTTAGGATTTAGCTTGCTTGAAATACTGAAATACAGCAAAATTTTCTCTTTGTTCAGGCCTTTTTTGACCTTGTCTAAGGGATGAAGGCTTTTAGACACCTTGAGCCTCATTTTTAAAATGACCTGCCATGGTCAGTTAACTGATAATGTATCAATTAACCTAAAAAATAATCTGTGTGCATTGCTCGCCATTATTTTCTGTGGTTCCACTTCCTTTGAAGTATTGCTGCGCTAAAATCAAAGCAAACCCACACACACACACCACTGCAGAGCATTTTAGAAATATATGGTGTTATTCTGGTGACACCAGGTGTTGAAAGGAAAAAATGTAATGCATTATGTATTCAGAAGCATGCCTTTACTAAGTCATAGTTATTGTGGGGTAAATGGTGAGCTAGTGAGGGTTTGTAATTTGACAGTAAATTATCTATTTTGAAAGAAGTGTTCATGTACTGAAAGTCAGGAGTTATTTGATCATTACCTGTCCCTTTAAGTCATATCAAAAAGACAAAATTAAAATGTCGTATGGTTTCTCTTCTTTCTGTATTTTAAGTAATATACTGTTTCTTGATTTACATCTGGCTCTCTAATTATGCTATTTAATTTTTCCTCCATTAATTAGCATCAATAAGTGAGTGTTTGCTTAAGGAATGCAGAAGTGAAATTAACTGAGATTTCCAGATGTCCCTAGATACTGTCAAGTCTGGGAGAAATGCTGCTCAGAATAATAACATTGTTCCTGTGTGTGTGGCTGTGGGAGTTGCCCATGTCTGCTGTACGGCACAGTATTTGGGTGGGGAGAGTGGCACTGGGAGGGCAGTGATTGATTTGTTCAAGAGCTGAAATATAACTTTCTATGGCCAAGTTGGACTGAAGTTATTAAATAATGTTTTGTGCATTTTCAGTATAGTGTGAATAATGCTTATCTTTGATACTTTTCAGGTAGAATCATTTTAACTCCAAAAATACGATATTTGTTTAATCTGTAAAATCGTCCCTTCTTATTTCAGCTTTCCATTGTCAAATGCATTTGGTGGGAGGGTGTACCAGTGTTCATCCAGAACTACTTCTTGAAACTCCCAGGCTGTATTTGCTATAAGCCAAGATCTTTCAGTGGAAGCAGACTGTTTTCAAAAAGTGTGGTACTGATGGTACTTACTGGAGGCTGGTCTCTTTAGTTGTGGCATAAAAATAAATTATAAGTGGTGCTTGTAAATTTATTTTAGTAGGAGCAAAGTTGCTGACAGGAAGAGCAGTTGGTTTTATATTGTTTATCAGTTTGTGCTGAGAGGTGTGTGTTGAAAATGTCTGCTGATCCCAGTGCAAGAGGAAACTTTTTACTTAGAAGGATAGAGAAGTCTTGGGACTTGCTGTTCCTGTCCTACTTATCCTGTTCACTCACACTGAAATTTGAAAAAGTAAAGCTTGAGGAAGTGAATTGGGGGATACTCTACATACTACTGGATATTTGGGACCTATTTGGAAAGGTGGGATCCCAATAAAATAGCAGCAGGTATGAATTGTTTTCTTATTTCCACAGCATACCCTGAGAAAGCAGGAATATAGTGATCCATTGTCACTTCTGCCTCATGTCCCACGGCACGGACAGGGGACAATGGCAGTTTCCCTTTCCATGCTGAGATCTGTGCATCCCCTTTGGTCTGGCCTGTTGACAGCTAATGTAGCCAGTTTAGCCATCCTCTTTTCTCATGATTTTGGCCCATGTTTGGGGTGTGCGAGGAGGCTGTTGTGGGGAGATACTAAAGCTAGTTGGAGGATATGCTAATTTATAATTGAGGCTTAATCACCTTTGCTCGGGACCTGCTTCAGTCCTAAATTGGCTACATCTTAAGATGTAGCTTGAGGCATTGAGAACATTTTATATTGTAATACTGCCTAATTCATGCTGCTTTTCTCAGCACAAAGTCTAGATTGATGGATAGGTGTAGTTGGACACTCTCCTAGATATTTCAATGCCTTATGGTATGTGAGTTTCCTCTGATGTGCACACAAAGTAACTTGAAAGATTTATGTCTCTGGGATGCTAATTTTATTTAAAAAATTTTTAAAAGTCCTTTTCAGCTGCCTATATGCTGTCATGATGCAGAAATATATCGCAGATGGAAACCACCTGGTTTGTAGAAGTAAAATCCTTCCCAAAAGCCATTAGAGTGTGTCCAGAGCAGGGTGACCAGCACGGTGAAAGGCCTCAAGGGCAAGACCTACAAGGAGTGGCTGAGGTCACTTGGCTTGTTCAGCTTGGAGAAGAGAAGGCTGAGGGGGGACCTCATCACAGCTGACAGCCTCCTCAAGGTGGGCAGTGGAGGGCGGGTGCTGATCTCCTCTCTGGTGACCAGAGATAGGGTACGAGGAAATGGGATGAAGCAGGGGAAGTTCAGATTGGATATTAGAAAAAGACTCTTCACTGAGAGGGTGACTGGTCACTGGAACAGGCTCCCCAGGGAACTGGTCATGGCACCAAGCCTGTCAGAGATCAAGGAGGGTCTGGGCAACACGGTTTGTCATATGGGTTAGCTTTAGGCAGTCCTGTGAGGAGCAGGCAGTTGCACTTCATGATCCTTATGTGTCCATTCCAGCTTGGGAAATTCTGATTCTTTTATTGCCTTCAAATGATGGATCCCCAGAAGCTCTTGTCTGTGGTCCCCAAGCGTATGTTCTTGCACTATTACTAAAAGCCATCTTACTTCAATTACACAGTTCTTAGGCCATCTCATATGGCTGTAGCATGAACTGATGCTCTTCTGGATACATCACACGCAGATGTGGTAGTCACACAGCTGCTTGCTGTAATAAGATCACTAAACAACATTGATTCCTGAGGAATATGACTGGTAAATTTTGTCTGTGCTTACTACTTCTTAATATAGTCAATTATAATCTTCCCTTAACTTACTCCTTGTTCTTAGACAGTTCTTCTGTATAACTTGGTCTGGAGATATTTTCACTGCTTATTAAATAATGGACTCCAAGTCTACTGTGTTGTCCTTGTCAGAGCAGGTTGTTTAATGACACTGGCCTGGCTTTTTTGCATTCAGAACCGCATTGCATATTACTCCCTTTCTCATTTACTTCCAGTACTTAATCCTGTTCTTCTTTTTTTATCAAGTTACTAACAGAAATTCTTTCTCAAACGTCACTGAAGAGAGGCTGCCGAGCATGTATAAAGTTATTTTCATTTATGTAAATATTTTATTTGTAAATAATTGGCTCATATAAATTAAGAGGAATATTATGTAATGATCCTGTTACAGCCTTACTCCTGCTATAAGATGCCCTTCATTAAAGCTTCCTTCCAGGCCTTCTGGACACTGGCAAGGAGACCTTGAATTAGAGTAAATTCTGCATCTCATCATAAAACCAAAATAGCTTTTATCTGCAATTGCAGATTTGTATGTAGAGATAGGGAACTATTTCCATCAGTAATTCTTGTGAGACTCTTGTGGCTCTAGGCAAAGATTTAAGGGCTTGTGTAGCTGGTTTTCCTCGTTTTTCAGTAAATACAGACCTTACAGACTTGCGTTAAACTTTGCATTAGACTACAGAACCTGTTTCTGCATCAGAGACCAAACCACTCTTTACCAAAAAGTAAACATTTAATTCCACACATCCTTTATAGGACACATACAAATTGGAGATTTCTTGTCTTCCTATCTGTGACTCTACCAGCCAGGAGGATATTTCAGTTTGGTCAGTATGTTTTCTGGATTTGAAAGCAATTACTCCAGTGCCTCACCAAGTGCAATTTTAGGCTTTCTTGGATGGCCCCAGAATATGTATTTGTTTCTTTTGTGTAGAAGATAGGAGGCCAGTAGATGTATGTACTTTGGGATAAGGATGCATTCCCTGTTGCTGAAGAAGGATGTGATGTGTGCTTCAGACTTCATTGCAGGAATTTGCAAGTCATTCTTAGCAAAAATCAAGACCAGGACAGTTGAAATAACTCAATAATTTTGTTTTCGTGATGATCTGTGGCTTACTTGTTCTGTAGTAAACTTGTTACTAATTTCTAAAGAGAAGTGATATGCCTCAGTGGGATTGAAGTTAATTATATGCATCTGTTCATGGTTCTTTGTAGTTTTGATTTTATGTCCTATTTTGGTTTGTATTTTCTTGCCTTTTATTATGTTAGAAAATGGTGGAAGAGATATATTGCTGAGATATGGATTTTTATTTCTGACTTGTATTAAGCTGGAAGCTGAAATTCACTTTAAAAATCTTTTTATGAAAAAAAAACTACCCACATAGTTTATCAGTGTAAGACTTGCATACACATTTAATCAGTAAGACAAATAAAATAACTATAGTGAATTAGAATAGAATCACAAAATCAACTTAGTTTGGAAAACAACCTTTAAGGCAGAGTCCAACTATTAACCCAGCACTACCAACTCCATCACTAAACCATGTCCCTGAGCACCACATCTGCACATCTTTTAAATACCTCCAGGGATGATGACTCCACCAGTTCCCTGGGCCGCCTGTTGAGCTGATTTATTTTGTTACCAGTATGTCCCATGTTAAATATTATGCTTTTCCACAAATTTGATTCATGGACTGAAACGATGGTATAAGCCTTCCTTCCTAAAAAAAAAAAAAGCGCTCCACTTTTGCTTGTATGCACCTTTAGTAACCTCAGCTGGGTCCTCTAAATGTGAAGGAGGGGCCTCTCCTCCTTCCATTGCTACCTAGTGGCATACATACAAATAAAAAAGCACTACTGTTAGTGTAACTTCTGTGTGTGTAGATATACTTCATTGTCCCCTACTTCTTCTGAACCTCACAAAATTTGTATGATCCTGCTTCAGGAGGATCAAATGTTCTTGGCAGTTACCCCACACTATCTGTACCCTTTCTGATGGACTATTTAAAATTGTGTTTGCATTTAGATCTGGTGGCTCCTCCAGTACACCTGGTTTAACCTTCCTCTCTCCTTTTCTGTTGGCCCCTGACACTTCACAAGCAAAGCATGGTTCTGCGTAGAAATCCTTGTGTGTGTATATGTGGATGCAGCAAATGCATATGAATTACCTTTTTTTGACCCTTTAAAGCAGCCCATGCTTTCCCAGGGAATCACAGGTTGAAAAAAACCAGTCTGTTGAGTTTTTCTGATGCTTCATTTCTGCCACATTGATCAAAGGTTTGTGTTTTAGTAGCTAATCCATGCTGGAGTAGGTAGTGATTTCTGGAGGAAAAATACTGCAGTGTAATGTGACACTTGTTCCCACATTTATACCTGGATTTTTCTATTTGGCTCATTTAGCAGAGCACATTTTGTTCCCTGAACATCTGTGCTCTCATTTGGTTTTTAGCAGGGTTTGAGGAGCATCGTGTTGCAGTGACCTCTCCACATTGTGCTGCAGGGCTCTGGCACCTTGACTCATCCCAGGGAGACATCCTGCTACCGCCTATAGAGCCGCTGGCTGGAGCGGCCTCCCCTATTCTGTCAGGATGTCCGGCTGCTGGCCCTCCCAGCCAGCCACACAGCAAGGCCCGAGAGGCACCACTGGGTCTCGCCTGGGCAGAGCTCCTCCCCTGCAGCCCCTGCCATGGCACCTCCACGGAGCAGGAGCAAAGGCATAAATGGCTTCCCGAGCCACAGGCCCCTGCCAGTGGGAAGATGCTGTTGCTCAGCAATGGGGCTTTTATAAACATCTCCCAGGCTCAGTCGCACTCCAAGGGACGGTGTTGTGCCATGACCTGGGCACCTCTCCCCTTCTCACAGAGGATCATTGTGCAGCTGTTCCCTCATTTCCTTTGTGGAAAGGCACCTCACGATCCCACACAAGACCCCATCTTTTCTCTCTTCCCGTTCTCTCTCTCACCATCCTTTCAGTGTAGAAAAACACATTCCCATGCTTAGGTACTCAAAGTGTTTGCCGTGTTCCACAGGCCGGGATGATCTTCTCGGTCCAAAACAGCAAACTGACCGCTCTGGGTATTGGCATGTAAATTAATGTGCTGACCTCGCAGGGAACCCATCCAAGCTGCAGGCTCTGTCCCGAGTTTCAGGATGTCGGCGGTTTGAAACTCTGGGCTCTGTTCTGCATCTCAATGATGGAAACCACTTCAAATTCACCGTGGCATAGCAGGGCTGCCCTATCAAAAGTTGTTTTTCTACTTTTTTCCTGTAACAGCAATCTGGCATTTAAAGCTTATGCTCCATTTGTGCGGGTTGTTTTTCTTCTTCCTTCTGTGTAGATACAACAGTGTAAGCACCTATGCTAAAAGTGCAAAGATGAGATATTTTTGTATATATAATATAAATTCATCGTCATGTACTTAAAACTGCATCACAAGGACCCACCATGCTTGAGTGGGATTTTGAGAAGCCATTTAGTCTCCTTCCTTTATCTAAGGCAAGAATAACTGTAGCATCCATGATAGTTTGAACAAATTTTCAAGAGTTCCAGTTTTCAAGGCTTCCATACTGTTCATTGATTTTCAGTAAACACTTCACACCTCAGTTGGCACTCAAGACTAAGATGCTTGAGGTATTGCTGTGTTCTTCTGAAACACCAGTGTGTTGCTCAGTAACACTCAAAAAGGCATGGGGAGAATGGACTGTGAACAAAGCAGGAGACATGGTTTTTATCCCTGTATAAATTCATAATTTATCTATTCTCAAATACTTCAGTTCTGGTTTCCCCATGTCAGAAAACCATAGGAGAACCAGTAAAGAGTGCTTTTTGGTTTGTTAAATATATGTGGACTTGTCAGCCATCAAAAGCTTAAGCACTGGAAAAGTATCTGGTGGCACTGAGGAGGTGCACAGAGCCCCCTGACTCAGGAAGATGAAGCCAAGCAGGCATCGGGGAAAGACCCCACAGTAACCTGGCCTCACGCACACGTGTCCAGTCGCAGCCTGAGGCTGCCTTCCGTGCTGCTGCTGCTGCCATTGCTGAAACAAAAGCAGGCATGAGAGCTCACAGGAAGAAAAGGCCTTTACACAGCACAATGCTCATCACTTTGACTTAGGGAGGGTCTGGACCCAAGTCTGGAAATGCAGCGGTGTTGCCTTGCCCTGTCCTTGCACTCTGATGCTGAGGTATCTGTTCTTGAACATCCCCAGATAGGGAGCACTGGGCCCTCAAGCTTTTTTGGGGTCATTTGTTATGGTTGTTCTTATGCCCGTCTGTTCTTAAAACTGGAAAGCTGTTCCTATCCATGTTAAGGATTCTGTGCAAAAAATTTTGGCTGGCTTTGTGTTCATGTATGCAGAGACTCAACTTTCTCATCTTAAAACCTTTACCCACATTTGTAGGTGATTTTGCCCCATCTCATCAGCTCCTATTTAAGCTCCTGCTGGTTCATTCTTGGCCCAAATAAAACAGTCCTGGATTCAGTGCTCTGCCCTGAGCTCTTTCTAAATAGTTTTGTAGGACACAGCTTTCTGAATTGAGGTCCCAAGACTTTAGTGAAACTCGTACAATGTGACTTAATATTAGGACAAAACAGTCAATACTTACTAATATAATATTCTTTTAGGGTGGTAGCTTTCCCCTCCTTCCTCTCAACTCAGTTTGTCCACATCCACTGACCTGTTTCCTTCATTCGCCTTTTCTTGTCCTGATACGCTGGCAATCCTCTCTAGAAATTTAGCCTGTTCATCAGTCTAATGTTGTGTCCAGCGTTGTTTCTGCATTCCATCCCCAGCATCTTTTTGCATGTGCTGTTTTTATCTGATTGTCACTCTGAGACCTTCTAACAGTCACTTTGGGAATTAAACTCCTTCTGTAAGTAATAAAAAGTAATCTAATTAATTTTCTCTATGCAGTGCACTTGAAAGTGATTTGGAATGTTTTCAAACAGACAAAAGGTAAATGTTTGCCGTGATGACAAAGGGGTACAAGGCACGTGAGCAGTGCTGTGATTGATGCCTGTCCAAAGGAAGGGCATCCTCATTCTGCCTCCTGGCAGAAGATACTCCAGTTGAAGTGCAGGAGTATTTGTTGGTTTGGGAATGTAAACTATCCAAGGAAGAAATGAAAAGAATCTGCAAAGGAGGTTAAGTGGAGTTTCAGGTAGTGCCCGGTAGCATCCAGCGTGGCCCTGGTTACTCCAATACTCTTGTTTGTTTTCATAAACCAGCACCTCACAGTTTCAGGGCGGGTGACTGCTGCGAGGAGACCATAACCTCTTGATTTCAAAGGAGCCATCGTTTCACTGGTGCCTCTGTGGTTAATGTAAGAAAGGTGTCTTGCCATAAACTTTTTCCGAGGTATTCAGCAAGGTTGGGAAGGGGTCGGCCCAGGCAGGAAGCCCTTGTCTGTGCTATAAAGAAAATAGCAAGCAACAAAATGAAAGCATCAAAGGACCAACAGGATGCGGTCCCAGGAGTCCTCTCTGGCATGTTAGTCCTTCTTGAAAGTTAGCATTGAGTGAAGAGTGACCTTAAAACTCCCTTCATTCAAACAGACTGGGCTCAAGTTTAAAGTTCAAGGCATTTTGTTTTTTCACCTGTTTCCTACAGTTTTTAAGAAACTTCTGAAGAATTAATGTGTAACTATATCTGGTCACAGAGCCAATGCAGAAAATTTTTCTCAAGGGAAAATAATGTTACTGTATGGAGTGAGAGAAATGGATACTTTCTGAGTTAGGTTTTATTTTGTTGAAACTTTTTCTCCCAAACCCACTGTGACCATGATTGCAAACAGCCCTGGAGCCAGCATAATGCACGGCTCCAGGGCTGTGCTTTATTTTTGAAAGAAGCTGGTAGGGTCCTGTAATTGTCTGAATTGTGCTTAAAAAAAGGTGTTTTTTGCCAAAGCTGCTGCTGCAGCTTGGGAAGCGAGGTCTTGTTTTGGGCACAACCTGGGAGCAGAGAGCCTGGTTGCAGCTTCATCTGCGAGTGCATGGTGAGTGAGCCAGCAACCAGCCCCGTGGCCACCCACCCCTCTCTCACTGTGCTGGAGCTTTTGGGCCTCGAGAGGGAAAACCAGAGCCCTGAGCCAGTACCCCACCGGCGGGTGAGGGTGGATGTGCATACAGTGCTGCCGCCCTACCGGCGCTAATGCTGAGCGGTAACCCGGGCTCCTGGCTGCCACTGGTTGTGAGCCACTTTTCACCCAACAATGCCTTCCTGTGTGATCCTGAAGTAGTTCCTCTATTTTCTGATCTTTGCATCTTGCCTGATGAAGCAACTAGTAACTGATCCCACAAGCTACTTGGCAGGGCATCTTTCATAGCTAAAAGAAATAGTTCGCAGAGATAGCATACAAATTTTACTTATGCTTCCCCATGCCATTAAATTTTAATGACTCTGGTATTAATATTTCATGAAAGTACTTTCTGAATGGGTTTGTTTTGTCCTGGCAGCTAATACTCAGTATAAGTATGGGCGGGTTTTGTTTGGTTTTTGGTGGGTTTTCTTTTCCTCTCAGGTGGTTTAGTGAAGGGAAGAAGTGTCAAACTGGATTAAGTGAGAAAAGGCAACTTCTTGTTGGTGATTCAGCAATGGGGTGCCATTGATAACTCTTTTCAGCTGTGTAGTGGAAGCCTGTGAAATGACCCTCAAATACAATTCTGCTCTGTGCTCTCCTGCCACAAGGTGGCTAAAACTGTTTTAAAAGCCCAGGATTTGCGAGTGCCTTAAGTGATGCTAATACATCTACAGCCTTTCTGCAGCACAACACACAGCACACTGGAGATCAGATTTATTGCGCAGAAAATTGTGTATATCTTATTTATATGGAGCAGCAATCAGAAAATGTTACTACCAAGTTTATTTCAATCCCTCCTCAGCTGGAGGGCTGGGCTTGGCTTTGCTGTTGGGTTTTTTTAATAGAAGGAGAAGTCATTGTGCCCAGCCCATCCAAGTGAGCGACAGGACTGCTGTGGGGTAGAGCAGTACCACAGGGAGCTCAGTGTCCACCTGCCCGCGAGCCTCAGCTCCACAAGGACATCAGCCTCACATTCCACACAGACTGTGGCTGAAACTTCAGCTTCCCACTCCATCTCCATTTGTACTGCCTGCTGAATCCATCTACTCAAAGGCTAAATCAGAAACACTTGTCCCAACCTGGGTTAGCAAGTTCTTTGTTGCTGTTGAATTCTGTGGACCCTGCACTGGGATGATGGGTGCCTTTCTTTAAATGGGTGATGTTTCCCAACAGCCAGCTGCCATGCCATCAGAAACAAGGAAGTTGTTTTCACCAATTTCAGGAAGTGGTGACAGTCTTCTCTGCAAACTTTTTGGAAGCTTATCTCCAGCTGTACAGTAGGGACATGGCTTCTGTTTAATGGAAATGAGGCGTATCTTTTTCTTACAGATGCACCACTCACTATAGAGCTTTTTATGTGCGTTTTAGGTTTCCCTTTTTATTTTTTAACTTATTAACTCTGACAAGTAAGCTCTTGGTTGTGAACAATTTAATTCACGATTCATTTTTCTGATTCAAAGTGAACACGAGTGCCCTAATCCCCTAATGGGAATTAATTGCATGTTTCAATGCTTAACTCTGAACCTTTCTCAATCCCCCTGGGACAAGTTTCTTCCTGAAGGATCTGTGTTTGTTATTCAAAACACAATCTGAAAGGTAATGATTTTTCTTATAAAAGAGACTCAGGCCGACTGAATATTAATGCTCTTTTTATTGTGAGGGAATGAGCTGCATCCAAGAAAAAACCTCGTTTATGTCACGAAGGATAAATTACTCTGAAGTATATCTGATAAAATAGGGGGGAAAAATCAGTGTGTTCTTACTTTCCCAAGTGAAAGCAGTTTGCCAGCAAATAAAGGCACACACTGGTTTTGCTTGGAAAGCTGTATTTACTTCACCAAAGGGGAAATTGCTTGGCTACTGAGGATTTTTAAATGACACTGCTCTCGGCCAGCAACACACCCTTCTGGATAGCTGACCCGACCTAACAGTTTACTAAAATAAGAGTAAATTGCAGAAAATAGATAAAATGTCTACCTCCAGTCTGTTTTTAAAGATTTCTCAAACTTGAAATACATTATTTAATGACTCTCTTTCCAAGAGGAGCTGCATGGGCTCCTCTGATGTTGGGTGTTGGGCCCAGCCAGGTGACTGTGGATGAGGCAGCCTCTGCCCAGTCAGTGACCACAGGTAAAATGTGGGAAAATATCACAGTGCAAGAACTGCTTCTACCCTACAGAAATGATGGGGTATAAACAGGGCACAGTATGAAAAAATAATGCAGGAACTATGAAGGTACCTTTCCCCCCCATTACATTTCAGTAAAGCCAGTCCTTTATCCCATTTAAGCCAATTTTGAGTGTTTCATGCTCACAGGTAAAACAAATGGTCGTTCAGGGTCTGTTTTCAAGAAGGGGCTTGCACATGTGCAGACCAGCTACTTGAGGTGGTGCAGCACTTTGGGGTGTCTGTCTGGGGAAGAGAGGAGGAACATGGCCTTACCTGGTCTCTCTGCCAGCAGCCCCAGCTTCCAGTTTCTCTCCCTGGCCCCACAGCTTGCTCTTCAGCATTTGTCTGTCACTCAGCAAGCGGGACCCTGGCACTGGCATTACTGCAAATCCATCAGCACGTCCATGAGATGACTCAACACCAGGGTACACTAGCTTTTGGGGCGTCACTGAGCACGACACCACACACTTGCTGCCACTCAGCTCCCATAATGGTGAGAGCAAGAAAAATTCTTTAAGATTTAGGGGCAGGGATGTGTTGGCTGATGTTGGGGATTCCTTACAGAATGTAATTTGGTTACAACAAAGAACTGCAAAAGGCTGACTTTCTCCTGGTGTCTGTTTTTCACTGATGCAGTTTTTGTCTGAAAAGTTTCAAGATACTTGAATTGAGTATGATACTTAAATGTGGTATAGAACTACGAGACCACTTTTGCATGTGCCCGAACAGCCTTTTGTGTAGGAGGTGCCTTGGCAGGGCTGTGGTTCTCCAGGGCACTGGCCCCGTGGGTAACGTACCTCTTTTTCTTTCAGCTGCTTTTGCAAGTACAATGGCCCGTGTCTTCGTGTACGGCACGCTCAAGAAGGGCCAGCCCAACTACAAGCACATGATCAACACGGCCAAAGGGCTAGCGAAATTCCAAGGGAGGGGCCGCACGGTGGAGAAGTACCCGCTGGTGATAGCAGGGAAATACAATATTCCTTACATGCTGAACATCCCGGGGACGGGCCACCACGTTGCTGGGGAGATTTACTCTGTCGATGAGCAGATGCTGCAGTTCCTGGATGAGTTCGAAGGCTGCCCAGACATGTACCAGCGCACCCTGATGAGAATCCAAGTGGTGGAGTGGGAAGGGAAGGGCGGCGCGGGCGAGGCGCGGGCAGCGGCCGACGGCGTCCTGGAGTGCTTCGTGTACAGCACGGCCACGTACCCGCCCGAGTGGGTCGGGCTCCCCTACTATGACAGTTACGACTCCTCGGGGAAGCACGGCCTCTCCTACGTCCTACGGGAAAGCCGGGAATAGAAACGGGAGGTGACGCAGCCTGGCCGAAGACGTAGTGCTAAGCAGGTGTTGCTCAGTAACCTTTCCCGGAAAGCTGTAATACCTTGTTATTAAAATGCAGGATCTCCTGTAACCTTCCCAACCCAGGAGCCTTGGCGCTAGCGTTGAAGTCCTGTAGGCCCAGAGCTGCAGACTCCTCCCCAGGCAGTGTCCTCCTGGCCCCCCCAACCTGCTGCAAGTAACTGGGTTTGCACCAGGTGTAAATGTGTTGTGTGCACATCGGGTCTGGGGTCTAATTATTCCCTCAACTTCCCCCTTTGCCTTGGTGCATAATGGAGGTCAGTGAAAGGCAGAGGAACAGATTAGTTTGGTTTTTTCCCCTGAATTGACAAATTTTCTTGCACTAATATCTGAAACTGATTTAAATGTCTGCAAAGTAAAGCACAACTCATATTGAATATTGACTTGTAATGGTGTTAGTAGGCTACTGCATGTAAACAGGGAAAGCTGATCATATAGGTAATACGGTGCTTCTACACAAATAGGGAATTGCTGGAGAAAATGTGAAGAGTATTCTTATTCTGCATTGCAATGGGTGTTTTTCTGAACTGGAAAGGTGTATTTTTAAACCATGTTTAGTTTTACAAGGCACTGTCAAGAAATACTGAGAGAATGTAAGAGAGTTACGTGTTAAACTGTATTTTTAATTTAACATTCTAAGCACTTTGAGTTCCACTTCTGTTCATTGAGTGGCTGTAGGATTTGGGGGTGTGTGTGTCTGTGTGTCTGTGTGTGTGTTTTGGGGGATGTGGGGGATGTTGGGGACCATATAAAGCAAACCTACACTGGAGCCGTTGTGAGCACTTACTGTCAAGGTGACTTTTTGCCAAGCACTTTAATGCAAAACTTGCAACCATATGCAAACTGAGTTTCCTACTGGGAGAAAAGATTTTGTGTAAGTTATAAAAACATCCAAAGGACCTGTATTGTGATTATTGCAACATTTAAATTGGGAAAAAAAAATATAAAGAAGACTGTTGTCCCCCTGACCCAACCAACTGTGCTGGTTTCTGTACAATCTGGGAAAATCGTGGCTTTCTGTTGTTACACTCTTG
Organism: Machaerirhynchus nigripectus; assembly: GCA_013397975.1. Lineage (NCBI taxonomy): Eukaryota > Metazoa > Chordata > Aves > Passeriformes > Dicruridae > Machaerirhynchus > Machaerirhynchus nigripectus. The sequence continues at coordinate 17,156 of VZRQ01002612.1, forward strand.
TGCCTTATATTTTCCTTCAGCTGCAGTGTTTGGTACAGATAGATTGTACAGTAGCCAAAGCTGCCAAAGGGATGTGAGCAGGCATTGTATGCCATGCAGTGAGCCAAGGTACCATCAAATGCAGCAAGGATACAATTAAGAACAATACTGTACTTTGGCTTCACTGCCAGTAGCCCTGCGATGGCCAGAGGAGATCTGGGGTAGGGAATCAGCCTAAACTTTAGCAGTAGTAGGCACTGCTGCATCTCATTCAGAAAAGCTTGTATGTTGCTGCAATAAGCAAAACAAGTAACTTGATAGTGCAATACTTGTGTCTCTTTACAGTACTTGTCTGTTTAGGGCAACCTACAGAGACTGAACTGTGCTCCTTTGGGAAGGGGCAAGATGGCAGTAAGACTTGTAAGGAGATCTGCAGGGTGTCTGCCTCAGTTTCTCCAACTGCAAAAGCATTAATTTTCCCGGAAGGCAGGTACTATCCAAACATTCTACTTACTCATCTTGATGAGTTTTGTAAACTAATTCCCTAAGCAGATCCCTGGACTACATATTCCCCCTTGGCCATGTCTCAATAGCATGAAGAATGCCTTTTCAGTCAGAAGTTTCAAGCAGAATCAAACATTTCTGGTTGAACATCAGTCACCAGCCCTGTCACAGACAGTTTTCATCCTTCACCTTCCAGAAAAGGGCCCAGGCACCTCTGGCCACAGCGTTTCTTTCTGGGAAGTAGCAGGACTCTGCACATCCTAGGCAAGAAAATGAGAGCAAGCCTGCTCCTCTCTGGGGCAGTGGTCAAGGTTTCTTTGTCTCCCTTTCCTGTAAGAATTCAGGAGGAGGCCTGGTGTGAGGGACAACACGTGCTCTTAGCAGTAGCTTGGGGCAGCTAAAGAGATCTCAGAACAGTGCCAGCTCCTTCTGTAAAGACTTGCATCCAGTAACCAGTATCAAGAAGAAAAGGGTGGGGAAATTGAGTATGGAGTTAAAATAAAAAGAAGACAATTCCCTTACAACTTTAAATGAAAATACATGACAAATGTCGGCACTAGCAAAATAAAGCCTCTAAACTGTAATTTAAATCTAATCTGTACAAATAATTCAAAATATAGTAATATATAAGTATTTTAAATATATAATAATTCTATAATAATTTATTATTAATTAATTATAAGTTAATAAATAATAATTCAGTAGATACAGATCCTAATACAAAATAAATCTGATCAGAATTTAAGCCGTTGGTGGTACTTGTGCAGCACTTATACAGAGTAAAGGAGAACTACTCAGTTTGCTCAGTGGTTAATTTTTCATTCTTGCCAACCATTCTGTACAGCCTGGCTGGGGCCTCAAACCAGGGACATTGCTGTGAAGAAGACAAATCAGATTTGGGCTTTTGTTGTGTTTTCTTTTTTTAAAAAAAAAGAGGCTTTTCCTGTTTCAAAGCAGAAATGGTATTTTATTGATTTTATTTGATCCTGAAAAATCAAAGCATTACAAAGGTTATGTACAAGTATTTCTGGAAGTAAAAATCTGGGATCTGTTGCCAAGATTTAACATCTGTGTTTGCTGTCTTAACCACTGATACAGTAAATATGCCTGTATAAAATCTTGTGCGTAGTGCTGTTTTCTGTGTTGAATTGTCTTAATGTTACTTTACAGATAAAAATAAAGGCTTAGTTAATTCAACAGTGTGGAGGCAACCAGTTCATTCCAGTTCCACCAGCAGATCTTCTTCTCCAACGGTGTCACCAGCCTTGCAGTGCACAGCTTTCACCTAGGGTACAGAAACAGCAGAATTTAAACCCTTCCTCGACAGGCTGGTGAAATAAATGGCTTGGCTGACGTGGCTTGTATTGCACAGAGCTCTGCGTCTGCATGCACGGGGTGATGGCCACAGGGCAGCGTGAGGACACCCCAGGGACACAGATCCACCTGTGCTGCAAGGGCCTCAAGAGGCTGAGCGCTCGACCTTCAGTGCTCAGAGCCCAGCTGGGTTTTGAGTACCAGTGCTTGACAAACTGTCCAACCCCATCAGGGTATTCAGGCAACTACCATTAGCTGGTTTGCTTGCAGCAAGAGGTGCTTGAAGACCTGAATGTTTGATTAGAGATGCCACCTTTACAATTAAAAAGCACCTTTTTTCACCTGGTTGCACTGCTGTTTATTTGTTTTAAATCAGAGGCCAGGCTGACTCTTCAATACTCATGTTGGGACACTGCAATGAAATATTCCACCATTTCATTCATTACAGTTCTTAAATATAGCTGAATTTCGGAACTGCAGCCATGAAGTGGGTTTCTCTCAGTCTCCAGAGGGTTGGGATAGATGATTCAGATCTGAATTGTTATCCTTTAACGTAACTGAACTTGGCAAAGGGCTGCCACTGTGTCAAATAAGTGCAATTACTTCTGTAGATGAATCACATACTCACATGCAGATTCCTGAGTTTTAAAACACAAACATCTTATACCAGTCCCTCATTTCCTCTATAAAAGGCTGCAACATGTTTTAATTCCCTTTCAGCACATAAAGTAACAAAAAATATTTGAAGCTGTATAATTTGCTTCCAGTATTAATTCAGAGCTCACACTGACATGCCCAAATCCTGGTTCAGCAGATAGCTCACTTTAATCATCCAAACACTACCCTGGGATCCTGAAGGAAATGCACAGCATACCCCAAGTACCAGGCTACGATGGACACACTATTGCCCACATCCACGTTGGACAGTCCAAAGCCACGTGAGCTCTAAGCAGATCTCTGGCTCTGTAGCACAGGCACACTCACAGCACTGCTCGAGAAATGATGCTGAGCACGGGCAAAGATAGCGTGATACGTACAAACAAGGGCTTTATTTCTAAATCAGTAGCTGGGCAGTGTACCCAATAGCTGAGCCTCAAATCTTCTAGGAGATGAAAGCAGTGTGAAAAACATTCTACCCCGTGCTTTTCTTTTTCTACAAAGCCAAGGTTCAGCAAACATGGGAGCTAGCCCATGTTTCAAACTCCCCAGTGATTTCTGCCGTGCAGTGGGGCCGGCTCCTTGTGCCGACCCAGGCGCAGCTGTCCTGTAGGAGACAGGAGGCTTGCCAGTTCCTCTCCAGCTTTCTCTCATTTTTAAACCACCTGCAGCTGGAGTAAACTCAAAGTAGATAAAAACAAGCCACTTTTCTCACAATTACAAACAGGAAGTTGGGGTTTGATACAGAAAAGGAATTCAAGTCAGGAATGAAAATGGGAATGTCTTCCAAGGGAAGACAAATGAACTGAGTTTCAAAACACAGTTTCAAAGCATCAAAACATGGACTAACAGCCTGTGCCAAACATCCCATTCCTGTGGAGAGGCCAAGTTATTTTAGCACTCAGAGCCATGACTTTGCACTGCAGAACAGGATGAATTCTGTTTAGCAACTTCATTTCTACACAGCCCAAAACTTTTGTGCTTATTCAAATTCTTGACATTCTAAAGGTCAAATAATGTGCTTGCTATTAAAATGGGCACACCAAGGGCACATTGCAAGGCACACATGAGGCCCCCTGAATGGCCTGTGCACCTTTCACATCCTACCTGGAAGGATTAATAAACCAAACACAGGTTTTATGTGGCATCTGTACTGAGTGAGTGGGAAGTATTTATTACTGGGAGAAGTACAGGCAAGATTATAAGGAACAGGCCCATGGATTGTAGAACACCTCGGTGGGAAAGGGAAGGTTGAAGTGAAGAATAAATGGGGTGGGTGGAAGAGGGAATGGCATTTTAATTATAAATACTAGTTAAAACCAGTGGATGCAAAGAGCAGCACTAAGGGGCTAAACAAGCACTGATGAAAAACTAAATGCTTGGAAATCTTAATCAAGTGAGAAAATAAATTATAGAGAAATTAATGCATGAAATAAAATAATAAAGTGGCAATGTTAGAGCAAAAGGAAAAGGAACATACACTTTCAGGTTTTTTTTTTCTCTTGAGACCCAATTTTGCACTGGATGCACTGGAAGAGGCAAGTCCTGGGACCCAGCCTTGGTGACAATTTTAGAGCTGTGCCAAATAAGCCTTTCTTGTAAACACACAAACAGTCCTTGGCATTGAGAGCCATCCTGAGATCTCAGCAAACCTTGCCAGTGGCAAACCCCGTCCCTGCCTGCAGAGTCAGGCTCCCTGCTGCCTCCCTGTGGGCTGAAGGGTCCTGCCCTGGGGTTTGTGCTTCAGAGAGAGCAGAGGGGCTTGACCCCAGGCAGAGATGGGCTGGGCAGGTTAGGAAATATGCAGTAGAGAAGAATATATAATCCAGATCCAGACTATGCTCTCCCATTGGAAAGGATGAATCCGGGACCCATGTCCAGGTGATAGTTTCAGGCTGTGAATTAAAATCTGGCACAGGGATGCTCTGAAGTCTCAACTTGAGGTCTGACAGTCCCCAGACAAGCTGGGATTTAGGGCATGCCCTTGTCACATAAGCTTAACCAGTTCTCTGCCCAGAGTGCTGGTTTTGGCACACCCTACAGTGCAGGAAAGTCCCAGCTCCAGGGCTGCAGCGCTGATCCCTCAGAAGCAAGATAGCACAATGCACAGCCTTGCAAAGGTTAACAAATGTGCAGATCTAGGCTTGATATTTAACAGTCACAGTAATAAAAAACTGCTGTCTTCCCCCTCCTGCAAAAGCACTTTCTATGCCTTGTTATGGGTGGGTTTTTTTAATATCAAATTATTTTCCATTAAATAATTAACTGGCAAAGAGATCTCTCTTCTTCAGTTGCTCTCTAGAAAGATGAAATTTGGAGAAATGGTCTGCAACACCTTTCAATTCAACTTGGCATTGTAACATCACAGAAAACAAATCATTTAGGAGAAAGAGAGTCATATGAATTTCCGAAGCCAGTAAAACTACTTCCTGCTGTGCTATCTAAGGCTCGGAACTACTTAACAGCATTCACAGCAGATGCAAATGTTACAAAATTAAAGACACCTCACTTTGAAAGACTTACAACAATCAGACTTAATTCCTTAACAACCAGAATCCTCCTTCTTTCCTTTTTAAATTCTATCCTGTTTGACAAGTTGCATATGGTTTTAAGTGACCTAAGGTAGCTTACCTTGCCTGTTTTAGCAGCAATCATACTGTTCTGCATTTTCATTGCTTCAATTACACAAATCTCTTGACCTTCCGAAACCTGGTGAATTTCAAGCAGTACAAAATGAGGATAGAGGATTTGAAATGTTCCAAGTGTGATGATTCTTATGGAAAATAAAAGGATTATTTCATTAAATGCTATAAAGATTTTCATGGCACAAGTCAAGTCAGCCAGTTACACAGTCACAACAGAAATGACAATCACAAAACTGGCAGCAAAATAGGGACAAAAAATCACCTGCTTAAAACTATCACTCCAGGCAAACCTGAAAGGCTCCTCTCCCATCACATCCATTCAGCTCCAACTTCACATCCACAGTTCACACCACCACAGTTCAACATCAATTAAATGCAGAGCAGAATTTAATTTGTGCACTTTTGGCCGGGGAACTTTTGCTTTGCTTCCCTGGCGCAGGGCCCACAGGTACTCATACTGATCCAGAAGCCAGAAGTTTCTTGGCAGGTGTCTGGGGGAGCTTGGGCTGGAAGGTCCAGCAATACCCAGTGGGGTAATGCTGAGGAGAATGTCACACCTCTCCACATGGCAGCATTTGATGGCAGCTGATGACTTTGGACTGACAGAAAGGAGCACATCGGTGAGGAGCCACCAGCTCTCACCCACAGGGGAGGCGCCACGGAGACAAAGCCATCACTTTAACCACAGCTCAGAGCTCTTAAAGGAAACACTGAGGTTTCCTCTTTCTGCTAGTTTGTGTCCTGCTAGCAGGTATGTGCAAGCTCAAGGTCACCAGGAACCCACTGGGCTGCTCTGCTGGCCTCCCTGTGCCTCCCAGTCAGATCCTCCCTCCAATGTCTTGGACCACCTTGCCCTGAGGAAAATGCCACTCAAGGCTTGACAGTGGTTGTGGGGGCTGCCTAAACAGAAGGGGCAAAACAAGGGATTCAGAATTTACCCAGTGTAACCCAGCTATCAGCCGGTCATCCCACAAAGATGGCATATGCCAGAGAGGGAAGGGTGCCAGGCCCTACACGCCAGGATTCAGGACCTCTACACTCCTATGGGATGCCTGGTTCCAAGTGCCCACTGCAAGTCTTTTCATTGGGCACTTTTGGAAATTGAGTCTGCTTACTCCCCCATTATCCCAGCAAATTTGGGATGCTTTCACTGTGATGTCCAAGTTTCATTAAAGAGGGTAATCTGAAACCTGCAGAAATCTGGTTTATGCACTGTTATATGTGCCAGTGCCAACAAAATGTTTGTTTATGTACACACATATATACACATAAAAATATTTCTCTAATTATATGTAAAATAAATAATACCTATTTAAGGACAAGTGTGCACCACTTTGGAGAAATATATTAACAGACAGATGTGAAGTCAGAGATCAAATGCACATTGCATGAAGAACATTCCAAAAATTTAAGTAAAGCCATTTTTTCACTAACTGACTGAAAAGCTCTGACGTCTGCCTATGGATTCTGAGCAAAACAAAACAAAAAACATTGCATGAACAGGAGCTTACACACCCTTTTTCCAATAGACTGGCAACAACAGTATGACAGGTTTTAGAGGGTAAATATGGAAAGCATTTGCTATGGGAATATGGTGTACTAACTGGATACAGAGAATAACCAAAACCCAGCACTTCACCTGCAGAAATTCCATCCTGAGCTTCAGGCAAGCATTTAAGTCATTAGCAGGTGTCCAGTTCGGTGAATAGTATCAAAGTTCTTTGTCCCCAGTTATTTCCCCTCTATTCCCTTTCCCTGTCTTTTGTCTCCTTCCTTCCACACCTGCTGCTCTGCCCTTAGCCTTGTCCCAGCAGCTCACTCTTCGCTTCCTTTCTTCTTCTCCTCTCCTTCTCCCTACCTTATTGCTTTTCTTCCATCTGCTCTGAACTTTCCACACATTTCTGAGATTAAGAGGAAGCAATAAATATCTACTTTGGATTCAAAAAGAAGGAAAAAAAACAGGCAAGAAAGTTTGTTGGAAAAGGGTTTTGTTTTAATAATGCTATTATTAAAATATGCATTTCAGAAACAACTTTGCCACCCTCTGGTTAAGCTCGACTATCAGAGAGCCAAGAACACAGGCCTCTAGAGGTTGCTGAAGATTGAGATGCTAAGAAGGACAGATCTGAATTCAGTGGCCTAATTACAAGGCCACAAGAAACTCCTTGAGCTGTTACATTTAACTGTAACGTGTCTTTATCAGGAGGATGGTGTGCAAACAAACCAGTTAGCAATTATCCAAACAGAGTTCTGGAAACACATCTACAGGAAAAGTACAGAATTGTCTCAGTAGATCTTAAGTATGGTGCTAAAATGCCAGGAAGTATTAGTGACTGTGGGATGGAAATATCCCTTAATCTGAATTTCTTCTCAGTTTCCCCTCTTTCTCAAAAATAAAGTTTTTGTGTTTTATATAATACCTGCTGGGTTGATGACAAAGGAAGCAGTGTCTGGGAAGGAAATAAGCCCCTCAACCCACAAAATTTATAGTCAAACTATCCAGTTAACATCTAGTCTTACTAATTTGAAAGGAAAGAGGCACTTTCAGCAGGTACCATGTGTGAAAATGCCGTGTCAGTACTTCTGATGAGGTGCAATTTGTTGAAAATTGTCTTGGCGCAAGTGTCACTTAAGCACAGAAGTTTAATTACTGTTCTTATGTTAAACCTTTACAGCTCCACTCAATGTGTTGAAAAGCGACAAATCCTAAAATTAGGCACTTGTATCTCTCTTTCCTCTTTTTCAGTCTTTTGGGCATTGTCCAATTTCTTTCATTCTATAATTGCACATATCCTTTTGCCTGTTATTTAGCCTGCAAATGAAAACCGCAGAGATGTGTACAAGTTCTTGCTGTCTAACTTATTTAAGGATTTATCTGGACCATTTTTAATGCTGAATTTTCATCGCATAATTTATTTCTTTCAGTGAATGGTGAACCAGTTAAAACCACCACCTTTACATTTCCATTTAGAGGTCTCACTGATGACCCAAATCTGTCAAAACAGGCAACTAAAATCAAACAAAAAATCTGATTTATTTGAACCAAATAAAAGGGCTCCTTTTCTTAAAAGAAATTAATCTCAGGTATCTTTTTCACAGAGTTACACTACAGACAAACCGACCTTTACATTGCTTGGTATATATCATAATAAATGAGTGATTAACTGCTAGACCTGCAGTCTGTATTTTAGCAGTTTATTTCTGCATGGTGCAGTTCATAGTAGCTGTTCAGTTCTGTTCTCCACAGAGTGAAAAGGAAAAAGAAACTAAAAAGAGAAAGGGAAAAAAAAAGAAGAAAAAAAATCACTGAAGAGGAGGGTACTTAACATCTCGATGCTGCTAACAACTGTAATGTGAATTTGGGAACAGTCAATGGTGCAGCGTGAATAGCTCAGGGACTGCACGGTGGGTTGTTCTCTCCGCTGGCCGAAGGTTACACACAGGACAGGGAACTGTCTCCGGTCATTTCCCAACCAAGCAACTCACGCCACAGGGTGGAAGCAGAATCTGAGAAGCAGCAACGCCAACCCGTTCTCGTTGCGCCTACATGGGGGCCATAAAGACTATCCACGCTCAGAGATAGGGCTCTTTAAAGCTCAGAAGCACGAAAAGACAGCGCGCACCCGAGGGCATGGCTGCCACGGGACCTTTGTGAATATGGTACACTTTCCGCAGACTTTTGTGCGTCATCGGATAAAGACTTAATGATTGTGACAGGACGTCTCCCATGTTAGGCTTACAAAATGGTCACAAGCCCCACAAGTCTTTCTGATAAACCCAATGGGCACTGATGTATTTCCCCGCTCTCTGTCTAATTGGTGTAAAGTTTGCAGATCTGAATCACCGATCTTTTATCCAGCTTGCTGCGTCCTCTCCTTTGACATGAGGTCAGGGTTCACATTCGCATCCGATTATCGAAGTGGCACTCATTAACCGGCAGCCTGCCTCGCACCAAAATGAGTTCGCTGGAAGGGGAACTCGGCCCATTTACTCAGCAGATTTCAGCATTTTAAGGAGGGCTGAATGTCACACAGTATTGCTACATTTTGAGGAGTTTCAGACATCTCCAGCTGATGATTAATTGTGAGTGATGGGAAATAAAATCCAGTAAAGCCAGCTGCTTGCCATGGTCGGCAAAATTACTATAATGGATATAGGCTGCCAATTTTCCAGTTTTACTGGCAAGTCTTCCAAGTGTAATTAAGGGAAGTTATAAATGATATGGAAATCTATCAAGTCCCATTTATTTTCAGAGGACTCTTTCCCCTGAGACTTTTATCTTCAAGCTTATAGTTTGCTTTGTTGTGCTAATGATTTAAACCACTTCTTATTTCTGATTAAAGCCCCCAATATCCTTCACAAGAAGTTAGATCCACTTTATTCAGAAGGATTTAAAGAAGCAGAAGCCTTTTTAAAGTTGTGTTTGTAAGCCATGCTGAGCTCCCACTTCCTCTGTGGAGGCATAACAGAGCATCCTCCATCTTAGGCACCTCACTACCATCTGGATTTCTACTTCTGACAAATTCTGGGGACAGGTAGAGATTTGGTGGGGAAGAAAGGAGAGAAAAGAGTGAATAATTAAAAAAAAATTTTTAAAAACCCACCATCAACAAAACACCAACTTGCCTCCCAATCCTAAATTCTTCAAAAACAAAGATCATAGGTGCTGCTTAGACACCAGGCATTTAGCACAGAGTGGTGTTGCTCACTAATGTTGTTTGATTTGGAATAAAAGCATGAAAATGATGTGCAAAGGCCTAAAATTGGAGATGTAAAGGATGACTGCACAGTATTCCATTTCTCAATTTCATCCTTCAGAGCCACAAAATGGGGGTGATACAGTTACTGGATGAGATTTACAGTAACAGCTGTGGTCTTCCCACACAAGGGAGGACCTTCTAATGGGCTAAGGTCTGTTTTGAACAGACGGGGAGTAGCAAAACAAGGTTCCCTATTAAGGGTGTGCAGTAATATTCCTGATAAAGAAAATGAGTAGTGGTAGTCAGATTGCTTTAAAAGACCTAAATCTCCTTTTGCTGTTAAAAAAAAAAAAACAAACCAGAGCTATTTTAGAAAGTGCTAACTGCTAAATAAATGAAAGACATGTAAATGTGAGGGTTTGTTTTTTTCCTTAATCTCCTCCCTACAAACTGTAAAGAATGCATAGGAACCAGTGCCAGGGGCATATGGCTTTCTCCTGTGCTGAACATTCATACAAAAGACAGGTTCATCAGTCATTGGAGTATCTGGATAAAAAATTAGCTCCTGATGGATGGTATTTAGAGCTTACCTGCTGCTAGTACATTACCAGAGAAGCACAGGTTTTGAAACCCACATGACATTAGAAACTGCAGACCATGAAATATCCCACGTGCAGGCGCACTCATAATGTACGCCAGGTTATACAAAATAAGAAATAAGCTATTTAAACCCTCTGCCTAAAATTGGGCCCGCTGCAAGGAACCCTGGGTCAGCCCTACACAGGCCAATTAATGCACAGCATCTGCTGTATAGAAGCCGTGCATGAAGCACTTCCGAATGATTTCAGCAATTAAAAGAAAACTGTTTCCTGCCTGTTTTGACAGCAACTGTTTCAATGCAAGAGTGAGCACCAAATCATTGTGTGCAGCTGAAAAAATTAAGTCTCTTTTTTTTATCTTGTGAAAAGGAGGTGGGAGGGATGAAGATTTCTTACAGAATCGGATCGTTCTTTTGTTGTCCGACATTCTGTGTTTTTCTGCCAAATTAGACAGAAGGCTCCGAGGGTTTACGGGGCCCTCTACAGTATCACCTTCTGGTGCACTGTGGCTCCCTAAAAAGACGGATCAATATCAACCCTGCTGATTTGCCTACAAAAGTGAAAATCCCTCAATTACATTTTAAGACCATTATATTTAGAACACAGGTGCTCTGATGCGTAACATTTTTAAGGCTCTTAGAGCTGAAGTGGAAAAATACAATGACAGCCCTAAGCAAATATAAGGTTAGATTTGGTTAAAAGTGAAGTGAGAGTTGTATTTTATTGGTATCTCCTTTCTCATCTTTGGGAAGACCAGTAAACACCACTCACGATTTCCACTATGCTGCAGCTTAAGTCCCTGTTGAGCCTTGTAAGTAAAAAGGGACGATGCAAGAGAGTGCCACATGAGAGAGAGCTGTTATCCTCTCTTGTAGCCCTCTGCAAAATAACTGGAAACATGGAACTTGTTTATGCTTGTGCAAAACCACTGAACTGTGAATTAAGTGTGCATTCACTGTTTATGAAGATACTGGGAAATTTGTTTGTTTATTTGTTGTTTAAACTTAGTCCATGCTAGTATCATTCCCTTCCCAGATTTTTTTCTCTCTGACTTGTTGGCAATCTGGCAGCCAGCATCCAACAAGAAAACAAATCAAGAGGAATTGGATGAGCAACAATTGCAATTCTTTGGCATTGTCCTTTACCATGTAAAATAATTAGTGCAAGTTTTCTCTTCTTTCCAAATTAACTTTGAAACCAGAGCTACAGCACTGCAAATATAATTAGCAGCAATTAATAGTACTTGACAAATCATTACTAAACTTTTTTTGCCACACTCCTTTAACGAATGAATCCGAACACAGCACATCCCACATCTTCTGACCTCTGACTAAAGGTCACTGATGTCCCCCTGACAGCAATCAGCACTGGTCATTGCACTCCCACTTATCCAAAACACACTGCCCCAACTGCCTCTGCCATCCCAGGGTGCTGGGGAAGTGATATGCAGACAGAGCACTTCTGGGGCTCCTCTTCGGCTAACTCAGTCCAATCTGTAGCAGTCAACTTATTTAGCAACATCTAAAAAGTTGTTTATTACTTGAAAAGGCAAAGCACACCAAAATAATAATAAAAAATTGTATGGATTCATCTCAAAGGATTGGTAACGTTTTTTCCCCTAAGAGGAAATTCTAATAATATTGACTATTTCTAATTGATCATCAAAAGAGGATTTCCTTCTTAATTACACAGTACTCAAACACAAGTCTCAGACTGTGCAATTACATAAAATATATAGTAAAATTTTTTTCAAGCCAAATATAAAAAAATACATAAATACATTATGAACTATTATTATAGTTAATTTTTTTCAATGTAACCACAATTATTACTTGTGGCCCCATGTAATAAGAATGGTGAAATATTTGAATACTTTTACTCTTGAAATTATCAACTGTGAAAAAGTGTTCATTTCCTGTTTACCAACAGGGGTTTTTTTCCCCAAAAAGATACACCCCAAGAAATTTGTCAAATACATAGAACCATAAAAACTATGTGAGGTTTGTGACCATATTTTGTCAAGTTTGCAAATTCCCTTCAACTGACAAGTGGAGTTTATGTTTGCTCTGAAGAACACGGGTGAGGAAAGGAGGGAAAGGGAAAGAAAAAGGAAAGACAACTATAAGAAAAAAACGTTCACACACAAGAGAAAAGTACTGTTTGAATTAAATAATATCTTACTAAATTATTGATACCATACTCATCCAAATAGAATGAGAGACTTAAGCAAATACATTTTTACTGTTTTAACCTGGATGTTGTTTCTCTGCTATAAATTCCAATTAGTATAAGATTTTAAAAGATAAGGGGTTTTTTTAAGATTTTGAGGTCTGAATGGCAAATACAACTTTAAACAACACACAACTGCCTGATGGCAACAGGTAAGTTTAGAACTTCACCTTTTCTTTCACAAGAATGAATGAAGTAGTGACAAACAGAATTTAGAAAGCTGTTTTGTTTTGGTCTTTACTAGTGAGCATTTCAGCAGTAGAGGTCAAGCAAAACATCTTTTCCTGTAGCAAAAACTTCCCAAAGCTTGTGAGATGGAAAATCATGAATAAAGATTTTTTTTAAAAATGTTCTTCTAAAGAGTAACAAGAGAAATTGAAATAAAATGAATGCAACTGAACTGAAAGAGGAATGCAGTTTAAAACATTTTCTTTCATTTTAAAAGCTGGAGATACAGTAATGTCTTTTGTAAATTATACAACTAAAAAAAAAGCCTTCAAGTTACCCAATTTTGAAATTACTGAGACAATTAGCATCTACATTTAACACCTGACATTTTGGTAGGAAAAAATTCATCCCATGCAGTATTAAAGCCCATGGCTACACCAGCATCAATCTGAAATCGTAAGGAATTTTTATATGAGAAGAGTATATTTAAAAGTACATTTAAGGAATGGCTTGAATGGTGATAACTTCTGAAACTTGGATTAATCTTGAGCTACTGGAAAGCGAGGAAATTTAGAAACTTTGGTGAAAATAATTAATCGTCCTCTTCTTTTGGCTGTAGTCCTACAAAGACTCAGTAACACTGGGGTGTTTACACAGAGGTGCTTTCCTTTTACATATTTATGTGTGTGGTGGGGGGGAATCATTAAAGTGGTTTAGGCTGCCAGGTATTAGGCATTAGCTTATTGACCAATGCTTGGCTTAGTAATGACACCTGTCCTGGCAAATGCTACTAAAAAAGGAAAACGACCAACAGAAACAAACAGCTAAAAGAGAAACACCTTCACATTCCTGACAGACAGAAAACCGAAAAAGCAAAAACTATTTTCATAGGTGAAAACATACCAAAGGCTGCAAGGCAATCAGGACAGCTAAGATCTTTCTTTGTTGCTGTGGACAGTTCAGCTGTCAGAAAGCTGGAATCAGTAGTGGGAACACTTTGGGTGTGTTTGCTTTAGGAACAACAACATTGCTTTACCTGTGCAACCATTAGGATCTAGATCTATCCCTGCTCCTGCACTTGCAGTGCACAGAATCCTACATGCACAAAAACCAAGCCAAACAACTCAACACGAAGAAGAAATATTTTCAAGTGCCCACCCGTGTCCTGCCTTCTGAGTAAATAAAGGAATTTGTGTAGCTTTAGTAGTTTTTATGGTGGTGTCTTTGTGGTAGCTTTGTGGTGAGATTAGAAACACGTGCAGTGCCATCTCCACGCTCTGGCATAAAAATCCTGCTGTGTGCTAGCAGGTCTGGCTTGTGCTGCCTCAGGGTCAGCAAAAATGGAGCAAGTTCCTTGCCTGGACTCTTAAAGTCCAATGGTTTCTCTGGCCCATGGCACCATGAGGAACCAAAGAGTAATTCTCCCAAAACCAAATTTCATCCTAATGCACACGATCATTAACAACTACTTAAAAAACAAATGCACAAACACCCTCATTCCCCAATAAGGGCTATATTTCCTATATTAATGGGACTGTATTATCATGAGGAATATAATCCAAATTTAAATCTTCTTTCCCTAAATAATATTAACCTTCTTTCTAGTCAGCCAGATTTCTGTTTTATTGTTTATGTTGCTTTCTGCTTCTGAGTGCCTTCATTGTGCTTCCAGGAATAACTGAGTGACAACTAATTACAGTCCTCTGATCACATGAAGGAAAATAAAGAAAGTAGAAAGTAACTAAAAACCTAAAGAAATTGGCAGCATCACAAGTTCTGCTTCTCTCTAAATGACAAACAGCACTTCCCCACTGTGTTACTAAAATCTACAGATCATCTTACAGACAAAAGAAAATAAATTTCTCGCATATGCAAGATCTTTTGGCAAAAAATGAATTGAAAACTGCTTATCAGACCAGCTGGATAGAGGATGCTCATGCAATCTTCTATCAGGCTTCACCCGACCAAAGTATTTCTCAGCAACAGCAGCCGGAAGAGAACACTATGCTTCAAGAAAAAACAATGACACGTCGAGTGGGGAAAACTAACCCAGAGATCAGCACTGCTTTCTCATTTGGCTAGGGAAACGTGGAGAGGGACTAGCAAAGGCCATATGCTTTACCTGACCAGGCGCGATGCCCTGGAGCTGAACCGTAGGCAATAAACACGAGTTTGCCAGTGCGGCCAGTCAGACAAAGATGAGATGACCCTCTCTAGGTGCTTTTTCACCATTTGTAAAGTTAAACCTGAAGGAGGGGAATGACAGCTCAGCTCCCTGTGCTACTGACCTCTCTCAGAGTGTCTCTGAGCACAGGGACTGTGCTGCACTAACACTGTAGTGCCCAGCTCACAGCTTAGGGCAAACAGACTCAGAGTAACTGTAACCAGACAGCATTATTGCTAGCAGCAGCAACACCTGAGGGGAAGGATGGACAACTACCTAAGGTTCTCCCGTTTTTCAGCTGTGCTGTTTTCACACACTGAGAAAATCTGAGCTGCCAAACCCAGTGGCAAGCACACAGAATAGGAGCTACTTAAATTCCCATTTCTCCAGCGCACTAAAGAAATTAGACTTTTCCCAAGCAGTGCAACAAAAAGAGCTGTATTTATCAAGGAGCTACAGTTCCCTGCCCATCATGCCTTCAGCAGCTGTAGTGGGTGAGCTGGTTTCTGACAGACAGCCAAGACGCGTAATCTGAATCCCACCATCCCACTGCTTATTCAGTGCCGATAGCTGATGTTACCCTCGTTCACTTGCTGGCTCCCTTTTTTTCTTTAACGTTTTGACACTAGTCTTGAAAAGGAAGGATTTAAGTTAAATCCTTTTCAATAACGCAAATGTGTTTTTTGCAATTAAAGCCACACAATTAGCAATGACGAGCTCAGGTCAGCAGAACATAGATTATGCTGTTCAAATGCTCTGCCACTCAGTGCCTCCAGCAAAAAGCTGCAGGAGAGGAGAAGAGAAAAAAAAATCTCACACACATTATTTAACAACTTGTGCTCTGATGCACAGCACCACTTGTGGATTTGTGGAGGGAGGTTCATTTATTTATTTACTTAAAATCCCTTAGGCTCTGGCCTCCTTCTCCACTGATTTTATTCCTTCATGACAACAAGAACTATTCTTCAGGGCAAGAAGGCTGGTAACACTTAGAATTAACTTCTCAAAAATAAATATTAAACAGATTTTTTAAATCTCAAAATCCTTGACTTAAAAATGACTCCCTTAATTCTTCACAAAAAGAAAAGTATTTGCTTACAATCTCCCTCATTCAGCCACATGTATTGCCTAGACAAAGAAAGCAGATTCTCTGTCCATGTCATGACAGAAAGAATAAATTTAATTGAATACTGTTGTTTTAAAGTATCTAAACTGCACATGTGCGTGTATAGATCACAAACCAGAAAGCTAGGTGCAGAAGCTAAAAGAATTTCTTATTTCTTATCAGCTTAACTTAGATCTGTTTCCTCTGAAACGTCTTTATTTCATTACTACAAACACTGGCACCTACAGATCTTTTATATTAACATGATGACTTCATTCTCGCTGTACACAGACAGAAAAAAACATATATTTTAAAACCAAAGGTGGTATCATGGCAAAATGTAAGCAAATATACCACTTTGCCAGCATGATCGATGACTGCCACCTAATAAGTGCAATGCCGCTTTTGGATTTCAGATTTTGATCCCATTCCTGAACCATCTTTCAAGAAAATCTAGGTTTCATTGCCATAAATTATGAACCCTGTGACTAAAGCTTCTGTTTGCATCTAAGTGCCACATACATGTTTATGGCATCATTTAACTGACAATAATACTTTAAAATTAATATGCACGACCTGATTCAAATATTCCCGTGTCTGCAATCACTGCCTTGTTTTCAATGGTTACAAGAATAAGGGCCTCGACCTTAGAAACAACATATGATACAATGTGGTAGAATTTCATATAAAGCTGAGTTCAAGTCAGTGTTCATACACAACTTTGAAACAAAAATTTGTTTCCAGCTCAAGGTGAGGTAAGGAGCACTGGAAATCCCCCGGACAGCAATAGCATAATCCCTTGCCCTTCTGTATGGCAAGTTTATTCCTTCTGCAAGACAAGAAGACTACCACATCAGACTGGAAATTCCAAGCATAAAATTCCCAACTCATGCGTCTTGCAAAACAATAACACAGGGCTTCTTAAAAAAAAAAAGACAAAGAAAAAGGCATAAAGTTAAATATCTGTCCTGTGTCCCTTTTCTTTCTAGTAATATTTT
The DNA here is from genome assembly GCA_013397975.1 of Machaerirhynchus nigripectus. Lineage (NCBI taxonomy): Eukaryota > Metazoa > Chordata > Aves > Passeriformes > Dicruridae > Machaerirhynchus > Machaerirhynchus nigripectus. Next base: position 34,218 of record VZRQ01002612.1, read on the forward strand.
CATTACTTCAGGGCAGAAAATCAACAATATCCTCCTGCTAGCACTAACAGCTTATATATACATATATATAAGTGTGTGTATGTATATGTATATGTATATTTGTATGTATATGTATATGTGTATGTATATGTATATGTATATGTATACACACACATACACACACACGCACTTATGTGAATTTACACACAATTTCCTCCCTTGTACCTGTCTTGCCCTTCAAGGGCAATATACAAAACCAAGCTATCTCTTTGAGTTTCTGCTCTGGACTTGTACCAAACTGAAAATTTTCCTTTTAAAGCCAGTTTAATTTTAATTGTTTTTCCTTACTATTTTTTATAATTCCGACTAAAAACAGCACACATCCTTCTGCACACTTTATTCTACAAGTGATTTAAAAAACCAAAAAGAAGCAAAACCAAAACAACAAAAAAAGCCCCACACCAAACCGTGTGACTTGTAGTTTCAGTAGTGCCAAGGAGAAATTTCTGTGGGATATATAATGAAAATGCAGATATATAGATCACATTTCTTACCATATCCCCAGGCTTGACAGAAACTGCCACCACTGTTCCAGGCATGGGAGATCTCAAAATGCTGGAGGTGTCCTCTGCTGCTTTCTCTGGCATGTACTTGCTCAGCTCTGCAGCAACCTTCGTCAGTATTTGCAATTTGTACTAAAGAATAGGAAGAGGAATGTTTTAGAAAACTGTACCTCAGTGAATTCCAGTCAATAACCCGAATTACTTTATGGCATGTTTTTATGTAATACATCTGTTAGCTGTTCTTCACCGGAGTGTCTAAAAAACACTGTTTGAAATCTTTATTCAGAGTTTCATTTTCAGGATGTAGAAAGAAAAATATGCAACCCCAGTCTGCAGCGAAGTGCACATAAAATGAAAGAATCAAGTACAGTAAAGAGATGTCAGACTCATTTTAAAATTGGGGGTAGAGAGGGGAGATGCAAATTTAAAAACAAAAATGCCCTTATGCTTGCTGCACATTATCTTTGGTGGATAAGGAATATTAATGGATTCTTTTCCAGTGCAGTGATGAATTGGAAACTGACCTTTTGGGAAAGTCTGCCAGACTTTTAATGACATGGCTGATCTTATGTTTACCTTTCAAACATTTATTTTTACCACGTATTCAATGTTTGACATTAGTAACTTGCTTAGATTTTGCAATTAAAACCTATTAACCAATTTCAATTCTGATTTTTCATGCATGAGCAGGACAATCAAACGTTGTTGTATTGAATATGCTTTATCTGCAATAAAACCCATTCAGGAGCCGTTACCTATCTTGGGGAAATAATGTTTTCTCTAGTATGTTCTATAGCAATTAAAAATGGAAGGGAATCCGATGACCCTCAGGTGACAGCATCCCTTTAAAAAAAGCCTTTCTGAAGGCACATAAATGTTGCGTAAAGAGATTTCGGCCGCCGGCTTTTAGTTTTTAAAAACTTGTCATCACTTGGCGAGCTCCCTGCCCTCGGACGGACGGACGGACGGACGGACGGACGGCACCGGAGCAGCCGGGAGGGAGCGCACGGAGCCAGTAGATGGCAGCAGGTCTCTGTGTGACGCTCCCGCCGCGCCAGGGCACACCGAGCGAAGGCCAGCACCGCACTTCATCAATAATTTAAACAAAGGTTTTAATAATAAGCATTCGACGGACGACATTTACAATTCAAATGCGTATTTTGCTGATGTAAAGTTCAACACCTTGCTTGGAACAGTATGTTTTTCTCCAAAACAATTAGCTATTGTTTTATTAACAATAAAATGTCTTTACTTTTCATTTTTACATGGACAGAAAAAATCCGATATCCTTATGGTGAAGGTAAAGGGGGACTCTACCTTCTGCTTCAGCAGGGAGCAGAACAAGCTATTTAGAAATACATGCAAAAGGTGATTAACTCTGCAGTGACATCTTTAAAATGCAGCTTTCAAAGCCGAATTAAAACAACGCAACAGAGGATTATCATCTTCCATAAGTGGTGTGTGGGCACACAACATTTTGTGAGACGAACAGTGCAGCCATTCACTCAGAAATACTTGCTTCTGACCAGAAATAGAGGCAAATAGTTACACGAACAGATCCTGCCACCACACCCCAGTAAGTGCAATAAAATGCCACAGCAATATTCCCTGAAACTGTAAGGGGTCACCCGAAGATTTGAGGACCCATTCCCAGCCATGTGCCTCGGTCACAACTGAGTGGCGCGGGGGAAACCAGCACCATTTTGTATGCGGAAAGCAGCTTTAACTCCAAGCCTCCCGCAGGCATCATCATGGCAATTAAGACTGTGGCACTCACGATTTCCACCCCAAAACCCAGCTAGTTCTCTCCCAGCTCAACCAGCTGCGTTCAGTGTGCTGAGATCGCCGCAGTTCTTTTTTCCAGGAGCGAGGTGCCCGTGTGCGAGCAGACGCGTGCACGGACACGCGCTCCCGTGTGTGGGGAGAGGGCAGGCGATGCCTATAGGAGAATTGGTGACATAAGTTGCAAATAGGATTGCAGCAGTGTGACAAGTCAAATAATAACATCTTATGCATGTTTCTTTACTCTTGAGTGTCTGTTTTGCAATCAAGACATACAAGTGTCTGCCAGTTTCTGAAGGATATGATCCTTAAGTGAAATTACTGTGCAAATAAAAGCTTTTTACTCCTATTAAAATTCATCTGAGTCATAAGTGGAAAGGAAAAAAAGCTTGCAGAGTGTATTCTGCTGTCAATCTAATAAACATTCTGTGTAGAGGGACTATTTATCAAAGATAAATTGTACTTAAAAGTCCTTCATTAAATCTATGGGGGGGAATATAATTACACCAAATTGCACAGTTTCAGTATCCATGGTTGGTGTCTTCTTTGTACTCAGAGTTCGAAAATAAATTTAAAAAAAAAAAAAAGAAAAAAGGAAGAACACAGAAACAAGTTATATTTGTGGACTGTATTGTTGCCTCTTGCAAGAGACTATTTTGATATGATTTCAAGGGATTAGGTTTAGATGCCATTTAGTTTTTTAAGCCACATTAACACTCCAGAGCTGCTGAATTTAATTTCAAAATTTAAACTTGAAGAGAAAGCCAGACCTTCTGCATTCAACTAGGTTACAGTATTTCACAGGGGTTGAAATACAGAATTCCCTATGCACTTCACAACATTCAGCAGTGGGGGAAAAACACATTCCTCAGTATGCTGCACTTTAAAGCTCAGTTCTCCACACCAAGCTAAAATATCCCTACCAAACATTGTTTTTACTATCTTTATAATTTTCATATCTTTTAGATTCCTTTCTCTGCAGGATTCCTGCTTTGCTTGGAGTGAGATGTAAGAGTCAGTACTCTCAAAGCTTTAGAACGCAGGTCTTTGTTATTGATGAGCTGTTCCTTTTCCTTTTGTATTTGTTTATTGTTCTTTAGTCTGTTTGGGGGATAAGCAAGTTACTGTAATCAAAAAGTAAAAAATAACAACAGTAAACTTCTGGGGAAAGGCCTTTTTTGGCACCGCTGGTTCACAAATGACCTTTCAGAATATAAAAAGACAAAGCTGCAAAGAAAGGTTCCTTCTCTAAGATTACCTTTGATGTATTTCTGCTGCTGGCTGGACCCCACTAAATACCTGCATAAATATCCCTTTGTGATGCTGCTACTTATCCCTGCAGATGAGTTGTGGAGTGGGGTGCAGGGTGCCGTTCACCTAACCCGGGTGCCGCCTGCAGCTCGGTGAGAGCCACAGGACTCTCTGGAAGACCACGTCAAACAACGCCTGCCAGTGCTGCCACAACAAAGACAATTAAGAAAATACCACATTTTTTCATTACATGACAAACGCTGCTGCTATGCCTTTGATTTAGCGAGAACAATGCTGAACATAGGAAGCAGAAGTTTTGATATGCTACTAACCCAAGTTCGGATGAGGTTCTGATTTTCTTCCTTTATCCTCAGGAGGAGGAGGAGATGGGAGAAAGAAAGGGGCGTAAATTGGGGAAGGCTGTTAAGTTTGGGTTATAAATAGAGACCAGGAGGTTTCCACTGGCCTAAACCAGAAGAAACATTTGTTGGGAGTCATAAATAGATTGCAGGTGGACTCTGAGAGCAGGGAAATCTGCTAGCCATCAGATCTGTGCTGATGAGTAGTTGTCACCAGCCACTGCTGCACTCCACAGGGTTTCAAAGCCTAATTCTGCCAGCCAAAGTAAAGTCAATAAAGCGGTACCAAAAGGAGCCACACAGCTTTTGATGGCACAGAAGACAGGTGTTTCTTTTCCACCAGACCACTGGAATCCTCAGTCACTTGACAAAAATTATAGTAGGGAAAAGTGATGTTACTTAATAGTAACAGCATCCTGTCCTACCTCTCCCACTAAAGGAATTGGATGTTTATGTAATGCAAAACTACCTCTTAGAACCAAATCTCCATGACAAAAATAAGAACACAAAAAGGTGCAATAATAGCAATGCAGGGTGGGGGTGGGGGAGAAGAAAGCAAATACAGTGAAAATTATTACTTGGGTTTTGTGGATTTTTTTTTTGTCAGTACATACCCTACTGATCCCCCAAGTCAGTAAACAAGTAGACTGGCTGATACTAAAAAGGTGGCCAGGGCATATCTGGCCCCATCTGCGCTTAAAAACAAGTTCTGTTGTTTGCACAGATATGGTTCCCTTACCATATACATCAGAATATTGCAAATCTTCACTAAAATGCTCGAAATTGTACTCTGTTACACCTCACATTAGTTTATTAAATATGATCTTCCCTGCACACTTGAAACTCATGTCCCCAGAAGCTGTAAATGTTCAAACTCCATTGGAGATTTTATAGAGCAATCACTACCCATATGTTACTTACGTTAGTGTTTGGACTGCTGACCAGATGTGGATTTTCAGTATGCTTTACCTAAATGTTCAACCATGTTTTTCAAATGTCTGTCATTCCTGTGGTCAGAAGGGTGAAAAATCTTACGTGGCTCATATTTCAGTAGAGAAATTGTCTGCTGTGTGTCTTCATTATTTTCACTTGCCTCACAGTCTCGGGTTTGGAACCAGTGAAATGTATTAACTGTGGTCACATAATTTCCCTTTAGCATTCCTAATCCGCATCCTGCCTCAAGTCACTTCACTGCTGTCACCTGCGGTTTGACGTCATCGATTCGCACGGAGTAAATTATTCTGCATTCAACGAAAGCAATACCAAGCAATGTTCCAGTTCCAAACACAATGAGCATGCTGCCTTTTTTATTAACCATTATTCACATCAACATCGTGACCATACCCTTGCTTAGACTTCCACCACACCATCTAAGCAGGAAAATGATGTATTTATTCCATATTACTCAACGACGTCAGACACCACCTCCTTTCAGAGTCAAGGATTCCTTACTGAACAAGGAGATAAATGACATTTTACAAATCACGGAGGTTTTTTTCCCCGAGCTCTGAGTTCTAGAGCTAATTTGCTTCCACAGGGTGGTGGTGAGGATTGGCATTAACACCTGCACAAAATAACAGCACTTTTAGTCTGATGGAGGAGCAAACACTCAAACTGCTACAGAGACAGCTGATGAAAAAAATAACAATAATAAAAATATCAAAACAGTCACAAAGATCATGAGCCTCTGGTAGCGGCAAAAGGGAAAGAAAAACGAGAGGAGCCTCACCACCACGTAGCACACACTCCAGCAGCAGAAACTTAATTAGACTTGTAATTCAGCCACATTTCCCACTTTCCATTCCTTGTGTGATACATAATTAACACTCTAGAGAAACCTACCAAGGGTTAAAGCCATGCAAAAAACAGCTTCCCTCCGCTTCAGACGGAGGCTGAGCGGGCAGAGCCGAGAGCGGACAGACGGGAAGCCGGCGATGTCCTCCCGGTCGGAGCGCGGGCGGCGCGGGGAGCCGGAGCGGCCGCAGCTGCCGCCGCCGGAGCAGCGCGTTAGCACAATGCTTTGACAACTCCATCAGCGCAGTCTCAAGGTAGCTGTCAATCAGGATGCATCATTTAATACAACAGCACACTAAGGATTTTCTCCTACAACCCACATGACAGCGTATCTACAGCTCTATTTATATCAGCGCCCAGTTGTGTTTACAATGCTGTTGTAATTAGAAAAGATGCAACAGGCAGCAATATTATTCAGATTCCCATTTTGCCATGCTGCCGTGTAAAGTGCGATCTTGCTTCACAGAGTCATGCTAAATGACAAAAGCGCTATTTTCTTCAGTCTCTGTGCTCAGACAGCACTTCATTTGCAGCTATCTATAATTAGATTAATGGTGTAGTGCCGTACAAAGCAGGCCCACTTCACATCAGATAGCATATGAATTAGGACAAACACTTATTTCAATTCCAGGCAGAGAAAGCAGTGACTGGGGTATTTAGCATACCCTTTATGGTGGAATGAGATGTTAATTGTGTACCATTACCTCTAAACTGCTTGCTTGTTGTATAAATCACTGTGCTAATTGATGCAGAGATAGAAACGTAGCCACAGGCAAGAAAGCAACGGAATGAGAGCTGAAGATGGTGGATAAAGGATTATCGGGTAAAACCATATGGAGATGAGATTCCTTTGAAACCTGCCCACAAGTAGTACTACTATGAACTACAGGGGGAAAAGTGCTGCACTGATGCTTAAGAAAAAAGTATATATAGTTTACATCATCGTTTCAGAACAGAATCTTAGAAGCGAATCCAAGCCAAGCAGAAAACTGAAGAATAAATGTGTGTAATGAACCTTAACACGTGCTTCCAAAAGACAAGTGGCAGGCTGAACATGGCCTGGGAACAGCCACCACACTGCCAAGATTTGCGAGGCCTGAGTTAATAAGTAACACTTGCAAACTATGCAAAGCAGATGTTACCCCGACCCAACCAAGGACTAGAAATGCAGGCTCTGCAAACAGAAGATGTCTGTGCAAAAATAAAATAAAATAAATCTTTAAAAAATCAATAGAAAAACCAACCAAGACATTCAAGTGGCTACTAATCAGCTAAATGGCCTAATAAGGAGGAAGTAGGGAAGCAGCTTTACACACCTGTAGTAACAATTAATCATATTCTGACCCGTGCATATGCAGACAAGAAAACTCATATAAATCCCCCTTCATATACTGCACAAACAAGAGGAGAATCTCTCAGAAGTAACAAGCACCTGTGTCAGCACCGGAACTATCAAGGCCTGCTTGCTCTCAGATGGGGTTTGCAGTTGTTTGTCATGTAAAACACCATGTAAAACACAGCCTTGGGGGTATTACCAACTGCACTCCCCAGTGTGCACTCTCACCTTAAAAAAACCTGAGTTTAACCAAACCCTCTGACCACACTCCCTACGACACAGAGTTGCAGCTTCCTCCTCCAACTGGACACATTTTATTCAAGAAACAGGTTGGACCATAATGCTTTTAGGATTCTTCCTTCTCTGATATGCTTGGCTGAAGTCGATCAGCTGCGTCAAAGGTACAGAAAGCCTGGGAACAAACACACACGGAGCCTTTGGCATGCCTGCCCCAGCTTCAATTTCCTAAAAATAGCATTTAAAAAGTAAGATGAGCTGCAATACCACCTTGAACATCACATTCAAGGACAAGCCAGCTTGGTGATGTGCTCACCGTTGAGCCACGCTTACTCCCCTACAGACACTCCAAATCTGTTGGGGCATAATTTTTATTCTGCAAAAGAGTGGCTCTAGTATACCTGCTGGAGTCAACACCACTGCACTCTAAACCTAAATCCCCTCCTTTCCCCTCTGCCCTCCAAATTACTGTATAAACTTTTTTTAAAAGTTTCTTGTTCAGAAAACTTGGTTGAACTTGCACACAGCTAAGACTTAGCTTCATGCTTTGATCACTAAAAAAATGCCAGCAACTAAAATACTACAGAAATGTCCTGTTCTAAGAAGATTTATTTCCTTCTCTTGCAACATGATACCTGAGAGCAAGTGCTGACTTTCAGCCACAAGCTCTAAGATCTCAGTACAGTGAAATAAACTTCCAAAAAGTACAAGGTATCTTCCCCTTGAGTGTTCAATCCCCACTACTGCAGTGTTTGATATTGCCTTAGCTTAAAAGAGCAAAGAGAATGCATTATGTCTGCTAGACACCTCGCTCTCCTAAGGTTCATTAAAAAGAGTGAGATGCTAGGTTTTCCAACCTTGTTTTTAATTTTCTTTTGGAACTACTTGTTTTTCCTACTCATGGCACCTAATCATTACTTGGGGCGAGAGGGGTTGAAGTGTTAATTATTACTTGGGGTGGGAGGGGTTAAAGCGTTGCAGCAGTGTCTATTGATCTCAGTTCCCAAAGAAATACACATAACAAATATATATGTAGATGAGTATCCATGTATATAAAGGGAGGGCTTAGGGGTGGACAGTTACCCATTATAAACAAGCAGTACTAATGTACAAATTACTGCTTGCCGCAAAACTCAAGTGAATAGCAGAAGAGAATCATGTACTGGTTGATGAAGTGCTTCAATTACTCTGAGAGGAACCTTTAGATTATTTCCAACACAATACACCAAACAGGAGTAAGCAGCGTGACGGTAAAGATATTTTGAAATGACAATAGAGTTCCACAGTTCTGGATTTTGGTCAGCAGACATACTAGTCTGAGGATTATCCTTCTTTATCACTGAAGCTTACAGCTTTAAGGAAACACTCGCTATATCTGGACAATCAAAGGGACCTAAGAAACAGAAACAAATGGTAGTAGAAAAATGCCCCTGTGTTGACTGCTTTGAAATAACACCTCCCAAGTGTGCCACTAGTTGATGTAAATGGAAATGCATTGAGGAAAAGAGCTGTGAAGCTGTGTAACAGTCCTGTTCCTAATCATTAATCACTTTTTTTAGGCCATTTAAAGTAGCCCATTAGAGCCTGCAGCAAAACGCCAACACTCCCATCACTTGCATGTCAGCAGTGCTGGTGTTAACAGGAGAAAATATATGGTTTCTATGACTGTGCCCCAGTTCTACAGCATTTGCTACTTTTAATTGAAAGAGGCAGTTAAACACAAGGTAAATCATTCAGTTAGCTAAGCTGTTTAATAACACATAATTGATAATGTCAATATGTTACAGTGACATAATGCATCACTTTCATCACCCTTATGCTTCAAATACGGTCAACTTATACTTCAAACATTTACTTTAAATCTGCTATTTAATGACAAAGCCGGGGAGAACTGCCCTGAGTACCACATGTGGAACACAGGTAAAACACTACCTCAACTCATCTGCAGGTTGGTTAGAAACAGGTTTCTGCCACAACACTTGCAACTTTGTGAAAATGGCTTGGTTACGTTATTAGTGACTTGCTTTTTGTCTCAAAACACCAGAAGTTCCTACTGTAGTAATTTATATTTCTCTGATAAAATCTGTTGAAAAAGAGCATGAAAATATCTGTACAAGAAAAAGCAACAACTTGTTTTCTGAAATGTGTCCCAATCCTGCAGGTTTTTGCCTAACTTTTCACATATAATCAGGCCAACAGCAGCCATCAGACTTCTTTTTGGTATAAGGCAGATCACCTGCTTAAGTGTTTACAAAGTCATACCCCCTAAACATGGAATATGATCTAGAATAGGAAAAAATATGTCTTACCAGCTCTGTACAGACAGTGTGGTTAAACATGGCTAACCCTATTACACAACCCTGAGGTTTTTAACATGTATTATTATTTTTTTTAATTTTATTTCTACAAGTGTTTAAAATGGGCAAGAACATTTGACCTCTTTATTTTATATAACAATAAAAATGTAACCACTGACAAGAACCATGCAGTTGGTTCAGCATTGTGCAGCAGAGAACAACCAGATAACTGCAAAATTGGATGGGATTTTGGTTTCGTTTTTCAAAAAAAATACACCCTCCTAAAAAAAACCAACCAAACAAACAGAACACAAAAAAACCAAACCAAAGAAACAAAAAACCAAGCAAACAATTTAAGTGACCGCTGTTACAGGTTGCATGCAGGAAAAGGTGAGGGGCAGACCCAGTGGTTGCAGGCAAGATTAAGTGCTGATACTCTGAACCTCCATGTAACTATACCCATTAAAGTTACCTGCATGTAACTGTAACATTTGCTTGCCATGAGATTTCAGTTCTACCACAGGCAACATAGCTAAGAAGGCTCAGTATTCTGAAAATAAAAATATTCTGCCTCATAAGCAGCCACCTGCCTTGCTCCTGTTCTTACCCTTGGAAAGCAGCTGTAGAGGTAGTGGCAATATCATCACCTATGACTACGTCTTTAGATCTTGCAGAGAGAAGTTTGGTTCAGCTGTCCTGGAGTTCACTGTCTGAGGAGTTACGCGGATGTCCCCACCTAATAAAGGCTGCCATGGGCTGCACCGGCCACAGGTGACTATGAACTCGGCTGTATGTCTTGACAAAGTAACTTGTTTTACACTAAGGGATTCTCACAATAAAAAGCAAGTCCATTGATAATAAATGGCACAAGGCTCACAAAAGCAACCTGTAGAGTCTGGTTTGATTAGAGACCAAGGTAATTACTTATAAAAAGAGAAAAGCCAAGGATGTGTAAAACTGAAGTACCAATTACATAGCAACCCGAAAACTGTAGGATACTTACTACTTTTCACCCTGCTTCCTTTTGGTTAACGACAAATTTGTAAGCTACTCAGTAAGTTTAGTATGGAAGAACTTTTTGTAAAATACTATTTGATTTGGGGCAAAACATATCCTCACCAGGAAAAAAACCAACCTATTGAGTAGAATTCATTTACAGAAAGGTCAAGCAAATGCTGCTTCTTTTGTAGACACCAATGTTTTTCCCCCTCTGGGTGGCCAGGATATAATAAATGTTGGACTCCTCTTCCCTTCAAGCTCAGCACTACTTTTGGCACTCACTTAAACGGAGGAAAAAGCAGAGCAGAGAGAGGTCTTTCATTCACCGTGAGGATACCTACAACCACAGAGAACATTTAGATAGACTTTAATTTCCACTGACTGCAAAAATGGTTTTAGTCTGTACATTTCATAGGGAGAAAACTGCAGAGCAAACTGCATTCTTTCACAGCTTACTAAGTTTTCTAATGGTTGGGCAAGCACTGGTTAGAGCTTGGTCTGTTAATTTGCCTTGGAACACTTCCAAATACTACTTGGTAAGCCACAGCATCTTTCTGTTTTGTTTTGTACAGCAGGTAGCACAATGACGTCTACAACTGGAGAAAAACGTGTGTAGGAGGCCAAGGCCTTTTTACAGACATTTGATTCAGTTTATTTTAATCCTCTCTGGATTGAAATACAGATTTAGGAAAGTTTAAATATTAAGCCCCTTGAACCTGGGCAAGTCCAGATACACTTGTAAGGCTGTTGCAAACTCAAAATTCCAAGCAGGAGCCTAGATGGTCATGGGGGGGAAGCTGTGAGAAAGGAGTACATGTGTGAGAACTCAAGTCATCCAAGATGGTGCAATTTTACATAAACGGTGTGATAATCTCTTCCATATGTCTTCCTGACAGACACTCTGTTCTCACACCATTGCAATTACACAGCGTGACAACTGATTTAGGGGGTTTAGTAGCATTACTGACCAGGTTAGAGATAGAGAGGCTTTAAATCCTGGATGTGATCTTGTTCTGGATTTGTTTTTGTCAGTAGTCCCACTGATTTCACTAAGTTCATGGTATCACCCAAGATACTTCAGTTAGAACTTTCAATTCAATAAGAACTAAGTGAATTACTACACTGCACATAAATAATGACATATCTGCTTGGAAAAAAATTGTCTGAAAAATGAATCCTCATTCTTACTGCCTTCTTCAGGAGGGAGCTGGTGAAAAACCGCTAAATTGTGCTCTACTTTTTCATTGCACAGTTTAAAAAATTTTAGTTTTTATTTCAGATGCAATAAAATAAAAGACTGACAGTAAGATTCTGACAGTCCACACAAAATCTATAAATTTTATTATACATAATAAAACAGGGTTTAGTTATGTTTTTTTAATCATTCGGGATACTAAATCATCATGAAAGTCTCAGCCATAGCACAGCACTGGTGTGGTACCTGTTTCCTACCATTAAACTTCCAGTGATTGTTTCATGGCCTTAGGAAGGACATACACATTAGCAATAGATGCACATTCTCTAACCTTTGTAATTTAGAAATACGTGCTACTGCATCCATGATTGCTAGCAGAACTATTCATGTAGGACTTAAAACTCTCTTTTATGTTACAGACTAGTGCTTTTGTAATTCAAACCTTTCATGACAACCTTTGCTACTATCTAAGGGCTAAATTAAAAAAGACTTACATACCTAAAGTAGGACACTTAAGCAAAATTGAAACACCTAAATCCAAACTGGCAATACAAACCCCCAGTCACCTGGCACTTAGCGCTGAAGGTACTTGTATTCTATCTTCCTTCCTGGTTCAAAATACACATTTGGAGTTCTGCTGCTGCACCTCCTCAGTACCACATAATACACTACACACAATACATAATACTTCCTTCTGGGTCTACAAGTGTGACACAAAAGTCAGGAGAACAGCGTCCAGTTCTGCTCTAGGAGACATTTCTACCTTCTAGCAGCCTTCCAGTACATAAAGGGGTCTACAAGAGTTGGAGAGGGACTTTTTACAAGGGCCTCTAGTGACAAGAAGAAAGGGCAACGGCTTTAAACTGACAGAGGGTAAATTTAAATAAGATATTACAAAGAAATTCTTTACTGTGAGGTTGGTGAGACACTGGAACAGGCTGCCCAGAGAGGCTGCAGATGCCCCATCCCTGGCAGTGTTCAAGGCCAGGGAGACAGGGCATTGAGCAACCTGGTCTAGAGGAAAGTGTCCCTGCCCATGGCAGAAGGGTTGGAATGAGATGATGTTTAAGGTTCCTTCCAACGCAAACCATTACATGATTCTATGATTAGATGACTTATGTCTGAGCTGTCTTAGCCCAAAGCCCTAACACTCCTGAAAGAAGTGAGTCCCAAGACTCATCTATCAGTGAGCAGCAACATTATTCAGTGGATTTGGGACTGGAGATGAAGTGATGAACATTACTGTATGCAATACCTCAGCACAAAGAAGAACTTTCCCCTGAGAGTGACAGAGCACTGGAACAGCCTGCCCAGGAAGGGCATGGAGTCTCCCTCTCTGGACACATTCAAAACCCACCTGGACACGTTCCTGTGTCACCTGCTCCAGGTGACCCTGCCTTGGCAGGGGAGTTGGACCAAATGATCTCCAGAGGTCCCATCCAACCCTAAGGACTCTGTGATCCTGTGGAATACACTTGATAGGGCAGTAAAAGGCAATCACCCAAACTACCATCAGACTAGAGCACCTCAATTGACAACTCACAGCCAACCCTAAAGTTACTAGTATGTGATCTTTTGCCATTACTTCATAATTGATTTAACCTCTGTCCTCACAGCAATATTTTGAAGTTCTTGGTTAAAGTGATTTAGTGTTTAATTTTTAAATTAATCTGAGTCTTTGTAAAGCATTCACAGAGTGTACTGATCTCCATATTTCATCTCTGTTACTGACTCAGTTTTTGACACAATTAAAGGATCATGTGAAACTCTCTGACTATCCTAATGAAAACAGTGCAGAAAGCAAGCTAGGAATATTTCTTTAAATGCAAATCAAACTCAAAGATAACGGACTTTGAATAAATATTTTATCAGTTCTCCACTTCACTGAACAATCATTTTTTTTAATGCCATGGGAAATATATTTGCAATTGCCATTACAGGATTTCTTTTAGAGATGCATTTTCATAGAATCGTCGAATGGTTTGGTTTAAAAGGGACCTTAAAGATCATCTAGTTCTGGCCCCCTGCCATGGGCAGAGATTCCCCCCACCAGACCAGGTGGCTCAGATTTTACATATTCTGTTCTATCTTATTATGTATCTAAAGTATGTCTATTCCTGTTTATTCTTCATACCAGCATTTTTTGAGTGTAATCCAACAGAATGATTGCTCAGACAACCTTTAATAGATCTGGAGTGTTACTTGGAGCTACCACTGGTTTAGTTCCAAAAACTATTTTCCAGGGTCACCAGGCTAATATCTCTCCTAGTTTAAAAGGTGAAATGCAACTTGTACCACACTTATTTCAATCACTAGAAAACTTGGTTGGGTTTTTTTAACTGCAGTCCTTTGCTTCAAAAAGACAAAAGCACTGTTCACAAGACATTTGAACTCATTCTTAAGTCTGTTGCTAATCAGTGAATTTCTCTACTCTGGGAGAAGACTGGGAATTATTCACTGGCCACAAGGTAAAAACCAGTCAACTGGAAAGAATTTTAGCAGCAGTAATATGGTAGGGTAACATATCCATGGTTAGATACCTATTTTCAACATACCAGTTCATCACACTTGGCATAAATAGCAACCGGAGCGAGTCTGCATATCAATAATTATATAAACCTGGCCTGGGAACAGGAAAAGGAACCAGAAGAAGAAAGGATGCTGCTGAGAAAGGCAAATTTCTAAGTACTGCTGTGTAGAGTAACATGAGGACAAAGAGAAGGAAAGGGTTTTAAGACTAGAAATAATTAGCACTGATTTTTTCCATCACAGTCCTCTCACTACTCAGTATAATGTTAGGAAGAAACATGCAGGTTGTGTAGATGTTTTAAAGCCCCCCAGTTTGTCTGTCAAATCTGCAAAGAAATAGAAGTGAGAACATCTCACAGTGGGATAAGATCAAAGTTTAACAGATCACTCTTCTAACATTATTCGCTAATAAAATTTTAAAGTGAGACACATTGCAAAAAATTTTCTTTTCTTTAAATTTTAACTATATACAACACGGCCAAAATTTGGCTGACAATGCAATACTGATCTGGCTAATAAAGGTGTGCTTTCATCAGTAGATGACTAAAACTGCAACACACCAAGCAGAGTAGATATATTGAAAGGGCAGTCAAGATGCAGCTCAGCACTCCATACTTCAAAATGGGCTCAGTAATTGAAATATTTACAAATTTGACTACAAGGTGCTCAAAGAAGACCACTGCTGCTGGGTAAGGCAGGCAGTTATGCATTCACGAGTGGAGAAACAGGACAAGGGAAGAACAAAACTAGTTATGTGGCTTAAACGCTACGGAACTCAGCTAGGGAGAGGAGAAAACTGCGTTCTGGGCTCCGCTCCAGCTGCCCAGCTACTTGGTCTGACACAGGGAAACAGCTCTGAAAACAGGGATCAAAATTTGCTTTCCCTGTAGAATGTCTCAAGCACAGGGTTTCTCCCTGTACCTCTCTAAGACTTGGAAATTACAACATACTGCAGGGATGGAGCAAATTTTAATTCTGTCATGTGGAAGTTAGCACAGAACTCCCACCCCCAGACTTTTAGGCAAGCGTTCTCAGCAGCAAGGGGAGGTGCAAAAAGTGACCACCTCTACCTTTTACTGCTATGAATTTTCATCAGTGTGGTCGCAGCTGCTGGGCTTTGGGTCAAACTCAATTCTGCCCATCCATGCTAGATGTTTTCCAAAGACTATTCTCTCAGGAGACTTGGGTTGTACTCAAGTACTTTGTTTCAGCAGTGCAGGGAGGATAAATGATTTGATACCCAATTCTCCCAAGCAGGGTTGCTGAGAAGACACAGGCACCTTTTAGTTAGACAGCTGTGAAACCTATCTTAGGTGTCCTGAGGACACTCAGAAGGTTACTGGATCCTAAGCTTCCTGGATCATTTTCTTGGACTCAGACATATAAATTGTACTTGAATCTTGCTGTAGGTGCCAAAATAGGCACTTGAGCCATTCTGGACCTTTAAGTCTGATGCTTAAAGACATCTGTATACATGATACTGAGATACTGTTGTCAAAGAAATGTGTCACGCAGATGTTTTTGTTGACATCTGTAACACTGATTAGTGACATTTATTCATCTACCTTCATTTCTCTATGGATTACTTTCTACAGAGAAATTTCACTCATGATGAAATTGTACCCACCAATTATAGTCACATGGTTCACATCCTCTGCCCCTCTTTCATATACAGACAAGTCTTTTTATTCCTCCAGCTCTTTTGACCTTACCACTGTTTCCAAACATGGAATTCTAAATACCTGTTCAACCAGCTAGAGCTTGGTTACAAGTTATTTGTTACTAAATATTTGAAATGAGACAAGGGTCATAGGGCAGAATTCTCAGTGTCTCCTGCTCTCTTCATGGTATGTGATAATCAGTAACTTACTTGCTCATACACAAAGACTTCAAGAGCAACTGTGCAGATTATGAAGACGATGTTTGAGGTACACACTCGATGACTAAATCTCAGTTGCATGTTCACCTGTCATCCAAAAAGGGTTCTGTTTCACAGTTTCAGTGCTTTAGCTGCTGCTGTTTAACATGTTTTCTGTAAGTTTTTCTGTAAGTTCATTGTCTTTATAAGGAAAGAGATGCAAGAGCAATCCAAAGCCATCTTCATGGTTTAGTCATGTTTGTGGTAGTTGAGCTTATTCCACTTGTCCTTCCTTGCTACTCTTTTATGGAGCCAATGGCTCCAAAGATGATCAATCGACACAACTCCCTTCTCCTATTTCTGATTATTTGCTTATGTTGGATAATAAGGACTTTTGACTGCAGAGTCCATAGTCACAATAATATTTGAAGTTTCAAAGTCTGCTGACCTACAACATGACCAAGGGCCTGGTTTGCTGCAGTCAGTTAAGACTGTAGTTCCACTTAAGGAGTGTCAGAGGACTTAGTACCAGTTGGGATTCTTCCTTAAAATCGATGACACGCATTGGTTTTCTCTTCCTCCTTTGACACAAAACAAAGCTAAAATTTTTCTGCTGCAATTATGGAGGGGAAACCTTGCTAAAACTTGCAGCTGTAACTCGCCTCATGGTATCATAATACTACATCACCTTCACTGTTTATATAGTTGATAGAACATAATTTAATGACTTCAGAGAATCAAATTAATTTCTCCTATGCTGTATTCATTTTAAAATAGAATCAATATTATTTACCTTACCTGACAATAATGCCCCATGTTTCACATACAATTGATTCAATACCAGCAGGTAGTTATCAATGAATGCACTTTGCTGTGGTAAATGAACACAATCAATACCCAGAAATGGGAGTTTTCTGGTGTATGACTGAATTGTAACTGAAGTGAAAGCTGAGTTTTTCCTTTTTACTTCTTCTTTTAGGTTTCATATAAGGAGAATCTGAATTTCATAGTCAGTACCAGCACCGTAACAATCTGAAAAATTACCAGGCAACACCACTGCACATTGAACATCACTGAACTTCTGACAAGGTTATCTCACTAGCAGACAGAAAAAAAGGAAACCTAAAGAAAGAAGTGTTAAAAATTCTTAGCGTTTATTGAAAAATGACTGTTTGAACTCTTTTAAGCATCATATGAGTATCATGTGAAAGAGAACTCTATTTTGAAGGGTGCATTGCATATATTTTATTTGTTCAAAACAGAGTAAGAAAGAAATGCTTAGTTCTTGGGATGCCATCCAAAGACAGCATTTTTTACTTAGAAAAGAAAGTATGAATGTAAGTTAATATAAGCTAAGATTAATTTTAAGTTATATTACATACATTGAAAACAAAGCTAATGTCAATGAGATTGACAAAACTCTGTTAACTTCAAAATGAACTAAAAGTAGCGACTGGCAAAGCCATTTCATTTACAGCTACTTTAAAGGGAGAAAAGATTTTAGAAGACATTAGAGATAAGGGAGTCCATGACCACTCCCTTTCAGTGAGAGCTGGTCTTCTCGCCGCTCTTTCTCCCTTATACACCACGTCTTCGAACCCCACAATCCTTCAGCTTTTAATCTTTGTAAGGCAGCCCCCGTTTTTCCTAGAGTAACTCAGCCTAGCTTGCACCATTCTGAAGTCATGATGCACCAGTCATTTTCCCAGCCACCAAGGTATCACTTCTTTCTAGCCAGTTCCTCAGCTTTTATACATATTGAGCAATCCTGCTTTTACTTCATAGAAAATTCTAGGAAGTACGCTAAAGAAAAGCACTTCCACAGCACACTTGAGCACATGCTTTACTACTGATTTAATATTCAGATATTGTTTGTGTAAGAGCCAGGAAAACAAAAGCAGAATGCTTTAGAATAACACTGGAACATCTATATGTATTTATGGAGAGAGAGAGAGAAAACAGCGATTTTAAATATACACAATCTTTACAGCTCACATCTTTCAGAAATCAACTACAACTTCCCAGCTTTTTTTATACATATGTTCTAAGACTTAAGTTGGCTTTCTTGAAAAAACTGTCAGTTCCTGAAAATCTAGAGTAGCATTTTTCCTTAAAAAAAACCTGCTCATATATTACATCTATCATTGTTTTGCTACTTGCTTGCAAAAAATACAGCAAGCCAGTATGTGTCATCCATATTTCCTCCCTTTTACCTGCATTTCATAAAAACATCCTTGTGACAGCCATAATCTCCCACAACCCCCACAAAAATAGAACAAATGCTATATCCAGCTTCAGAGAATAAATATAAAGCAACTGCAATTAATGATCTATGCTTTATATTATTTCCCATATAATATTAAACCACAAGCAGAGGAGAAGTTTCTGTAATTTACTTTCAAGTGCCCATGATGACAAACAATACTCAATACAGCATATGTAAAATGCAGAGAGCTACTGCGACTGCTGGAGTCCACAACACTGAAGGTTTGCCAGTGGGGCAGTAAGGAAATTTAGTGTAGGAGTCAACAACCACCACCAAAGAATATCTTTGCTGGTTTTTCTTTTTGTTCCTATTCCTCTCAGACTCATCTTCCCAATGTTTGACTTTTTAATGTGAAATACCAATTATTAACTGGCTTCCTAATTTCACTTATTCATTTAACATTCACTTCAACAAAGTTACAGATGGGGGGGGAGGGGCGGAACTAATTAAGCTCCTTTATCACATGCAGAACCTTACTACCTGAAGACACAAAGTGCAAACATCATCTGATTCATTCATATCTACAATAAACTGTTTCCTTTTTACCTAAGGTCAATCAGTATAAACAACATTATATGTAACACAAGCACAGAAATCCACAATGTGTATGTACACATTATATATAGGCATTTACATAAGCAGATACACATGCAAGAATTTATTTCTGTTTTGAGGTTTATAAAACTTTTTCTCTTACAGCTGTTAAGTCTTCCTCTTGCACAGGAAAGAATGTATGGGGGGGGTTAAGTGGAAGGGAGTTTATTATGATCAGCAACATGAACCATGGAACAAAACAAGGCTCACTCTTGTTCTCGTACATTTGAAAGGCATTCTAAAGGAAGTTTTGTTATTCGGTTAAGGTAGCACGTAGTACATCACAAAGTAAAAAGAAATTCTGCTGGTAATTCTCCCTAATTAAAATTAAAGTAAATTCCAGACTTGAAGAGAAACTTTCAGTAACATCTCAGCTTTAGGGGTGAAATTCAAGTGCCAGTGCCATTGCCATTTGGGATGTTTTAAGGCATCCTGTCTGGCTTCTGCATGTTGCTCTAGAAAACCACAGGGCACCTGCAGGTCCTGCATTAGGGCTGCTGGATTCCTACAGGTGTCTTGGATACACTTCAGGGACACGTGAAAGTTAGACATCAAAGTCTGAACAAGGGAACTTCCACCCCTTTACAGACCAAACAGAGAAGCACATGGAAGAGAATCGTTCCTGCAAGTACCTGATTCTCTCTACTGACCAAGTAATCTCCAATTGCAATGTCTAATATTTGGTCATTTCCATTAGAAGAGGTCAAAATCAGTCTGTTATTTTTTTCAGTTCCGAAAAATGCTGTCCCTTAGTCAGGAAACAGCAGCAAAAGATCACAGGACAGAAAAGCACAACTACACTCTAATTGAAAAGAAAGCACCAGTATATAGGTTTTTTCATAGTGGGATAATGGGAACAACCTCTTCACAAAAGGCCCTTCTGTAAAAAAATAAAACTGAGGCAAGTCACTGTGTCATAAATTCGCTGGTGGATGGTTGGGAAGGAGTGTCACGTCTTCCCTCCATGGCAGCTGAGTTTGCTTAAGACAAAAGACAAATAGCTTCTAAATTTTCTACAGGCAGTTTATCTAGATGAAGATGTTACTGGATCTGGGGATGTGGAAAGGACCCAGGACTGTGGAGGCAGCAGGTAAGGGTTCATTCACAAGGCATACACCAAAAATTTCAACACAGCCTTTGAGTAAGGAAGAGGCTGTAGGAATGGGACAGGGACCTGGCAGAACGTGAGCATGTGTGCAAGTGGTGAAGAAGAACAGAGCTGAAAGGTCCCCTGGTGATAAAAGGCACAATCCTAGAGCTTTTTGGCAGCCCTGGTCACCACCACAGTGCATGTCCTCTCCTTTCAAACTACTGTTTGAAGGCAGAGGATTTGTCCAAGCGGCATAAATACACAAGTGAACCCTATATGATTTCTGATTCATCGTTTACTTACTGCTCAACATGGAATACCAAACAGGCAAGTTTAATCATTTTAATTTCCAGTTATTTTACCCGCTTTACTAATTTAGACTGATTAGTCTGTAATAGTTACTCATTAGCTGTAAGTTGAACAAGGGATGATTTGAAGCAATTGCACTTACTCGACATGTTCTGAGGACTAATTATTTCACAGTCAGCAGATGACGACTGACAAAACACACAATCAATAGTAAAGACCCAAAAGAATCAGGGGTGAAATTCTAAAATATCCTCAGAATCACTTCTATTTTCTGTGTGTGGATTATTTGGTAAAACCAACTTCCCTCCAGCCAGAGTAATCAAGGATGTTACAGTAGATCACACATTACTGAACAGAAAAACAGACTTTGAGATGGCTCAGTGTTACACCTTACATACTTGGTCTTGGAGAAAGACTGTGTTTCGCCTATCTGAAGCTCTCCTTAAAGGTGATTATGGTACCTTGTTTCTGGAATACTCGTTTGTTCTTGCACTCAGACTTCTCCTCCTTATCCCATCCATACTTAGTCACAAAAACTTCTTCCTCACAAAAATCACATGAGGAGAGTATTTCTTGTTTCATTGGCTTGGAGTTGTCATGGCTGGAAATACAAGATATTTCATAGGGACGACAGTGAAATTTGGGCCAGAGAATGTGTCTCTGGGGAAACATCCCCAGGCAAGTGCCTCATCCCCATGAGGCTTTAGAAGGATGATAGCAACATACTACTACTCCCTCAAATGATTTAAAACAACTCAGAATTAAAAACAATGGAAGAAAACAGCAGCTTAGTTCATATGCCCAGAACTAGAAAGCCTAAGATGTTATTATTTGGGAAACACCCAAGCCTTTTCCTTTAAACCTTGAGTCATTTCTTGATGAAACAAAAACACAAAGTACAACATTTAGCAGAAATAAAACAATACCAAAATACTGAAATGGATACATATCAAAAAGACTTCAAATGAGAATGGGTTTTGTTATAGCTAATCATGACACTGAAAACAGATCAAATGACTTCCCAATGTATCTTGTGCTCTACGAAAGTTTAACAATGCTTGAAGAAAAAGTATGTGGTGGGGGCAGATGAAAGTGAAGAACCTACTTTGGAAGCCTTTCTTAGCAACTTCTATTTTTACATTATCTGATCCGTCGCCTTTGCTCATCACCCAAAATAATACCAAGACCCCTCCTCCCCTGCCAAAGTCACCCCGCCAAGTTCCACAATGAGTTCCATTGATTTTCAAGACATATTGTCAACTACCTAATAATTTAACTGGTAGGCACAGCTCTTTCGGTTGAAGCTTCAGTTTCCCAAACAAAAGCTAACCACCTGAGACCACAGAGGACAGGATATGAGCTACTTATAGCAACACTGGACCAGTGAACAAGAATAGCAGGAAAGCTGCTTATTTTATTTTTTTTTCTCCAGCAAAGGGCTTTGAAGTAAACTATTTATTAAACATTATAGTACTCGAAACAAAAATCTTTGAAGGCAGGTTATCCTCCTCTGCACCATGTCCCGTTGTGAATGAATTGCTTCCTTTTCCTTTTTGGATTTTTTTCACTTGTGAAACTGACACTCAAATTGTTCTCTTAAGATACTTGGGTAAGCCTTCGCCTCTGCTAAGAGGAATAATCCATCCATCAACAACAGGATCATTAAAAATATTTATAACTCAAACTATTTCAATATAACTGCACTGTAAGCAGTCACCCTGTTCATCAGGCAATGTTATATAAATACAATAAATAAGTTCCTTGTGCACAGAAAAATGGTATTGATTAATAAGTAATGATGCAAACAGATCATCTGAAAGAGAAACAAGCTAACAGTAAATACTTAATTTTTTACTTTTTTAATTAAAAAAGTAAATTCTCCCCATTAACCCTGTTATTGATGTATACATGTGGTTTTTCTTTGTTCTTCTGATTAAACCATTCATCTCTCTCCCTCTCTGTTGCCGAAAGAACTAATTTTTCTCTATAGCATCACTTTAGTATCATTGGAAGTTTCAAAACCAGACACAGAGTATTGCCTTTTCAAATACATGTATTTGGGCTGCAGAGACAGAACTGTCACACACTGTGCTGTATTTGCATCTTTGAAAATCTGGCACTGATGTGCAGTGAAGAAGAGGAGTGCTCTGAAATGACTGCTCAGAACTGTCTGAGCCTGAGAAATTCCCTGGCCAAAGCCTGGGAAATAATCGGAAGTGAGCTGAAACTCCCACTGGGCCACCATGCATGCCTGCATAGTAAAGATGTCACTGGCAAGCTGCAGGCAAAATCATATTAGAAAAGGTTTTAACAGTCCTCTATTGAGAGAAATAACTTACTCCAAATAAGACACAGTAGAGAACTATCAATACCCTGATTCCTGAAAGATGGAAGAGTTTGCCAGTTCCACTGATTTGCATGCATGCAAGAGTGATCTATCACATCTGAAAATCTAATCATAAAAATACAACACACAATTCCTGACTAATTTCTTACCTAAGGAGCAGACCGAGGCTTTTTTTATGCCAAACAAGCCACTTTTCTTTGAGTAGGCACATTTTCTCCATTTGTTCTGCCTTGTGATTTCAGGTACAACCTGGCACATGTACAAGTGATGACCAAACACTAAGAATTTTGAATAATCCTCTTCTCCATCTCTTAGACATTTTTCCATCTGGCAATATATTTCTATTACATATCATATTTTTGCATTTCACAGAATCACAGAATATCCTGAGTTGGAAGGAGCCCACAAGGATCATTAAGTCCAACCCTCCCATGGTGTGATTAAACCCACGACCTTGGTGTTATTAGCACCATGCTTTAACCAACTTCACATCCCAGAAACACCAACAGAGAATTTTTAAAGCACGTATAAGAACTTCCAGTGGGTTTTTTAGTCTCCAATAAAATGCTTTCTTGGCTATGGAAGTGGTCTACATGCCTCCCACCTGAAGTCCGTCACCACCAACCAGCCTTAATTTATCTGTGCTGCATGTAGATCTAATAGATTTATACAAGCAAGTGATTTATTTTGTATTCCCACCAGCCTAAGCTGGTGGACTTATTCAATGCCACAGTCCCGACTTTTGAAGAATAAAGAATCCATTCTTTAACCATTTTTCTTGCTATTAGAAGACATCAACATGCCTGTAGCCATGTTACTGCCTCTACCACAAGGACATAGCAGCAAGAAGATGGACAAATGACACATACTTGTAAAACTTGTACCTGTGGCAACCACTGAAGTACTGGAGAACTTGGAGAAGGATTCTCTCTGGTGAGAAAACCAGCATGCAAACTCATAATTTGCTGGAGATTTTACAGACTTTCTATGGATATGAAGTGCTCTGAATACAAACTGTTACAAATGAAGAAAGATCCCTCGGGCATTCATAATTCTATTGCTTATGAATCCTTAGTCACATGCAAACTACTGAGAAAAGCAGTACATGAACCAGAGGGTATGTCCAATTTTCCTCTACATGAGCTCATTGAAAGAGACTCTGAGTAGGCAAAAAAGCTATAATGAATGCAGCTAAATGATGGACCAAGGTAAAAATGTCTATACAGATCTCAGTTCATACAAGAATGTCAGTATTTTAAGTGCTTTCAAGGATAAGGCCATGATGAATGTAGCACTTTCCTAAGGGCCTTAAATGTGTCAGCAATCTCCCTACCAGCTCTAAGGTAAAGTTGATAGTCTGGGATCACTCTTCAGAATGGACAACTTTAGTGGTTCCATTCCCAAATTTTTTTAAAAGCCTTTTAAGTTATTTGGAGAAATTGCAGATTTATTTTAAGTGATCTCAAAAACAGCCCTAAGATTAAAACTCTGCAGTTCCCCTGAAATTGCTTCACTTCAAAATTCACTAAGACTGAATCAAAGGAAGATGGAGGTGGCTGTAGGCTCCTGCTTCCCCAGGACTCTTCCTATCTGAAAGTCTTTCCACTGTTTGTCTTCACACCTCCAAGTAGAACTGAATCTCATTCACGAGTTCCTCCATAATATGCTTCATTTATACCAAACATTTAAATCTGAGCCTGAATTTCAACTCACCGTCTGGCAGCACAGGCATAAAGTGAATAAGGAACTTGATGGATAAGATGAAAGTATTAATAAAAGGTTTCCCTTATTTCTCCAAGATCATTCAATTAAGTTTCACAACAAATTAACTAAGTTTTGTATTTGCATAGCAGATTTTAATATTTTTTTAATTTACAGTGCTGAATTAATTTTTACTTTTGTGTTTCCAGTTTTGTTAAAAACAAAACGTTTTTTACTGTTACTTTAAAAAGCATTTTCCAGCCATGCAGGGAACTGCCAACAAGAGCTGCAGTTTACTTAGTTCATGTATTGTATTCCTCACTACTGCACATTCCACACTTCAACACCACAATCAGTGGCACGTGTCCTCATGTGTCAAAACTCTAAATCAAGTTTTGCTCGTCTTTACAGCTTTTTTGCAGTCCTCACTGAATCAGCTGCAAAGCCACTGCATGTTCAATAACCACGGCCTGGAACTGTGGTGGGGAGGAGGCAGGCATCCAGGGAAAATCAGAGGGCAAACTGGGGACCAGGCAAAAGTAATTTGCAACTAATGTAGTAGCAACTGGAAAGAAGTTTCATTCATGCATCTAGCACTGTTGGTTAGATCAAATAGAGATAATCTCCCAGTAATGTAAGCAGAATCTGTTCCTTAATATCCATACACCTTTACAAAACCCTTTCAAGTGTATGAAAAAGAACCTTGAAATAAAGGCAAAACCAGCTCATTACATCATTTTCGGACACCATTTATATCAGCTAGCGCCATCTCCAAGGTCCATAATAGCATGATTTTATTAATTCTCATAAAGTCTGATTTTGCATTCAGGCAGTCAACATGATTCTAAGTGACAATATCTCAACTTGAAAGTCAGCAAAACATAAAATAACACCAGTAGAATATTAAAAACTCCCACTGAGATAAATAGAAATATGAAGGTTCAGACAGAGCCAAATAGATTAGTGCTCACTTTCTATTCATTATGTGCTTTTAGCGAGCACAGTACAGTTTTATAATTTGATGGGGAAAAGATTATACATTTTAGCTATTCTCCAGCCTGACTCTCTGAGGCTGCTCCTTCCTTTAAAGACAGCACAGTATTATTACCCATAAAACTATGACTACACAACAAGTTCAGTACAATGATGTCCATGTTGCTGGGATATGTATTACTCTCTCAAAATAAGTCTTGGGAAGAACACTAAAACCCAGGAGAAAAAGAAAAAGTTGGGGGGAGGGAAGGGGAAATTGTTCTTTGACATCCTCCTTACTTCAGAACTTATTTGTAGTTCAGAACGGAGTCAAATGTCACATCAGCAATTAAACTTTGACTTCTACTAGAGCAATATTAATGTAGAGTGAGTCCCAGAGCAGCACTGCCCAGCCCTGTGCTTGGGGTTAGCTCCAATGCTAAACAGCACGTTGCTGACCGACACAGGAAATCCCTCTCCCGTTCCTTGAGTTGAACCAAAGGGCTGGCATAAAGAAATGTCCAAAGTATTAAGAGCAACAAAAACTATGGGCTCAGAGCCAGATTTCAAAGGCATTTAGGTGCCTAACGTGCGTTAATTTTAGTGGGATTAAGCTGCCTCTAAAAATCTGGCCTTCGGTCTTCACTGTTCTTAAGCCTCTCCAGATCCTGCGGCTCTGCCAGGATGTAAAAGCAATTACATTTCACAACTTTGAATCCAACAATGTATTTTGGAAATCATTCAAAGTACATGTTTTTTTAACATAAAGTTTCCTTGTCCAATAAAATACACTGGAATTTTATATGCTTGGTATTTGCAGGTCTCCCTTCTTTTCTTTAGATTGAAGCCAGAAGATAGCAGTCTGGTGAAACCTCTGACATCCAAATAAACTCTGCTTTCTTCCTTTAACTGGAAGAAGTGTTTAATGGATAATCCTTTTACAAATATTTTATAAATAGTAAAATATACAGTCTCAGGTTTGCTGAACACTAATGTAATTGCTCCTGAACAAAACCACTGCCCATAGAATCCTAATCCCCACAAAAACCAGTGCAGATCCCCACAAAAACCAGTGCAAATGTTACCGTGTGTATGAAAATCAGACATTAGCATTTGAGGTGTCCATTCCCATACAACTCCAAGATTAATTCAGCCAAACAAATACCAGCATGGCTTGTAAAGGAATCCAGCATAATGAAACACATTGAAAATGAGAAAACCAAATCCTCACTTTTATTCATGAGGCAGGCGTGCATACAGTTGAGTGCATAAAATCGACCTGAGAATATTTTAATAAAAGGAAACACAGGTAGCTGTAATATCTAAACACGGGTAGCCATAATATCTGTTAATGCCAGGCCATTTAATCAAAAAATGCTCACACTGCACTGACAGATCACAGTATACCAACTCTTCAGAGCAGAAACTGAAAGTCCTCGCCTCACCCGTGCCCATGTTTGATTTGTCTCTTCCTCTGGTTCCAGCTTCCCGACATCAAAGTACAGGGATGGAGCCTGTGAAAACATCTCAGACGAATCTTTATCCCCCTTCCCCACTGAAGCTGCAGCAGGGAACAGGCTGTGAACTTAGGTGCTGTCTTTTTTCCTCACAACATCATTGTCTGGTCCAATAAAAGATGCTGATTTTCCCTGTGAAACTTGCCTCAGCAGTTTATACCAGTTGTTTTCTTTTCAGCAAGTCTTGCTTTTAATATCTACTGATATTATACAAAGAAATCACACTGAAAACGTGTACATTAGCTCTTTAAACACACCTTTTTCCTCACTGGAAAAGGTCAGTGGGCTAGCCCCATTAACCTCCTTCATAGAACAATGCACATTGCCTCTCACAGGGAAGAACAGAAATCTTGTTATCTTCCAGGAGTACACTGCTTTCTCTCTGACCCTATGATGCAGTATCCTTCTCTTCCCCAATGGAGTTTTTTCCTCGATGGCCTCTCAGACCTGCTTCTAGCTGGCTCACATACTCCTGAAAAACCACTCCTTAAGAGAATAACCCACCTCCCTTTAAGCACCTGCTCGAGTAATTTCAGGAAATTCGCTCCTGACTCAGGCTAATCCTCCCTGGCTAGTCATCTTCCCTTTCCTTCCCAATTCACTATTATCCTTTAATTGTTGATTTGATCTCTCATGTTCCAAGTCATCAGGGCTCCTTCCTCACTCCTGTGCAGGACTGGTTCAGCAGGAATCCCTGAGATGGTTAACATCTGATCAGCCTCATGTCATTTTATATGGAAACCTCATTTCAAGATGAAACCAAAGGCCATAGTTTTGGCTTATAGAAGACAAGGTTTTATTCTTCTTTTATTAAGCGATAAAATCAAAGAATTTATTGCTCCTTGTATAACCTGAAAGTTATTCAGTGTTTTTACCCCTTTGCCCTCATTTAACCTTAGACATGAAACTTGTTGGGGGATGGAAGTAAGAAAAATGTAGAGTAGCTGCATTTTCTTTCATCTTTCTTCTGGAACTCAGACAAAACTACCATGTGATGAATGGCCATTTGTGCCACAGATGCTAATGCAATATTAAATGAGACAAAAATCACCAATGCAGTTTGCAAAGCTCCCTGTGATGTACGGTCATCAGGCAACACAGACTGGCACAAACCTAAACTGGTTTTGCATATGCAACCAATACAAGTTTCAATTATTCATGCCAAAGTTCTCATCACACACAGTTGGGTTAATTGAATGCAACCTTGACCACATTCCACCGACCTATACAAAAAATATAAATGGTCTCTGAAGCAAGTACTAGCAACATAAAAAGGAAACATTTGGATGAGTTCACAGATAATTTTACAAATTTTACTTGCAAGGTGGAGTACCTGTTACTGGCAGAACATAGGGAGAGGCCATCCAGCATATTAAAAAGAACAGTTTAAGCCATCATTTGGCTCAGGTCACAGCACATTCCAAGAACCCCATAAACAAAGACATGTGCAATGTTAACTTTCTCTTTTATGCTGACAGCTTTTTTCTCCCATATAATGACCTTCCTGCACAGTGTGTGTTACCATAAAAAGAAACAGAGCCCAGTAAAATTAGAGGAACTGCTTAATATCAAAACGTTTTATCTGAGGAAGACACCACTGCCAGTGTAAATATAAAAAGCACAAGAATTAAAAAGTATTTGTTTTGCTGTCTTTTCTTTAAGTTTAGATTGTTCAAACAAACCTAGCTCAAGTTTTCAGTTACTCTGCACTAGACGGTCCCCCCAAAGGCTGAAACAGTACTCCAGAGAATGTGAACTTGGCTCCAATTTCAGACAATTTTCATCTTCCTTTTCTGACAAAAAGTATTTGAATGCTTTGTCTATAGCCAAGAATTTGGATATGAAAGGCACATCAGTAAACAAGTCACCAAAACGGGCCACCACTACACAGACTCTAGTGCATGCTTGTTTTGGAAAAAAAAACTCCTCTGGCCCAAAGGACACTGTTTTATTTTACAAGCAGAATGTTAATGTGAAATTTCAGTTTGATTTTATCTCTCTCATCTAAGTATAAAAGAAAAGCTACATGCATTTTTGATAGACAGCCTACATTTGCTATTTTGTTTGTACAAAGAAAAGTGAAAAGGAAGAGAACATAAGAACCTCACAGCTAGTTGGCTTGGTAAAATGCTGCACCAAACCAAATTACTTTTTTACAGTTCTATTTGAACTACTACAGAGAACCAACAACCCTTATTCAAAGCATTAATCTTTCTATCAGCATTCCC
Source organism: Machaerirhynchus nigripectus (assembly GCA_013397975.1). NCBI lineage: Eukaryota > Metazoa > Chordata > Aves > Passeriformes > Dicruridae > Machaerirhynchus > Machaerirhynchus nigripectus. The sequence continues at coordinate 63,421 of VZRQ01002612.1, forward strand.
AGAATGAAAATTGAAACTTTAAGAATGTTATTGCTTTGTACCAAATGTTCACTAGCTTCTACCATGGCAACTAGCCCACAAAACCCTAGCAAGGCTAATCGCAGTTCCCAAAGGTTTATTATCTTTTGTATCAGGGAGGCATTCAAATGCACTAGGCTGCCTGGCAGCTAAGGCAGATATTGTCCTCACCCAAAAGAATTTTAATTTTAGCCTTGTACATTTGGCGAAAATACATTTCTGAAAATCAGAGAACACGCCAGCCAAAAGCTCACACCAGCTCCAGTGTGAGCTTCTTGCCCCACAAAGAAGCACATATGAGAACTGAGCAATAGCCCAGCAATGCCAGGGAGACTTCACTAAGCACATCAGTAAAGTCTCCCTAAGCTGGCCAGAAACCCAAGGGAAGGAAATGAGAGTGATTATGTACAGCTGAGCAAGCACAGTGCAGAGACTCCTAAATCAGTGATATGGTGTTCACTGCTGGTGTTCTGTGGTAAAAATGTTTACCATCTGTGTTGCTCTCTCTTTGTTATGGACACTAATGGAGCCTTCAAACATAAAAGCATGGGGGTGGGGAACAAAAGCCCGATTAAGCCAAAGTACTTCAAAATCACTTTTAGCTGTATATTACATAAGGAAATTATGACACTAAATGAAAAATGGATCAAAACCAAAACACGAGCAGTTCCAGGCTGAGCTCAGGAGGGCTGTACAGCGCTGGCTTACTCTGCTCTGGAGGTCTAGTCCTGAGCTATCAGGCACAGACAAATCCTTTATGTACTGGGAAGTGGCTCTAGTTTGGATACAAGAGAACAACCCCAAAACTTCAAAGTATACTCCAAAAACTGCTAAGGCTGTTAGGCCTACACTGAGCATGCCTGTGGCAGTGAGTTCCCTAGGAAGCAACTGCGTTTGTACAAAGTTTTTCTGCAGGGGAACTTCTCTGCTGCTGTCTCCTGCTGTTGAGAAGCCACAACAGCCTGGAGAGTATTACAGTCTGTAGTGAAGCCAAAAATTAATATATGCCATTTGGTTTGCAGTCTGTGCATAAAACCAAGCATCTGACTTGCTCATGCTAGACATCTCACACTGTCATACATGAAAATTGGTGGAAATCACAGCCTTCAACCTGACTTCCATCTCAGATGCTTTTTTACTCTGCTCATCAAAATTTATATAAGAAAAATGAGTTTCAACAACCTGATATCTCCACCACAACCTCAAGTAGTTGCCTTAATACATCTTCTCACAGACCCTCCCTCCCTCACTACCCAGAACAACACTGCAGGGAATCTATGGTAACGGGAGTTCACCCTACTTCCTTCAAGCCCAAGGAAGTCAGTTTGGCTCAGACTCCCCTACCTCCACTCAACAACTAGCTATTGGGGTGCCTATTCTCCAACCCCAGCACATCCAAATTCTTTGGCAGCCAGTGCCCAGTTTCAACATAGTTGTCAGTAATTTGAGGCTAACTACTCAACCCAGCACATGCACACAAGCTGCACAAACAACACAAGATCATCTGTCAGTGAGAATAATCCTTTTTCAGATGACGTGTTTCAGGCAAATTGTTGCATCTCTCATGTTACTGATGCCAGTTCAAATATAATTCTAGAAGAACAGGAGGGGACTTTGTGAACCACAAACCAAGCCAGCAAGAAGAAAATCAGAAGTAGAATAGCAGTTTGTTTTCTCTACAGCTGGAGGGGCCTCCCAGCAGCCTCATGCTGCTGAAAATGGTTTTGGAACCAGGTGGTGCCAATTGCCACATGACCAAAACTGAAACACCACATGGGTTTGAAAAATGCTACAAGAAGTGGTGCAAAGGTGGAGGAGCTTCTGCAGCGCTGACAGACACCTGAAAAGAATACAAATAGATCAGTCTTGGACTCAAAATTCACCACTGGTAATGGAGGGTCTCAGCAGATGAACCACTGAGGGTGGATCATTCAGTGATGGGCTTTTGAAAACTCCTCCTGAATATAATACCACTAGAGCATTCTGCTACACACCTTTGTCTCTACCACAAGCATTCAGACTTTTTCAGGTTATAAATGCAGCTTCTGACCGTTCCTCAGCTGGGTACTTCTCAGTGCAGTCACACAAGCTCTGGCAAAGAATGATTATTCTCTTTTACACTCAGCATTACCACAGACCTGGAACTGCTTGTTCTGATTTTCTTCATCTACATCACTTCTGTGTCACTGCCCGGTGCCCTGGGGACACCCAAGAATTTGCAAATTAATGAACACATTGCCAGGATGTAGAGTTCATAGAGATATTCAAAAGCCAACTGGACACAGCCCTGACGAGTCTGCTCTCACTGACCCTGCTTTGAAGGAGTGGGGGTTTTGCTTCAACAAACATTCTATAAGAGTCATCCCTGGCCTCTCTGAGTGTAAGCATGTTTGTACAGTTACTCCACATGTAACACTGCAATTCTATTTGGCTACTGAAGATAAATAAGGAAACAATGTTCTGGGTTTTCACCTTGCCTGCAGCATGATGAGAAACATTTTAAGGGTGAAGAAATTCTCTGCCTCTCTAGCATCTTGAGATGCTTTGTAATTTCACCAAAGTTATATTTTGCTTTACAGGACACCTGAGTACAGTTTGTGCCTCACAAAAGCCACCATTTGATACCATAAACAAGGCTATTTCCATTATCATGTATGCTTGTTCTCAGTCAACGTGTCAAAATCAGGCTGTGGAAAAAATGCCTGTCAGAATGTAGCTGGGATCTTCTTAATGCAGTGTCCAGATCTGGCTTAGGTACAGTGAGCACATTGGGTTGTTCTGCTTGCTGAGTATTTGTTAAATATTAACAGTGGGCTTGGAACTTGCAAGACTAAGGGAGGGCTTCCCTGCAGCTCTTTTGTAACTAAAAGACAAACCTAGGGAGGAAAAAAAAAACCCAAAACAACAGAAAATCCAGGCAAAAAAACAAGGAACACCCAAAGACTTGTAACAGAACACTAATGTAAGTATTTTAAAACTCAAACATCTTTGTTTTTCCTCAAAAAAAGACTGACATCAAAGAAAGCAGCAAGTGAAAATTGCTTCTAAGGGCATGTCAAGAGAAGTCGCTCTAATGCAGGGAGGAGAAGAAGTTATAGTGGAAACACAGGACATTACCACAGCTTTCCTACCCATGGGCCTTTTTGGCCTTGATTGAATATTCCTGTGGCCCACTCAGCACTGCTCTGTTGTACACCCTGAAGTCTTTGGCACAGGGGCAGTTTGTTTTCAGTGTCCTTACAATAGCGTGGGCCCTTCCTTTTCATCCACATTGCCCTGACCTCCCTTTTCTCTTTCCCTCCCCCCAGTCAAACATCATTAGATGCAGGAAGAACCTTGTTGTGGTTCTGCTGCTCATAACACAATTTGCTATGTGAATACTTCCTGTGCACCCTGCCAACATGGCACCTCTCCAAGACATAAGACTGGTGTTCGGGAGATGGTCACACAAAGCATGATACTTCCTACTACCACTGCTCTGTCCTTCACCTTCCTCTGCCTTGCTGTGGGCAAGGACTATAGATACTGCATAGCATGAATGAAATGAAGATGGAGACTGCCTGCTTGTACCAGGTGAGTGCTTGCAGCAGCATGGATTTCTATCCTTCAGGTGGGCAGGGATGCACAGAATCTTTTTTAAAACATAATTCACATAATTTTCAATGCACTTTACACAGAAGAGAATTTTTGTGAAACTTTAGTTTCATTAAAAAGTGAAATAAACTCTGTGTTCCTGCATGAAAAATTCCCCTATTATTTGCAGAGAGATTTAAATGAACACTGCGAAAAATTTTAAGTGCTTCAAAATACAGATTTTACATGCTATGAAGAAAATTAATAAACAAGGGAACAGCTTTTGTGTTACAAGAGTTCCTGGTATTCCCCATCTACAACACTTATATTGTAAGTAGTAGTGTAGTGGATAACTCCAGTAGCTGTATGACTTGCTGATGCATAGCAATTTTTCTGAAGTTTATTCTTCTCCTAAATGCTACTTAGAGAAAGACATGAAAGTTAATGTCAGATTAATACCATTATCTCTCTTCTCAACCCATGTATCTTTCTAGAGAAAAAGAAAAAACCAAGTCCAAAATACAAATATGTCTAAAAGAATCTGACACAGGAAATACACAAGAGAAGCAACCTGAGAAAAGACGGAGCAGATAAATATGGCAGAAGAAACAAAGAAAGGATCACTAGGAAGAGGAAATGAAGTATCAGGAAAAAAGATTTGACATAGCATACAACAAAGTAACATAAGGCTTTAGTGATGAAGGCACTAACTTCAAGTAGAAGGCAATAAATTCTATCAAACGAGACAACAGGGAAGTGGATCATTTTAAAGACAGCATGGTTGAATATACGTTCTAGAGTTCATGAAAGCATGCAGAAAGAGGAACTGAAACCAGTTTTAGTTAAGAGACAAATACAGTCAAGGGTTTCAGCTGTGGGAACAAAGAAGTCTGAAATCCATGTAAAAGTCAACTGAGCGCACAACAACAGCACTTCGAGCCCCACACTGATTTCTGACCTGCTTCAAAGAACCATGCAGTGTGTTAAGTTTGACCTCTGACATGGTCTGAGAGTTGGTATTTCCCTCTATGATGGTCCTTGCAGTAGAGATACTTTAGCCCAGAGACAGACAAAATGCAGTGAAACAAAACAGTCAAGAAACAAGAGTTATTCCATCAGCTTGCGGATTTAATTTATATCCTACTGTTTACTCATCTTTTGTTACATATTTAGTTGTTTTAACAATGGGAACACAAAATTCACTAAGTAATCTCTTTATTTGAATCGAGGCTATAACCCACAGTAATTATGAGCAGTGTGTGGCAATATTTTCACTATTTAGGACAGGAAGTGAAAAATACCAAACATCTAAAATTGCATTAGGGATTTGTGCAGCCAGAAGGTAATTACACAAAGTGGACTTTGGCCAAGACTCTCAGAATATGAAACAATCTCAGAACCTTGTGGAAATTACCTTGGGATCTTTAATGATAAGTGGGCTAAATCTTCGCTTAAATTGTCCTAGAAAGCACGCCTTCTCTGACAGCATATTACTACAGAGTGACAGGACCATTGTATTCCAAAATTAGATGGCATGTCCAACCCTACAGCACACAAGCGGAAAATCAAAAACAAACAAACAAAAAACCCCCAAAGCACAGTCATTTAAAAAACAGGCCACGAGAAGACATCTCAAGTGTTTCACATGCACAGAATTACTTGCTTCCCTCTCTAATTTATTTCAGATTAGTAAGAGATCCCCTATTTTAGGTCAGTGTTTTGACAATGGAAGTATGCCAACTTAACCTTCATTTTCTTAATTAGCATTTAACAAGAAGCTTGTCCTCCTCTAGAAATATTTCCTTCCATAAGGAAGAATAACCTTGAACAGAAGACAAAGCTAAGCTAAGGAGAAGAGAAAAATGAAACTGAAGCTCCAAATATATTTACATGTCTTTCAAATATATTTATTTACATACCCTTAAACTGTAAATAAAATAGATCTCAGTAAAAAATTACTTCATCTCCCAGAAACAAGCAAAGCACTGTATCTGTATTCATAACTACTCTGGGGAAAACCAACCACAAAAAAAGTCCCTCTTTTACACATGCTCCCTACCATGGACCATGTGCTCATGTAACTCATTGTTTATCTAGTCTGGAGACAAAAATGCCACGAAAAAGCAATCACAAGGCAGATGGCTGGTTTCACTAATCTGACCCTATTTCTTCCAAGTAAATCTAGTCTACAACAGTGATGCCCCAAATAATCCACAATTCCTATAATACTTAGATTTGCATATTTAGGTTAGAAATGCCTGGCATTGCTGGATTAAGATTTACCCCCAGTAAAACAATGCTTTGTCATAAATTCTCCCCCAGAGACCATGCAGGTTCTTAAACCAGCCATGTCCACACACTGAAAACCTGAGTGGAAGCATGCTCCCAAAACATTCTCACCAACGCTCACCTCTATAGGTGCAATGCCTTTTACTCTGCTTAAACCTGACCGTATAGAGTGACAAATGCAGAGATTCTCTCTGTAGCCGCCCCCATGATAACAGATGACAAGATGCAGCACAAGCTTCATCTCTTGCTAATTAAACGAATCAATTAAGAGACTATTGTTGCAACTGTGTAACTGCTGTTCTATAGTGGCAATAACAACCCCACGGGGAGGTCTTTTACTACATTAAAATGCTGTCCTCCACAACTCCATTTGATATTATTAGAAACAGTTATTTGCGTCTTGCTGTCATATTAGTAGCAAAGGCAAATTATGGAAATATGCAGACCAGAATGGTCCCAGTATGAGATCAGGTTTGGTTTTCAACCACCAAGGGAACAATTGCTGAAATTCCAAAGTTCCCTAAAGTTCTTTAATGGAACTGATAAATCTATCAGCACAGCATCCATTTAGATTCTAGGTAAGGGTCACATATTTGCATACTTTCCTGCTAAGCTGATACAATTCAACTAGATAAATTATCATATTAAGTTTACCCTCCTGAGTTAAACTGATGGAGTTCAAAATTGTTTTCGATGGTTGTCATTAATCGCTGTTACATCCTAAATGCTCACTTTGAAATCTAATTGTGCTGGCCTACCAAGGGTCATATTAATAGCATTTTTAATGTTAAATCTTTGTAAAACATGTTTATTTTACTGATATTACCACTGAAGCCTAGAAGACTAATGAGGAACAAAGTATATTTATTATCAATAAAAACTTCATTTAAAATTTACATTCAGAGACTTAAATTAGCTTTACTAACTTCATCATGCCTTTGTTTCATTAAGATTCCTGGTTAAGCTTCAAAGTCATATAAATTAATACTTCCTAAACAGTTCTTGGGTATATGCCGAAGTTGCAGACTTCAAAAGGCTGTTTAAAAACATGGGCCACATATATGTTTAGTATGTGGCAGTAAACACCTTCATAAGAAAATACTCATCTTCACTATGAGGTAATAGTCTTGATACAGTTTAAAAAAAACCCACCAACACTTCTTTGGCCAAATATAGCAATTAATAATTAGTTCAGTGCTAAATCATAGTCTACCAAAGTAGATCACTTGATCTACACCTTTGGGTAAGTTCTCCAGTTGTGTTCCAAGAAGTAACAAGCTAACCAACCAAGTTCAGTCCTTGTCCTTAAAGTGTTACTGAGCTCAGTAAGAAAGAAACTCATCAAATGAAGTGCGGAAAATCAAAAATCCTAGTTCTTCCATTTGCTTTTTTCTGAGGGATGAGTGGCCTCATTTATTATAAACAAAGACCACTGTACTACAGATAGCACACACACTACAGAATCCACCATTAAGCATATTCATGGAAATCCTGACCTACTTGTGATGTTATCATTTTTTTTTCTGCAAATTAAAACTCTAATTGAAAACAGAAGAAAAAAGGAATAAATAAAAAGCAAAACATTAGAATTTAAATGCAATAGCCTACTTCCATCCTGGTTTTGTAAGAAATCAACGTTTGCAATGCAGATTTCTGCCTCTCAATCCCTATTCCCAACTCCTTATCCAATTCACACCCCCATATACTATTTAAACTGCTGATCAATTTCAGCCAAATTGTATCAAAGAAAAGCCAAGTCCATCTACCTACCAGTACCATACCTTGTTTTCACAAGTCTTTTGAAGAGCACTGACTCTGTTACGGAAACAAGACCATGGTCCCACTGAGGGAAATTTGGCAGCAGCCAATTAGGTATCCAACAAGCACCTATGCATCTTCAGCTTCACCTTAGCACCACCACCTCTTGTTCAAGGAGATCTCAGGCAAAGACTACAAGAAGTTGCTCTGTGGGAACTTGTGGGACTTCTGGTTTCTTTTAAGTCACAGGAGCAAAACTCAGGAAGAAGTCCAAGCAGTTTCTTATTTCTCTTTCCAAAGGAATCCTGAGCAAGATTTCCAACATAATCTGATTATTTTGATTTTAGGGACATGGCTTTTGGTAACACTGGTATTTCTAAATCTCTCAGGCGTTTTTGAGTTGTCTCCCAGTGGACAGTTTTAATATATTCACTATACCTTCTGCTTTAAAACATGCAAATAATATATAAGACAATGGAAATGTGAACAGCACATGTAGCTGCGTGACTGCACCTGATCATTCACACCTCATGAACTGGAACAGCTCTCAGTGCCGAGTCCTGATGATGGTCACTACTTTAACAAGTGAAATCCTTGTTGCATGAGTTACCCACTTCCCACAGTATACTGCAGCACCTTGCTGCCAGTCTCAGGATTCTCATCATCCACGTTCAAAAGGGACTTGAGGAAGTTATTGTTTTCAGAAACAACTGCATGTTTTTTCTGTTGACACCTTTTGCACTACTGAAATGCCACTGATGATAGCTCTACTACTAGAAGCACTGTGGTTCACAGTGCCTCTGAAAATAGATGAAAAGAGAAAAAACCCTGTACAACAGTACAATTCCCTTTAGATCAGCAGGAACCCTAATCTTAAGGCTTGTGAATAGGAAGAGTAAAAAAACCACTTTAAAAAAGACATTAGCTTGCAAAATAAACACCTACTGGCCTGTATTTATTTTCTTGTGGTTAGTACTCTACATATTCCAATAAATACCACCTTTGTAACCTCTGCAGGTCTTCAACCAATGTGTGAAAGTCTGCATAAATCTTTAGTATCTAATTTCAGAAGTGCAGCATATAGAAAGAAAAGCATAAAGAAAGAAAAAAACTTGTTAAGAACTGCAACAATTTCTAAGGATGAAAGAAGCAGGTTGTTAAACATTTGCCATTGTGAGCTGAATCAGACTCATACAGCCAAAGCTTTATAAGAACGCAGGGAGAAGGAAAAAAGGAGGAAGCTGTCTGCTGATGAGATTGCAGACAGAGTACAGGGTTTCAGCACAATTTGTAAGCCTCAGTAACGGGACAAAAAATTGGAAGTTTGCTCTTGAAGCAAAGCAGATAAACGGTGGCAAGAGGGAGCAGAGGGGAGAATCAGCAGTGAGAAAAGTTAATATACTGGCCTGTAGCTCCTAAGATTAGCTTAGATCCATAACTGAAGAAAATACTGTAAGACAGGACGCAAAGGCAAAGATTTTGAGGAATGCTTTTATGTAGAGGTCTCCATTTCTGACTGCCATGAACAGGATACAGAACTAATAACCCTGACTGTGTATGAAATATCCCTTTGCCAATCTATCTGGAAATAGTTAAAACCCAAAACTCATTAATACTAACTGTGATTACTACTGCACTAGAATATATGCCAGCTATGCTAAAAAACATGGCCAGGGCTTGGAAGAGACCAGTTTTCCTAAATCCAGTATTCTTGGCCTGGAATTTGCAGATCTGGTTGCAGTGGTGGGTCTCGGGACTATTCTAAATGGGTCCACAAAAAGGCTGAAGAAAAGGATGAGTAGTATCAACAGGCTAATAGTAATCATAAGAGAGCATAAGCTACTACAGCAAAACTTCAAATATTTTGTAAATTAAAGGTGGCAAAAAGCACTCCATCAGTGATCAGACTGAAGCAATGGAAAAACCTCCAGTGAGGTGGACAAACCAAGAAAACAGTGCTAGGAAACTCAGAAAGCACCTAAAGATGGCTTGACTCTTAAGCCAGAGTAATTCCAATCTGTTCCATGTGGGTTCCTATATTGTGTTCCCCTATATTGTTAAGTAATATACTGAGCAGTATGTCATGTGTATCTTCTTTCATCATTCCTCAGAGGAGAAAAAAATAACTGTTTATATTTCTGCTGTGGTGTTAGAGAAGATCAAAGAAACAGCGCAAATGATGAGCAGAGGATAGGGACCATCTCTTTTGAGGGAAGTGATCCACTGGGTCAGCAGAGCATTGCTGTCAAGCATGGCCTGCAGCCCAAAGCTGACAGTGACATTACAGATGTGATGGGGCCAGGCTGCTCATTATCTGAACATACACAACTTCTTTATTTCAAATTCTACACACAGTCTAGAATACGTTTAATGCTTGCACAATAATGTGCAGTTCTCTATATGTTTGCAGCTTTCTTAGTGTTAAAGGCTGCCTCCCCAGACGTATTTCATTGCTGAAGTCCAGCTGAGAGGCCTGAATAACCAACAAATGACTGGGGCCAGCAGTGGGCCAGCCAAAAACATTCCTCTCACGTAAGAGAACAGAAGGTGGACCGAAAAGACAAAAGACACAACAGGAACTGGAGGGTAATTAGAAAGACAGGAATGAAGGGTGGACTTTGGTCCTCTGAGTACTCGAACATCCAGTTTTTTGAATTGCAGAGGCTGAAGCAGAAGCTCTGTGCATAGATCTTAGTGTTTTTCTATAGATCTTACGTATCTATTTCATATGATCTTTACATCTAGAGAACAAGTCCTGTGAGGAGCAGCTGAGGGAGTTGGTGTTGTTTAGCCTGGACAAAAGGAGGCTCAGGGGGGACTTTCTCACTCTCTACAAATGCCTGAATGGAGGTTGCAGCCAAGCGGGGATTGGTCTCTTCTCTCAGGTAACAAGCAATGAGAGGAAAACGGCCTCAAGCTGCACCAGGGGATGTTTAGATTGGATATTTGCAAAAATTTCTTCATGGAAAAGGTTGTCAAACATTGAACAGGCTGCCCAGGAACATGGTGTAGCCACTGTCTTAGAAGGTATTTAAAAGTCATGTAGATGTGGCACTTGGGGACATGGTTTAGTGGTGGATTTAACAACGCTGGGTTAATGGTTGGAATTGATCATCTTGGAGGTGTTTTTACAATCTAAACAACTCTGTGATTCTACGTTTCTGACAAGCCTACTTCTGTGAGCTGCCTATACACAGGAGACAGCCCATAAATGACTGCTCCCTTATTTCCTTCCTCTTGATTTTGGGCATAATTTTGGACATTAACCTGAATCTTGTACTATCTTGTTTCCTTTTTCTTTGTACAATATATAGCACAATGAGATTACTTGTTGTTATGGTAATGCTATTAATAAATACACTATCTGAATAAATCTAGCATGAAGTGGCAAAATAGCAGGACTCCATCAGCACACCACATCTAGTGATGATTCATCAGAGGGGACAAATGAGCAAAAACTCATGTAAAATCTCAATTACAGCAATAACCCAGGATCTCCTCTGCAATAATTTAATGAGGATTCAAAATGCTATCCTCACAAGAAAATTAAACCAAACCAGTGTAATTTGCCATTCAACAGCTATTTCGTACAGCTACAAGTTGCTTGCTTCTCAGACAGAAACATCCCTGTACATCTTCCAAAAGCATGAGTCCCTATCATATCTGAGACTCACAACCCTCTATCAAAAAACAATTTGGAGAAAATAAGCTATCTAATGCCACTACAATTTGGAGAGAAGTGCTCAAGTAGCAATGAATTTCTACAGATCATCAGAAACAAACAAAAACATTATTACAAATCCATGTAGACCCCCAAGTGATGCTAACAGTATGCACTCAAAGCTATGATATTACCGGAGACAGCAACACAATTTTTCCTGTTCTCCTTTAAAACAACAGAAATATGCTGCTACACTAACAGAAACATTCATCTTATTGTCCAGATGTTTACCATATGTTATGCAGCAAAATTCATATTATACTGTTGTCTTTCATCTGCAGTGCAGTCTTCTCTGTCCTCCACCTAACTAACTGGAACAGCCAAGATATTTCTAATAGAGAAGCACAGCTTTCACTTCCCCTCAGAGCATCAGTTGCCTTCCCGAAGCAGGGGTTTGTGTTTTGTCAAAATCTAGCAGCAGAGTTGTTTCTACTGACCAATGTCAAAAAATCAAGTGAAGCCATTTATTGAAGCTGATGCCTTCCTGACAAGCCAGGCAAGCTGTGCTCCTTACAAGCTGGTTCTAAAAATACATCCTGCTGGACAGGTCGGTGGTCTGTGCACTCCAGTGCACCATGCTGCCTGGTACCACTGGAGTGCCATCAGCATTTGCCCTGATCAAAAGGAACACAGAATGCTCAGAGTTATCTTTTATGTTTGCTACCAAAAAAAACAGACTAGAGAAGTAACTTTGCAAGCTGTTTATTATGTTGATAACAATACATTATAACAGTAATAATGGGCAATCAAGACTCCTTTGCTGCTAAATATTCCTTTCAAACACTTCCTAAGTTGACTGCACTTAGCAAGGGTTTAATAAGAGATACAGAATGGTGAACTCAAGTATTTCTAGGGCCGTCATTAAGATAATATTTTCTTTGTTTGAGCGTTTGCATTTGTGTATGTGCACATGTACATACATACAGACTGTGTATCTATATGTGCAGCAATCTGTAGTGGATATCATTGTATATTCCCCCCATTATCTAAAGTGAGCATATTAAGTTTAAATCAGAAGAGTACAAGGATGTTAAATGAGCAAAGGACAAAAGAAACAGCAGAATTTAGGGGAAAGGAGGACAGTAGGCTAGAGGAACTGAGCGCAGGTACACACTCTGTCTTGGATTCGATGGGAAAACTGTTATTGGAGCAAACCCTGGGAAGCAGACTTCATTACTGCTTCTCTACCCTGATTGCTGAAGTTCTCTCTCCGGGTTTGATCAGCAAGACGTGCATAATTTATATTAAATAAGAAAATCTCAGATAGAGAACTAAAGGCCTTTCTGTTTAGTCCTCCTGAGAATTTTAGTTGTAATCACATACTTGATTTCCCCAAATAACTAGGATTCAATAAACACAGATGAGCTAGTCAGTAAATCTAACATATATTACAATCCATTAGCTGCTTCATCATCATTATTTTTAAAGCTAAAAGCACATCAATTCTCTTCCCTCTTCTATAATCTTTTCCTGTTGCACAAGGCCCAGAACACGAGCTCTGGTCTGTAAGTGAGACTTTGGGGCACTTCTAAGAAATGAATACAAAATATATTCATATCTAATTTGAACAACAGATTTAATATTTAATGTCACTAAATACACAATCAGAATTTTCCCTGCTACAGCACCCACTTACAGAGAAACCAAATAAAATCTAGTCAGATTATCAAATTGCATTTGTGTTTATATCTTATCCACTTGGAGTAATTATTTCCTTCTCACACAAAGACTATTCGATCAGCCACCTAGCAGCAATCTCACATACGTAGGTTGCAACTCCAGAGCTGAAGCATCATCAAAAATACAACAGTGCAGAATAAAACTTCATTTTTATGTCTTTAGGTTACTGCTATTCTGCTTGTGACTAAGACAAATAAATAAATATGCATACACAGAGATGTATCTATAGAAGTAAAAAATATTAGGGGCACTTTTCATTTCTAAAAGCAAACATGTAAGGTAAAAACATAGATGCAAGGTACTCTTGTTAAGTTTACCCTTACCGTGTTACAACCTACAAACAATGGCTTCAAAGGACTTGCAGAAGAACTAATCACAAGTAAGTAGAATGAAAGCATGATCATATGCAATCCTAATCCACTTGTGTCCAAAACAAATGGTGCACAAAGATGGCAGGAATAAATTGTAAATTGAATGTTTCATTCTTAGGCTTTTCACTGTTAACATAACTACAGTGAAATCTGTTTGCAGCAAGCAGGACAACTTACTTTAGAGGATACTTCAATTTTATTTCATTTTCAGAACTATTTTTAGACGCATATGGAATTTTGAAAAATTCAATGACTGCATTTTAATCATGCAAACCACAGAATTGGAAGTTGCTTCAATCACATGTATGTTTGTAAGCATCCATAACCTAACACAAAACTTGTATATTACACACGACTGCTCCACAGAATAATTTTATTGAGTGAATTCTGTCTAATGGTATAAAACCTGATTAGGATTTAAGGCATACTTCTACCCAGCAAACAAAATCTGAGAGAACTACAGAGCCACCAAATCTGGTTAGAATGAGAAAAGAACAGAACACTTTGCATTACTAAATAGTCTTTTCCTAAGACAGTTACTGACCCGCTCTGGGATACAGGGGTATGTGACATGGTGAAGCAATAGAGATCAGAAAGCTGATGTGGTGAAGAAGAGTGGGATTGATCCTGATGTGTATCAAACCTCAGTATCTTGCAATAAGCTTACAACTCTACAACCAGTTACCTTTAAATCCCTTCTAAATGAAGTAGATGCAGACCTGAATCAATAGAAAGGTAGAACACAGATACTGTGCCTTGGAAGTTAGCTTCAGGTGGCCTACATTCACCTGTTAAACTCAGAATATTTACACCTAATACTGACCCCCATAACTACAAGTGTAAATGTACTAAAAGTGTAATTTATCTACTTTCTATTTACATTATATTCTTCTACCTACTTAATTCGTTGCTATACAGTTATTATATGCTTACCACCGTGCCTAGAAACTGAATGCTTGTCTCTCCAGAGGCATTCCGAGAAATCCGCTGAAAAACACAAATGTAAGAATTGATTAAAGCAACTCAAAATTTGTAACCATTCCATTTACTTTGTCACATCACTGTAATCAAAAAAATAAAACAGATAAAATCATTTCCTTCAACAGAAGTACTAGAAGTCTAAACTATACTTCATCTCAGATTTTGCTTTTAGTTCAGTCAGCTCAATAAAATTTATTTTTGAAGGACAATGAAGGCAACTATGGCTAAGTACAACACAGAGCAACTTTGTGCTCGAATGTCATGAATAATGAGGCTTCTGCCATCTCTGTGATTCTGTATTCCTGTTACTCACATTAAGTATTATCTTCATTCTCTCCTAATGAGAGACATTTTAATCTCTTTTTAAAATGCAAACCTGCAATGATGCTACTTTGAGAAGAGAAAAAAAAAATGACCTTATGAAATGTCTGGTCACCTACTGTGGTTCAGGAGTTGATTGAAGTTATTAAACAGTCTTCAAATATTACATTGTCAGTAAGCCGCAAGACAATGTAAGAGAAAATATATTACTGGTTTCACACAGTATTAAACATAATTTAAATAGGCAAAACATATAAAGAAGTCTTTCTTCCTGTGAATTGCTTTCTCCTTCAACGTAAAAAGTTTTTTCTCACATTTAGTTCCTACTGTTTAAACTATGGCCTACATAGGTCCTGAGTCATGGAACACAGCCCTGATTTTACACAAAGCCAAATGCAGATAAAAGTACTAAAGCACAGATCTGGGAAGATAAGAATTATTGCAAAGAACTGCACAGGAATCTTCAGCATTTTAAAGACAAAAAATCACAAGAACGGGGCTGCAAATAATCTTGAGAGATCTTCTAGCCTAAGACTCCCAGCACAATCAAAACACACCAGTGTCACTCCCAAATGATGTGTTTCTAACTCATTCTCAAAATCTTTCAATTGCAAAAATTTCGCAGTCTCCCTAAGCAATTTATCCCAGTGTTCTGCATCTTTACCATCAGGAAGTTTTTCCTAGCATTTGATTAAAATAACCCTTACTTTGACTTTATTACAGATATTAATTCTCCTCTTTTTCATTACACACAGGAAACACAGATTATTCCCTTCCTTTCTACAGCTACCTACAGGTATATGAAGAGCCCTTATCACAGCTCCCCTAAGTCTTGTCTTCTCTAGACCAAATGAGAAAGTGCTACACAACAATAGCTAGATAGCCTCCCAAACAATTTTAATAGCAATAAATTAAATCCTGGTCCCTTTTCACTAATGGTGCATGTTCCTCGGCTACACTTTATGAAGTAATAATTACTACAGCCCAAACATGCTTATTTTTTGACTTAACAGGTCACACACTGACATTGCAATCTGTACAATCATATGAAAACAAAGGGTGATGTGCCAGAGCCTGACATATTTCAACAGTAATGATTAATGGAATGGAAAATATGGGAAATAAAATTTCATACAAAACCTGACGTTTACTTTTATAAAGGAAACAGGAATATACACTTTTCCCACAGTCTAGGATAAACACAATCAGGTTTTGGAAACCACAAAGAAGAACAAAGTACCGGCTGCCCACAATGAATGAACTGCATGCCAAAACAAACAAGTCCCAACCACTTGATAAGCTGTCAGAAAATGGCAAGCCGAAAAAAATTAAAGGATTTAATTTCTTTTTTTCCTGGAATGCCCTCCACCCTCGTTAGAGTTCTGTCACTTATTGTGCTACCCTTTTGTCCACTTTCAAGGGTCATTAGAGACCTTTTCATGTCCTAATAAAAATTCCACTTTTTTGGCTAATCTCCCTGTCCCACACAAAAACACAACTTAAAAAACAAAACAAAACGAAAAATAGAGCCCTTTTGTAATTTTCTTGAAAGGTTTTCAGAGTAAAGCCAGGTATCTTGACAACTTGACTTACTTTTCACAACTGAAAAGCAAATCATTAAAGTATTTCCTCACACAGATTTTCTTTACTCACAGCCAAATAAGCTAGCATAGCAAAAACCCAGCTCTTTGAAAAATAATTTAATAATCACTTTAATAAAGCCAAATAAATATGTATTTAAAGAAGGCATTTTCTAAAGCCTCAGTCTCAAGACAGGACAAAGATATCAGCAGCATTTTTCCTGCTCTTACACTGTTGGAGCACCCTGGTATCACAGTACAGCAATTCCTCACTGCTACTGTTTGCTGTGTCCAAAATACAAAGCATTACGTTCAGTGTCGATCACATTTAAAGTCAGTATAAGTACTAAAATCCATCTCTTAAATTAACATCCAGGAAAGGAAGAATAATGGAGAAAGTGAGGAAAATAATTAAGAAACAGAGGAGAAAAAGAAATTTCCCTCACGGGTATATGTATAAAACAAAAATATGAAAGAAAGGTAGAGAAATTTTCCAAGTCACAAAACATATGTTACAGCAAGACCAAAAAGAGAACTGCCAGGCTTTTGAGAACTGTGTTACAAAAGAAGTCAGAACATTATCATAATTAATGTTTCAAATTACAGTTGTAAATAAATTTCAGCTATTAGATGTGATTAGATTTTGCTGAAAAGAGTTATTTCTGTTCCACTGGCAGGCTTGTGTTTCTGGGATTTGTAAATGTAATTGATGTTTTCAAGAAAATGAAAGGACATGGTTAACAATTATTCTTTTATTTCCCACCTCTTTAGAAAAAGGACCAGTCTCCAGTTTCTCTTGTAAAGTTAGATATTTACATATTCTATACCTCATAATAGATGGTTTCATATTGCATGTGATAGCAGGAAAGCAATCAAATAGAGGTAACAATAGAGAATAGCTAATTATATGCATTGTCCTTGCTTTCCTAATAAATTGCAAATTATTTGCTGGGAGGTTTACTCCAAAAAGGCAAGGGAAATTTATCATTTGTTCAAAGACAAAACATCCCCATGTGTTTACCTGCCAATGCAGTAAAATTACATTGTTGACATAAATTATGCAATCTTAGATATAACCAATGCTTTTCTGGTTGGTTCAGTGGACAGAGCTTCAGACTAACTTAATTAGCATCCTATGAGTTAAAAGTGTATTTTTCTTTCCTTATGAGAAAGTAACAAGCTAAATCAAATCTGAAAAAAAATCACAACTTCAAAAAATCCATCTGCAGTCGCAAAGCTGTCAAATGGGTGTGAGCGTTACATAAATATTATATGTATTTTTACACACACAGGTTACAGTATGTTATACTGCATATGCTATGTATATACAAACAAAATGCTTATGCACACATGTAAAAATAGACAACTGTATACAATCATACAAAATGCCTTTGATTCTCCTCCTCTATCTTGTGTATGCTATACCACAGCCACAAATAATCATTTTAATCTGTAAATCCCAGTAAATTACAAGAGGTTAGTGTGATCTGACTTTAAATTCTTCTGCTTTGCCATAGAAAATTATTTCCACTTAGTTGGGTATCAATGATGTATTCATTGTAAGATGCAGTAGGGTTACAATCAGCTTTGCATTACACCTGCAATGGATGAGCACTCAGAGATAAAAATGATAACAACCTTTACATCAAGAAGGATAAAGCAGCTCAAGAAAACATAAAATATATATTACTGAAAGACATTCTTAACTGACATAGACATTATTAGACAACAACAAGATCTTAGAATATTTTCCACAAATCTTCTGGTCTCTAAAACTTTCCAAGCTACTGGAAGGGAGCAGCTGCAGAGAAGGAATGATACAAAAACAAAGAAACTCCAACAGACCAAAAGCAATTTTTTTTCTTTGCTTACAAATGAAAAAGTAATGATATCCCCCAAAGTCAGAATTAATATGAACTGGGAAAGGCAATCAGATAAATAGATTGATAGATAGACACACTTCTCAAACACATTTATTTTGAACTACTATATACTGGCTTTATTTGCTGAAAGTAAAAGCTGGAGACCATTTCTTACAGAAAACACACAGATTGTCACTCAGTCAACATTTTTTGCAATTTTTTCAAGCTATGGCATGATATATTACCAGTTGGACAACATGTAGCAAACTACCAAACCAAAAACAAAATTACAAGCTCAGAAAATTTGTGGATAGGCTATAGATAAAATTTTGAATGAAAAACTGTTAGTTTCCCAGCATGGTGATGTTTTTCAGAATGCAGAATTTCTTGCAGCCCAGCCCCTATTGATTCATTTCAACTGCTCACTGAAAGAAATTCTGAACATCTTAGGGCAGGAATTTCAAATGGAGGATGCTATCCACCTTTTGGCCAATACTTACAAAGTCTTGAAAACTCTACCTAGCAAAACACAGGCCAGAATCATCCCCAGATGGGTTTAATTAAAAACCAAATCATTCCCATGATAGGGAAGTCAGGGAAAAAACCCACAGTATTTTACCTTGTAAAGTTAGAACAGATTCATCTGCTAGCCTAATCTTAATTTATGAGATTTTGTATACATGGGGTGCTTGGACATCTGGAAAGCTCTATCTTCCACCTAAGTCACTCCCACCTTTGGAGTCCCACGCTTGGGTCAGAAGGGAGGAACAAGCTACACAAGTAGCTGTGAAACCTTTAAGTCACCCTCTCGTCAAAAAGGAGTGATTGATTTTATCTTATCAGTCTCCTTTTCCCTCTCCTTCTAGAAAGCAGAACTTCATTTCAGCACTGCCTTTCCACCATGCAAAATCCCAGACTAGCAATGTGACCAAGATTTCTTGTATGCTGGAGACTGTCTACACTGCACTGTATGTTCAGACTTGCTCAGCCTCACAAGCCTTTCCACTTGGGGAATCACCCTACTTTTTCACAACTTAACGTTCTGCACTGGTGGTACCATCATTCTCTCCCCTTAGAGCATTAAACTACAGATGGGAAGTCAGCCTGATTTTGTGCGCTGCTCCACCCTTAGCCATTACCAGTTTCAGTTCACACTTTATAGTAAATGAAGCCTCAGTGAGTTGTTCTTCCTCCCGGCATGTTCACATTTTCCAAGTTCTTACAAGGGCAGCAGTCACCCAGTGGGGAGAGAGATGATCAAGTCCTGCTGTGTGTGAAGCGTTTTGATTTGTGAAAGATGTCTACGCCTGATGTTAGTGGCACTGTGCTGAGGTAGTCTTTCCCGTTAAAAGGAATCCTGCCAAAATGCTGAAATACTGGCCTTCCCTAGCACCTGTTGCAAGCTACCTCAGTCCCTTTCCAGGGACTAAATGGAATCTGTCCCCAAACAGTACAAATACAGATGTTAAATACAGGGTGAGTGGCTTACAGGGCATCAATCCACACAGATAATTGTGCAGGTGCAGTTTCTAAGAGGCTGAGGCACCACACCACTACTTTTAGAAGTTCTCTTCATGCCTGAGATTCAATTGCAGTAGATGACTTGGGAATTTCTGTCCTCCCATAAACAGAAAAATAGAAACCCAGATCCTTCCCAATATTTCTTTATGTGATATCCAATGTGACCGTTACTTGTTACTTCTTTTTGAAAAGTTTTTTTTAATATTAAAACCACTGTAGGTATGCTATTACATATACAGAGAGTGCCTTCCAAGTATGTTCATGTGTTCCTTTAATCTTCTGAGGTATGTAGGTGTTACAAAGAAGTAGATGAAGGGCTTTAAACTAACAAAAATTAAACAAAACAAAACAAACCACAAGAAAAACAACAGCAACAACCACAAAACCCACAAAAAACACCCACACAAAACAACAACCAAAAAAAAAAACCTCTACAGGAAATATGGTTTATTTGGTCTTGGTAAAGAATTAGTCTAAAGGACATTTACTTCAGCCCAAGATTTACAACAATACAATAATGAGGAGTTTAGTCTTCTCTGTGAACGTCTAAATTTTTGTTGTTACTACATTAAATCACAAAATGACTAGATCTTCCGAAGTTTTACCCTTGCTTTGGCATGTGTCTTGCTCCTATAAGGGGGGAACTACGCAGTCAAAATGCTGCCATGTGATTCTAGATCTGATAATGTCTGTGACTGCCCTGAGATGAATTCTTTACAAGATCCATAGTCCTTTGTCACTCTCATGCCCCTCCTCTTCCTTCCCCTTTGCTCTCTGCATGTGTTACCATGTTCAAGAGAACCATTTCTCATCTTTCAGGGTTTAGATATCATAAAACTACAATGTCTGTCAGTGACTCATTACAATGCTTTGGTCTTTGGACACACACAGAATCCTTACATTTATTCATCCTGAATATTGTTTGTCTTGAAATTTATAGCTCCAGGAGGAAAAAAATATGGCATAAGATACCATGACAACAAATATTATTTTATTAACATCTTGAGTAAGACAGGATAAAATTAATCCCATTTCAGAGGGAATGATTGAATGTATCGGTTGATCACTCATTTCCTTCCTGAATGAAAAAAAGAAAATATATTCATTTTCATGAAAGAACTGCTAAAGGTAGTGTTGTGTGCATTTAGTTCTACTGCTGTAATTTCATGAGCTTTTATTTCCTTTAACTTTCCCCTTCCCTTCACATATTCTCTATGTGAACCATGGACAAGGAATTTTTTACCAGATTTGGCTAGGTTAGCCGTAACTGGAACAGGCTGAAAATAAAACAGGGAGTGAGCTACAGGTGAATCAATGTGGGCCATCAGGAATTCAGTGCTGGGGCTCACACTGGCTTTTCTCTGCCCAATAGTACGTCTATGTGGGTATAGGATGACCAAGTGTCTGCCTGTTTGCAGATTATTCTTAGTCCCTCTTCTGGAGACAACCTAGCAAGAATAATTTTGAAATCATGGTTAAAGGACAGCAGCAGATTATGTGCAGTAATTGGCAGGACTAAAAAATGGACTGCCAAGCAGTCAAGAACACTGCTCACTAAACCTTCCCAAAATAATTTTCAGGGGTTAAGAAAATGAGTGTTCTGAGGTAATGGTACTTTAGATTGAAAACCTATATAATGTATCATATCATTATCACAGATTACATCTGAGATCTCACAACAGCGAAATGAAAAAAGGTAATTTTTCTAAAAAAAGTAAAAAAAATTACACATATGAAAAAAGTCTCTAAAGGGTTGTAGGAAATGAATACTTGGGCATAGGCTTTGTTCTCCTGTCAGACATTTCCCTGGAACAAAGACTTCATAACCTACAGCATTCTCATTTTTTCTGTTATTATAGACCAAAATAATAATCTAAAGAAACATTGTACCAGAGAAGCACTTACATTTGTCATACCCCAGGATGCAGAATGTACTACTCCTGCTGCAATTGTTGATGCAATAAATAAATTAAATGAAAAAATAAGTGATGCCATCACCGAATTCCCTTTAACACTAAGTAGAGAAAGCTCCCCTGATAAATCTTCATCTATTTCATTCACAAAAACACTTGAAGCTTGAGACTGATGATTTCAGCTTTACAGGATCATGTTCTTGTTTAGCAACTCCATTACTCTCTTAATTATACCTTGCTGTGACTGATAAAGACCTTTTTAGTCTAGAGTTTGGGATGCCAAACAGACACAGAACAGTTAGGCTGGAAGGGACCTCTGGAAATCAGGTAGTCATATTCCCTGTTCAAAGCAAGGCTGATGTCAAAGTGATATTGAACTGCTCAGGACCTTGTCCAGTTGAGTTGTGTCTACATCCTACAGAGCTTCACTTCATCAGAAATTAATTCTCTGAAAGCCAGGAAATACAAAAAAGAAGGTATCACCAGTGCCATTGCAAAATTGCTTTGCTGAAGGTGCCAAAAGTTTTCCAGGGTCCAGGCAGAATGCCTACACTACCTTTGGAGGGTAGAATGTTTCGTAACAGCAAGATAGCAGAGCTGTGGTCCCAACAGTTTGGCAGTGAGAAGGCTGGGTGCATATGACAGAACTAAGGGGTACAAAAGTATTAGCAAAATGGTGACAAGTAATTTAAACCAAACCATTTTATGGTTCTGGCTCAGCATCCTTTTGCTACTATCTGCAAGTAAAAGGCATTTAAAGATGAGCTGAGTGTTTGATGATGGGATCAATGGAGGCACAGCATTCAACAGCACTAAGCAGTTGTAAAATCTGTCCATGTAGCATTGCCATAGAGCAGCCTCAAAATCTGAATGGTTGGTGGGGTGGTTTTTGAGAACTTGCCCAAACACAAGTAGTTGTTGGTTTGAGGATCTCCTCCATGCATTTTTTCCTTGAGCAACCTGCTCTCTTTGCAGATGCCTGATCTTCCTGTGCAGTGTCCCAGCAGAAGGAACCTATTTGCAACCTGACTGTACTAAGGACAGAGCTGCAGTTAGGTTCAAGCCCACCTGCTGGACTTCATGCATCCCCTGTTTTATATTGAGGTCCCCTTAGATTCTAGTTCCCATGAGGAATAAAAGATGTTCAGACTCTGTGGAAAAAGACAGCTTATTCCTTCATTCCACCTGCTCCCCAGTTCATACTGGGAGACAGAAGAGGTCATAGACAACTTCTGTGGGCACAGGGCTAACTGAAATCTAGCTTACCTGTATATGGGAGGACAGACAGAGGAATAAAAGTGCCTTCATTCCCATCGTCCCAAAATATGCCTGTTGTCTTTCTTCCAACTGTCATTACTTTCCAGGACACCATACTAGCCACCACTCTCCCTTCCAGTTTCCACTGGAGTTCTTATTTTTCTTTTCCACAACTCAAATCAACATCCCCTTTTCCACTCACTCTTCACAGGAATCATTGAGACCCTCATTTATTAATTTATTTTTATTCTAAATATTTTTAAAAGGTTATATAATTTTCAAATCCTGTTTTAGATATATAAGTATTTTAAATCTGCATTTGCAATTAAATAAAACCCAATTCTTTCAAATCTGAGAAAGGTGTATTGTAACTATATTCCTTATAGCTCTTTGATTTTCAGCAAAGTCCAAATTCATAATAGCTAGGTGTAAGTGAAATTCTGAGTCATTAACATCTTTGAAACAAGTACGGGAAACCATTTTGGTGAAGTATTTCTGTACAAAAAAATGTAATTTGCTTAGTGAACAAAATCCTACACTTCAGGGTATGTTAAATTCAGCCTCACCAAATGAGAGGTAGAGTCTAGTCAAAAGCAGAGAAAATGCTGAGAAACTGGGATTAGCTGAGGAACTACTAAAACAGCCACAAACCCCACCCCCATGAAGAAATCAGAGTACTACAAGAAATGCCATGGGGTCTGCCCACAGCCTGGTCCCTGGAGACTGTATCTCAGAAATCTCTTCCTCAAATGATCCCAAGTTTTCATCACTTCATCACTTTGTATAACATCCTATGGATTTCACAGTAAGGCAAAGCAGCACAAAGATTTCAGAGCCCTTATGCTGCAGCCACAGGACCTGCAGTATACCCCAGGGTTCTGGTCCCACTCTCATCTGGGGACCTGGCCAGGCACTCCGCAGCTCCCATCTGCTGCACACAGATGGGCTTCCTCACACAGGAAACAAAAGCAGGAGGAGGGGGGCTGCCACACATCCTTGTTGTGCCCTGGTATGCCCTAGACAGACTGTGACCAGGGCATATATTTCTCCTCAAGCACTTAGGTGCCATACTCTGAAAACTGTCCTAGAAAACATGGGTTTTAAACTCAAATGCCATTCATAACTCTGCAGCAGAGTTAGTGCTCTGCTTTGTTCTAATTCTCATTGAGCCTTTACCAGAGGAGTGAAAATACAGAAGCATGCTTAATTACTTATTTTTAAACATGCAACAGATATGTAACAATCTGAATGTCTAGACTATAATTTACATAAATATATTTCAAACCAAAACATTTTAAAATTATTTATTTCCTGTTTCTATGCTTAAGTGCTTTGCCAGATTGTGGCCAGACCACAGGATCGAGCCAAAGGTGCATAAATCAAACCTTCAATGAAATAAAATATTCACAAAGATTGTATTTGGTTGAGCAAATTCAGAAGAATGAAACCAACTATGAAGAAAAATTAGATTGGCTGAAAATTAATAAAGCACAGCTGGAATTATTCGATTCATCCCTATGTGTGGCTTAAATGGCTCTAGGGCTAAGTTTTGCAGGAAGAAGACACTTCAAGACTGAGGGGTCAATTGCTTTTGGAGACAAATTGACCTACAGGAATACACTTCTCTAATTTGGTTCTTGCAGTGGGGCAAGTCTACAGAAATACATAACCAAAAAACCAATTTTGATTCCAGTGAGCAAATATCAAAGGTCAAGTTTAAGGTTCCCATAAATTTACATATATACTCTAAAAGATTATTAACTTCTCAAGCTACTGAGTTTCTTTGCTAAAAGCAAAGGCAGATAAAATCTGAGAAGGAAACAACATATGTGCTTATTCCACATTCTGTTGGCTAGATACCATGCAGTCAGCCCATTGCGTGTTGCTGTGGCTAGATCTGCAGTATTTCACAGGGTTTGGTCATACTCAGGGAGTGCAAGTAACACTATTGCTGGCTCAGCTCCTAGAAGAAAGCTTCTTCAGATCATATGATCATTAATTTTGAAACTAATTCTATGTGCCAATTCAACTATTATTAGCTACATGGTGTTACTACTATTAGTTATATATCCAGTCATATAGTAATATATTGCAATGAGGTCTTGTGAATACAGTTATCCATTCTAAATATAATCCTTTTCACCTAGGCAGGTTTTACATATTCATACATTGGTATTTTTTCCTGTTCAAAATTAGGAATGTACTTTAAAAAATGGCACCAAAATGGACCAGTATTAAAATAGTAAAAAAGAAAAACATACCTAAAAAGAGAAAATTATTTTAGATATACACACTCCTTGAGGCTGGCATAAATCTCCCAAGAAATCTACGGAACTTAAGTCCAGAATTATGGGCCCATAATGAAAATTTCACTCTCAGGCAATACTAACCTTGCAAGATACAGTAATTTTTTATTTTCTAGTTGCAGTCTTTTAAATTCAATCACAGCAAAACCAGTATTTCCAGTTGGGTAATTTACCAGGGGTGAAAATGAAAAACTAAACTCACACGTTTCATTGTAAATTATGAAAAATCTGACCATTGCATCACTGATAAATATATAAGAAATAGATACTGCTGTATCTAGAAAAATAGTTTCAGTAAGTTTTGATTTGTTTTTCACTATTGCAGGATCAATAGATATTTGTAAATAAATGATTTGTCAACAAATATATAAATCCTGAATGAGGTTACATTTAGAAAAGCATTCTCTGGTGTTTGGAGTTGGTTTCAAACACGTGTTCAGATTATAGAACATCTATATTATAGACACAGAAAGAATATACAACCACTTTAACATTTTCAGTCCTCTTTTCTTAGAGCCACATAAGTCTGGGATGTTTTTTATGTTTCTTCTCTCAAATCATGGAACTAATCATATTTCTTTAAAGTATATAAAATCATGTTACATGGGAGATGCTGTCCTGTGACTTTGAAACTGCAAAGGCCCAAAAGCATAACAATCCCACAATCCAAACACAAGGAAAAGACTAGTTTTACTGTAGGCCACCACATGGGTTTTTGTTGTAGGTTAGGAGGGAGGTTTTTTTGTTTTGTTTCAGTTGATTAGTTTATTGGTCGGTTGGTTTTTTTCAGTAAACCACTTCTTACTTTTTACATGACTAAGAAGCTTTATCTCCTCACAAGCCACTAAGTAAAGAGAACCTGTGATCTGGGGTAAACTTCTGTCTAAATAAGGAACTTCTCATTAAAAGCAAGATATTCAAAACTCTAGATAAGCAACTTCGAGTGCATCCAGAGCTTTAGTGGAGTGAATTCATCCCAAAGTAGAAACATTCTGCTCTTTGTACATAAATCACACATATATGTGATATAAATATCACATAATTTTTATGATGCGGCAAGTTTAGACCCCACATTTCAGTATTATTTGTATGCCCAAAGACGCTTTGGTGAGATTACCTGTATAGTCCTCTGAGTGCCATCAACGGTGACAGACAACAAGGGTGAAGCCAGGTTCCACTCGCTGGTCACATTTAGTTTCATCCCATCAACTTCCACCTGTTGTGACACCAAACAAGGCTGTTACTATGAAGACAGACAGAAAACTGATCTCAAGTTCATTACTGCATACAAAGCAGCAACCATTTTAAAACAGATGGCTCCCAAACAACCTGTCATGTTTACTGCTTCTGCCATAAACGACAGGGTCCAACAACAGAGTCTTCCAGCTATCTCTGGGGAGAGGTGAAGGACCTGTGAACAGCTGCCTCTGAGTAGCAAGGTTTCAAGTGATTTCCAGCAAGTAACAAACAGCCATCCAACTTTTAAACCTATCTGGACATGCTACATTTACTGCAATTAGACAAGTAATGCATATAAATTCCAGTGACACCTTGCAACCCACACAACAGGGCTTGCATATAATATTCTCTCCAAGGACCAAGGAAGAACTTTTCCTATGCTTCTAATGAAGGGCTTTGCATTGTTATCTTAATTAATATGAGGCAGTAATTAATTCTTCGGCATTTTGCCTCGAAGTCTAGAAAAACTTTGCAAATTCTGACATGTTTTCTTTCAATATACAGCTGATCAGAGCAATACAATTTCTGACTTGAATGCCAATATGCTTATCCAGAAAGTGGGGGAATTTAATCATCCCATATTCATTATACAAAAATATTTCTAGGTAAAGAGCAAAAATTCTGCGTTCTAAAAAAAGTGTAGATCAGAGTAGCTGTAATGACACTTCTGTCATTCTTCTGTTGTATTATACCTTTTAAAAACACACATCACACATTCAATACTATAGGAGCTTAGGAGAAAGAGATGATTATGAAAAAAATTATTACATATGGGCTAATATGATTAGTGATGAATATTTATGGCATGTTTTGAACATTCCTCATGCTATTGAAGGTAGGTAACTATGATTTCAGTTACATAATTTACTATAAACAAGAAAAATCATGGTTGGCCAATTTCCTTCCTCTCTCAAAATCTCCAAAGCATTTTCTAATCAGTAAATTTCAGACAATAGTGATAATGACACAACTATTGCATACATTCTCAATAAACTAGGAAAACACTTAATGCATTTAGAATAAAATCTGAGCACACATTTTGCAAAATAAAACTTATAAAGCACACTCTTTTAGGTCTCAGACTTATAATTTTTATCTTATAATAAGAAGAAGCATCTTAAATCTGTCACAGAAGTGCAGAGAAGCAGTGTGTAATTTGATAATTTATTTCAGTTAAGAAGAAAAAGTTCGGACTTAAAAAATCCTCTTATTTTACAGACCTTAGAACACAAAGCTGGCCTTAGTGATACAATCTATGCAATTTCCATGGGCTTTGACTATAAATAAAGTTACATGTAAAGAACAAGAAGAAAAACAAGTCATTTATAATGGTTCACCAATAGGCCAGATTAGCTGGCATGCTTCAGGTACTTTACACTGCTCCAGTGATGCAAACCAGCCACAGACCTGGCTTGAGTTAAGCCAGACCTGCAGCTGGTTTGCATTTCCAGAGCACTGCAGAGCAGCTGGAACACTCTGGTGAACCCAGCCCACTCTCAGCAAATGCGTATCAGCAAATTCTGTCTTCACTGAGAACAGGAGAAACATCTGAAAAAGACTTTCTAAACAGAGAAAAGCAAATCCAGTGCTCTGTCTCAACCAGCTATGATTACCAACTGAATTTTGGTAAGGCAATTATTTTAAAAGTTCTGTCGCTATCACTAAAACCAGAGAAAGACTGTGCGCGTGGAGTCTGGGTCTGAAAACGCCATTTACCATGTGTCTCCAGGGATAGAGGTGAGACAGCATCAAAGCAGACCAGGCTACTGGTCACCAAAAAAACCTTCAAGTGTACACCACAGTGCTTGTGGCAGTGTAGGATTTACACAGCCTCACAGAAAATCTATAGCTGCTATTCACAATTCTAGCAAAGGGTGTTCCAGGGGCAGGAGGTAAGTCAATACCTCCACAACAAACTCAATTTAATCATTAGCTCTTTTGCCACTGTACAGATGAACAAAAGAGAAGTAAACCAAGTGTGTCACAGTGGTAAATGACCTGTCCAAAATCCCTCACAAGGGTCTATACAAGTCTCGCCATTATTGATTCTAGATTACATTAGCATCAAAACATTTCTGGTAGAAGCCACCCTGAAAGGAGAGATGGCAAGCAGATGCTAAGTCTAAACAAACCATGGCACTCTAGGCTGCTTATGTGCACTAGAGAAACACGCAGACAATGTATTGCCACTATTATGGATTCCCTATTCAAGAAAGAATAGAGGTTCAGGGGAAGGATTATATGAACTAATGCATACCCCATAAACTGCAGCAGTCTTCTCACAGAATAGAGCTACAGGGTCTTAGCTGCCTTCACCTGCAGCTCACCATGTAAGTGCAACTGGGGAAGATCATAGAAATCCCAGAATATTCTCAGTTGGAAGTGATCCACAAGGATCATCGCATCCAAATCTTAAAGTTAATGGCCTATACGGTGATCAACCCCACCACCTTTGCATTATTAGCACCACATGTAACCAACTGAGGATGCAAAGCCAAAAGAATCCCAAGGAAATTTGGCTATCTATGCTCCAACAGGTAGGATGACAAAGACAGGAGGTCAAGATATCAGAGAAAATGAACAAGGACTGAGGATAAGATATTTACCATGTAGTGATCATGTTATTTTACTACAAATGAGGGAAAAGGCGGGGTGAAGGGGAAGACTGGACATGGTGTACCAAAAACCAGGTGGGAATTGAAATCAAATCAATACTTTACCTAAGAGAGCAAACGTTCTTTCTGCAGCTCAACAGCCAACAGTCTAGCAAGACTAGTAGGTGGAAATAGGGGAAGAGAGAAGACAGTAAAAAAACTTGTCAGAAGTTTGCATTTGCCTTCATTCCTCCTCTAGGAATGGATGTCATAATTGAACCTAATAAATACTGTAATAAAACCAGTTTTAGGCTTGGGGGATTGGAGGTGGGGGTTTAGGGTGTGAAGGGGGACATGGGGATTAACTAATGACATTACATTGACTACTTTGCATCTTACTTTGTTTCTGTGCTCCTAAAAGAGCCGAGAACAAATCACCATTCAGTGGGTGCTAACACTTGAACTGCAGGGAGAAGATCCCAGTGAAATTCACTCCTGTAGTGGGTCACATTGTGCTTTACACCACAACTACCTAGTCTAGCTTTATCCTTAACTACTCAGTTCCAAGCATACACATATGTGTATGTGCATCTACGGTAACTACGTTTGCATTGTTGCACTATATCCACTGGCACAGTGGTGGTGAATTATTCCTTTTTTAAAAGGTTTGTTTGTCCCTAGGTAAGGACATGAAAGATAAAAGCAGCCACAGTCCTTTACAATTATTTCCAATTCAAAAGCTACCGTAAATGAGGTCTCAGAAAGAAGAATGACAAGTCCAAGACACAACGGTAGAAAAAGGTCAACAGCTTACCCCACTGTCACAACTTTGCAGACTTTCGCTGGCATGCACCTGAAGTACACAAGTAGCAGCCCCTTCACCTCTTGTGGAGTGAGTTCCTGATGTTCAGCATGATAGGTACCAGCTAACCAATAGTGCAAAGAGCTGCAAAGCATAATCTGCATTCAGTTTCCTTTAGAGAACATAATTTGGCATTCTATGTGCATGTCAGGCAATTAAAGAAGGCAGCACAAGCCTGAGTGTTACAGCCCTGTTAATTTACTAATGCAGAGTCTCGCGTACATCTGGCACATGTCACTTTTTTTCTCCTGGAAATGAAGGTGGTTTTCCAGGAGACTGGAGGGCAGCTGAAGCATTTGTTTCCTGCCTGATGCTTCAAAACATTAATGCCTGAAGTTCCTCATGCCAGCCTTTAGTCTGACTAACTTAAGTCTGATGATTTAATCCCATGGCTTCAATTCTGCCTCTCAGCATGGTGTTCAATTCAAGAGTCATGGCCCCTAACTACTTGGCTATGCCACCCTTAGCCATATTACTTACAGCCCTTAATTCTACCTCTTGCTATAGCAGAACTGATGGCATTCCCTAATCAATCAGATCTACAAAATGAAAAGTCACCCTCTGCAGACCTGCCTTCCTGAAGTCTCTCTGATCAAGACAGCTGCCCACGAAGATTTATTTTTCAGGAAAACAGACATTACTCTTCCCTGGAAACATGAATATTCACTGTCATAGCCTCCAATCTCCTCAACTGGCATTAATCTAAGGCACATCCAGTGGGTAGCAAGGGCTCTACAAAGTGAAACCTTAAAATCATTCCTGCAAGGAAGGAACAATAGCAGTAAGCATCATTGTTGCAAATGTGAGGCAACTTATGTTTGAGGACTTTGTTCAAGCCTACACAAAGCTGTCCTCTTCTGTAGAAAGAGTAACTGTCCCAAGCAGAAGACTTTACCTCCATCACTGCTAACCACACCACCCGTGCCAAAACAGCGAGATTCTTTACATTTTTATGAATCAGGTAAAGGATACATACTGCTTCTTGTGCAGAAGAGAGGGTGGCCAGAAGACTTGTAGCACCGTGTGGCAATAGAAGGTCCAGCTGTAGGCAGCAATACTCGGTAGCAGTCTGCAGTGATCTCACACCAAGCCAAATTAAGTTGAACAAAGAGGCTTTTGATTCCCAGTTTTCACAAAATGCATGAAATTCTCATCTAATCTACTGTCCAGCCAATGGAGAAGTACATGGGAATGGAAAAGGCAAGTGTAAACTGTCCTGTTTCAAAGCTATTGTCCCTTACCTTTTGCAGTCCCACGCAACCTCAAGAACATGAGGGAAGTCTTTATGAGGCTGATGAGCCCAAGACTTCCTTTAAAAGCATGATGCATGAAACCCCAGACATTCTGTAAAATATTTTGCTAGGTTTTAATGTGAAAAAGCTTTTCCCAGTCAGCAGAAGAGTTCAAACACTATCTTGCATCTCTCTATATATTCCCGCAGCCAATAACCAAAATACACTTCCTTATCATGAAAATTACTGGCTTGTACCTGGAGCCTTATAAGAACTTGTGGTAATTTGCAGAATTGTCTTGGAAACTATTGGGTCTTCTCATACAACTTGCTCTAACTTCCCCACATTGTCTTTAAGAACCTTGAACAAAAACAGAATAATATCTGCCACATTAGGAAACAGCAGCAACCAAATAGTACTTCACATATTGTCGTTCAAAAATGCAAATGAATAATGCATAAATGCAAAGAAACCAAATAAAATTTCCCATGTGGGCAGTTCTTATTAGTTAAGCTCCTTCTTGTATATGCTTTTTCTGATATTCTTCAGACTGTATTTGCCAGTGACCCAGGGTCTGATTACACTCAAAGTGTTTGACATTTTCCAGGACCATGTCCTGGAAGAGGTGTCAGTGTACTCTTGTCAGGTTTACAGATGGCACAAAACTGGGTTAAACACTTGAGAGCAGGGCTGCTATCCAGGGGGGGCTAGACAGGCAAGAGGAAGGGGCTAATGAAGACTTTGTAAAATTTAAGACTAATTTTTAAGTTCAACATGTGAGAAGGACGAACCCATCGCAAAGATACACTGCGACCTGACTGGCTAGGGTGCAGCTCTGTGGAGAAGGACTTGGAGATGCAGGCAGACATGGCAGCAGGACGTGATTTAGTCAGCAGGATGCCCTGGCACCAAAAGCTGCTATCAGTGCTCTGTGCTCTGTTAACAGAGGTGTAGTCTGCAGATAGAGGGAGGTCATTAGATCCTTCTACTCAAAACTCAGACCACATCAAATACTGTGTCTACAAGACAGACATTGACTTTGCTCAGTTTTACCAAGTTCCCATTAGCCCATTCCTCTTGCCTGTCTAGGTCCCACTGGGTGGCAGCATTGCCCTTGACTGCATTGAGCACTTTCTCCAATTCTGTCTTCTGTAAATCCTATGACTGCACTCCCACTGCTGCCTCCAGGTATTGATACGGTTGTTGAACACGACTGGTTACAATACAGACCCTTGTAGTCCCTTGATGACCTCTGAGTAGAGTACAACCCATTAACCATGGCCCACTGAGTCTGACCATTCAACTGGCTTATTTTGTTGGCTGAGATCATGCCAGAAGACTTGCTAAAGTCAAGGTAAATGACATTCACTGCCCTCCCCTAGACCACAAATCCTGTCAGTTTACTATAGAAGTCTGTCAGGTTGATGCCACTTCAGGTGGGATCTCACCAGAGCACAGTAGAGAGACAGCATCACCTCCCTTGACCTACTGGCCATGCTGCTTTTGATGCAGCCCACAATACTACTGGATCCCATGAAGCCTCTCATCCAGCAGCACCCCCAAATCCTTCTCAGCATGGCTGCTTTTGATCCATTTATCCCCCAGCCTGTACTGATACCTGGAACTTGTCCCAACCCAAGTGCAGCACCTTGCATAAGTGAAGAATACACTGACATCCACAGGCCTGGTGTCCCGGATCTGTACCCTGCTCATCTTTTTCTTCATTCCCTTTGGAATCCTGAACAACAACCATTTATTTCATGGCTGCCACAGCCAAGACTATCTTTGGTATCACCTCTTCAACCAGTTCTTCCTTGGTATCACCTCTTCAACCAGTTCTTCAACCCACACAGATGTGGGTGTGTCAACATCAGCTCACCCATCCAGTACCAGAATCAAATAGTTATCCCAAACACCCTTCAGAAATCTTCCACCATGCATCCCATATGTTGCCCTTGCAGAAGATGTCAGGGTCCCCATGACCACCACATCCTGTGACAGATTTCTTTCAGTTGCAGTCTTAGTCTACTTCCTCACCTAGATCAGATGGTCTGTACTATGGTATTTTAAATTTTTTTTAATTAACACTTGACCTTTACCTGCTCAAGTGATTTCCTAGTCTGGACACTTAGCTTTCAGTTCCTTGGTGTGCACAGAATGATTTGCTCTCCCAAAAACAATGGCAAATCTGTAAATAGATGGTTTTCTCTTCTCTCTAGTTAAGGATCTTTCTGGCCTCCAAGCACTCACAGTCATATCTCTGCTTCTTAAGCTCTACCCAGCCATATGTGCACACACTGTGCTTGCTGGTGCTGGTCCTGGTGCTAGATGTGTGCATACACATGCCTGGAGACACTGACAGGATTGACAACCACACCAGCAACACATGCCCATCCCTTTGTCACCATCACCATCCTGGCCTGCATGCACACTGCCACTAAAACCCCAACTTTACATGCACAGGTCATAGAGGCTTTTGCAGGGAAATCCATATAAAGAGCACTTTCAAGATGACTGGTCTCAACTCAGTGAAAGAGCATGATTCAGAGTCCCTTGGGAAAACACCACTAGTAACAAAGGGTCCAGAAAGGCTGGACATACTTCTAAGACGGAAATCTTAAAGGCGTGGGAGCAGGCCATCCCTGTGTGCCAAAAGACAAGCTGGCAGGGAAGAAGATCAGCCTGGATGAACAGGGAGCTTTTGCTAGAACTCAGGGGAAAAAAACAAGAGTTTATGACCTTTGGAAGAAGGGGCAGCAAACTCAGGAAGAGTACAAGAATCATGTTGAGAGAAAATTAGAAAGGCGAAAGCTCAGCTAGAACTCAATCTGGACACTGCTGTGAAATATAATAAAAAGTGTTTTTATAAATACATTAACAACAAAAAGGAGGGCCAAGGAAAATCTCCATCCTTTATTGGATGCTAAGGGGAATACTGTAACCAAGGAAGAAGAAAAGGCTGAGGTACTTAACAGCTTCTTTGCCTCAGTCTTTAACAGAAGGACTGGTTTTCCTCAGGACCTCAGCACCTCCAGCCCTTGAGCTGGCAGTCAGGGACAGGGAGCAGAACAGAGCCCCTGCAATCCAGGAGGAAGCAGCTGGTGACCTGCTGTGCCACTGGGACACTCACAACTCTGTGGGGCTGATGGGATCCATCCAAGGGTCCTGAAGGAGCTGGTGGAAGAGCTCACCAAGCCACTGTCAATCATTTATCATCAGTCCTGGTTAACTGAGATGGTCCCAGATGAAGGTTGGCCGATGTGACACTCATCTACAGGAAGGGTCAGAAGGAGGATTTGGGCAACTACAGAGCTGTCAAACTGACCTTGGTGCTGGGGAAGGTTATGGAACAGATTGTCTTGAGTGCAATCACACAGCATGGACAGGACAACCGGGGGTCAGGCCCAGCCAGCATGGGTTTAGGAAAGGCAGGTCCTGCTTGACCAACCTGGTCTCCTTTTACGACCAGGTGACCCACCCAGTGGATGAGGGAAAGGCTGTGGATATTCTCTACTTGGACTTCAGCAAAGCCTTTGGTACTGTCTCCCACCGCATTCTCCTGGAAAAGCTGGCTTTGTGCTATGGTTTAGCTGACAAGGTGTGTTCAAATAAAGGTTGGACTCAATGATCCTGGAGATATTTTTCAACCTTAATGATGCTATGATTTTATAGAATTTTTCTTCCTTCGTAAAATACCACATGATGAAATTTGGTAGATGGACTCTTCCTTTAGCACACTAAAATGTCTTAGAAGTTTTGCTTATCACAAATACCAACGGTCTAAAAACCTGTAAGATTAGTTGCCAAAAAAAGTGCATGAAAGAGCATATAGGACAGAGAGACCCCGTGGCCAACAGTGTGGTATATCGACAAATGCATAAAAATGTTATAAAAAGAAGTTCCTTTAAGCCTAAAACCGTAAAAATTGAATTCACTGATGCTTATATGACAGCAATTTCTTTGATTCAAATTAACCAGCTGTTTTATCTTGTATTTTCAGTTATTGACAATATATTCACATCAGATTAGCAGACTGACCTTTTTTCTTTTCTTCAAGTGACTGTAAGGTTAGCTTTTTTGACTTTTGAAGTGGTTGGCCAGATGCTTTCAAAAGGAAGTTAAAGTATGTGAGTTTCAATCTCATTAAAAAGGCCTTTTTTTTTAAACAAACTTTCCTTTTGTTCATAACAGCACTTACTTTTTTAAAAGACCCCAAGAGAGTGTTCCAGTCTATAGATCACTTGTCCTGAAGAAAGCTCTGTTAACTATTTATAGATCATGTCCTTTTGTACCGAACTAGATCAAGCAATTTATTCAGTGCATGACTGCAGGAGAGAAATTCATTTGCTCTAAGTGTCATCAAGGCAGCCTTTTACCTGCTATGAACAAGACCAGATGATCTGAATTGCTGGGCTTTTACTTCAAATGCACATTTTGACATTGTGTGGGGTGCCATCATAACTTTCAAGTTTTCAAAGTATTAAGCACATTCACAGAATGGGCAGTCCTCAATCACAAGAGCAGCAAATAGCACATAACCACTAGAATAAATCAAACACATGTGCACACATTGAAATTATCTCTCTTTTCTTTAAAGTAGCACTTACAGATGCAAATTACCATTAGCTGCTTTGGTAGAGCTCACTTTAGAAATGGGAGCATGCCAGCATAGAGACCAAGGAAAAGAGCACACAACAGGCATCAGCTCCTCAGCTTAACAACAACAGAATCAAAACAAAAGGAGAGGGAGAAGTGATGGCCTTCATCACCTCTAATCAGCAAGGGCTTTCTTCGAGCATTCACCAGGGAAGTGACCCTCTGTGCAAAACCTAGTGGAGAGGCCGTATGCAGCAAAAACACTTCACTGCAGCAAATGCTTTGTTTTACTCCTTCAGTTTTCCTTGCGGAGTCATTATTAAAATGACATCTCGTACTTGTAACCTGCCTGAGCCCACTAAAGCCACAAATAGGGGTGGGGGTGCAGAAGTTAAAACTACATCAAGAGAATAAAACAGCGATTAAAAATAATTGACATCTGCTGGCAACAGCTTCAGACACAAAAAGTACAGCTGGTTTGGGGAATACGGGTGTCTATTGTTATTGGATCAGTGCGCAAAAGATGAAAGAACATGACTTGCTTTCCTTTCCCCTTTGCTCTACAGAGACAAATGCCCTGGCTCTGCCAGCTAAATACACTCCAGGCCTGGCTACAGATATTGCTCCTAGATGGCTGGAAAATGGTGCAGGTGGTTCAAACAGGACTACTATCATGTGCATACAGGGCACTTCGAAAGTTGCATTGCACTCAGCTTTCCTTGTTTGATAGGATAATGTGTTAGGGAGATTCTTGTTTTCTGTCTTGAAAAGGGGTTTAGCATAGCGACCAATGACAGGATCTGGGTGACTAGGAGCATTATGCTGGGAGCTAAAAACACATTAATAAATAGGTAGTGATAAGGTAGACACCACTGGTTTAGTAGCTATTGAGTCATGATTCATGTCTATATACCGAAATCACTAAGCACGCCTGATTCCAAAATTACTTTGAGCTGCCGAGTTTCCATTCTTTCACTTCAGAGGCACACAGAGATCCCAAGCACTATCCCACTTGACAGTATAAATTCTCAAAGAGTAGAATGACATTATCATACCAAAGTGCCACTACAAAACACGACAGACTAAAACTCACACTACCCTTTTAGAAAAATCACATTTTGGAATACATTTCTTTCTTTTTAAGCATTCACCTAATACATATATTCATTTAGTGAATATTCATTTGATTCAGTAAAAGCTATGTAATAAGGATACTCAAGCTAAGACAGATTTTACTTTTTTTTAAACAGACTGTATCACCAGAAGCTGGATCTCAAGCTTAGAGTCAAGAATTAATGAATTCCTGCACTGATTGCCAATGTGCTGCTGACAAGTCACATGTAAGTCTCAAGTCTCTAATTTTTGTTTTCATAATTAGGAGAGAGGGGTGGGAATTATACTGGCCAGTGAGTATTAAGCCCAGTACCACTAGCCGGATATCCAGTTCCTACTGGTCTTCTTTCTATCTCCTTTCTAAATTGAACATTATGCATTAGGAAGACTTCCATTTCTGATCTAAACAAAACATACTACAGTAATTTGAAGAGCATTTGTAATCATGAGGATCATATCCATCAACTGAGAAGTGTTTTATTTCACACACCATTTGCAACTTGATATTGAGATCCAACAAAATCAGCAGGCACCAAAACAGCTAATGAGAAAGAAAAGCATCACTTTATTATATTTGGAAGTTGTATTCCAACTCGGCCTAGTTAGGTAGGGTGGATGCTCAGACTGGACACAGTCTGCCACTGATTCAAATTACTTTTCCCATTGAACTACCATGGCATCAAGTCTATCCTCTCTTTAAATTAGTAAACAGCTAGAATAAGCAACTGTTTTTAAAAAAATGAAAGAAAAAAATGTCTTTGATTTGACATTGTGTCCTGACAAGAAGAAAGTACAGTGGGCAACTGGGTATGGATTTCATCCAGCAGTTCCAACCTGCTGCTCTCAGCTGTCACAACAGGATACAGGTCAACACCAGTCCTTTGGATATACCCAGTCCAAGGTTATTCACCACTTCAACTAAAAGCTTCACATGCAAAATATCTGCTGTTGCATATCTTCCCCAAATTGCCCCAGATGGCTCAGAACAATAAGCATATCACAGAATCAAACATGATTCTTTCAAAAGCCAAATCTCTTTTGATCTCATCTGCAATGTCCTTTGATCAAATAGCCAAAAAGATCACTTCTGTGTGCTCTACCAAACATTTGGATTAAGGTAAACAATAAAATTGTAACAGTTAGACTAGTTGTAATGTTTCTCAAGTAGAAGAAAAAGTGTTAGTAGGAGACCTTTTCTTTGAGCCAGGAGATATAAGCAGATTTTTATTTTAGAAATAAAAATAAGCATTGAGGAAGAAGAGTCTAGATGCAATAAAAATACCTATAAATCTATTCCCATTGTTTGGTTACTTTCGAAGCTCAGTGACTTTAAAACCAAAGAAAGTGTTTTATCTGATAACTTTTCAGAAGGTGGTCAGAAGTAATAGCATCATGAAATCCTTACCAAATGCCTTCCATCATTTCCTGCTCCCCAACCACATGCTTGAATCATCTCTCTTGGGCATATTTGACCCGTGCCAAGACAAAAATATTCATTTTTATGGAAACACACCAGCCATCTTGCAGGGAAAAGAAAGAACTGTAAGGAATTAGTATTAGTAGTAGTAAGCATATTCCCTCTTTAGAAATGCCTCCTCTAGCTTTAAAATAAACCCAGAAAAGGGAATAAGAATGTCACCACTCCAGATGTGTCAGTGATAAATAGGAAAGGGAAGAACACAGGCCAGTGCACAGGGGATAAGGATGCAAAGCTGACACAGCAGGTAAAAGATGAGATATCACAAGAGTCATAAGCCACTTACACAAAAGAGGAAATGCAAAAAAGTTTTAAAGTGTTTCCATATGCAGAACAAATCAAGTCATGTAGCAATGTAAAAAAGATGTTTGCATCTAATGCTATTTACCTTAGAAGTTAATGGGATCGCACTGTTTATGTTAACAACCTGACTACCATGAATTCACTCAAAAGGCATAAAAGTACTGTGTGTGAATAGATACCTCTTCAAATTCAGTATTTCCTTGTGGTTCCAGCTACTTACATTTAAATAGGTGACAGTGGCTTGCCACTGACTTTTACTGGCATAAATTCAAATTCACCATGCTAACAAAATCAGTTAAATAAGAAACAATATTTTCTTTTTAAAAGCCATATAAATTAAATTTTAGTTATTTTTTATGTTTTAGGTTGAACAATTTTAATTACATTTTTAGTACATAAAAGTTGATATGGAAACTGTTCCACGAGTTGTTTGGAACATTCAGTTTTCCGATCTACGTAAATGTAGGGGAAAAAGTGAAATGCACACCCTGAAATAATTTGGCATTAGAGACAGATTACCTACATCCTTTAGCATTAAACAAAGAATTTCCTCAACAGAGAGACCTCATGAAGTGATTGTGATACTGCAGCTACAAAATTGCAGTCAGCACCTGCTAAACAACCTCTTTATTTTAATCACCTATAAATATTCAGACTTTGGACAAATCAAAAATACACATCTTTTAAACTGCTGTCAGAACGAACAGAGTAAGTTTTACACTGTCCTAAATAAAACATGCAATCACCACACATTAAGCTGCATATTTACTACAACTGATATTATGGAGATATGAATTAGGTATCAATTAGATGTCAGACTGGAAGAAAATGCACAGAAAACACCCAACAATCATGACCTCTGCTTCTCAGGCAGCAACAGAAGGGGCGCCCTGACACTACAGTTGCCTGTGCTGCTTTAAATACCACAGGAAATGTATAGACTTCTTTTCTGAAGGTTTTGTCACAAAAGGCTTATCTTTCATAGAATTGTACTACGGTGCTATCTCTAAAAACATTTTGGGACCTTTCAGAAACTCCGTTAATATTTCTTAACCTGATTTTCTATCAACTTTTTCTAAAAACTTGTAAGACAAGACAGAATCTTTCATTCTTGCAGCCATCGTTCCATATTCTCCAGTGTAGCTGTAAAACATTAGCGAGATGGGAAAATGTGGGAAGTTTATCTGTGGTTCTTAACGCTCTCATATGTAAAGTCCTGGAAGCCCCAACACTTTCCCTCCTTCTCCCAG
The DNA here is from genome assembly GCA_013397975.1 of Machaerirhynchus nigripectus. Taxonomy (NCBI): domain Eukaryota; kingdom Metazoa; phylum Chordata; class Aves; order Passeriformes; family Dicruridae; genus Machaerirhynchus; species Machaerirhynchus nigripectus. Next base: position 103,238 of record VZRQ01002612.1, read on the forward strand.
CACTTTTAAATGAGTTCCCAATTCCTGAGCCCAGTAAATCTGTCTGGGCTCTAACACATTGCAGAAAACATCCTATGTAAGAGATGGGGACCCTTGTACACTCGTATAGACTACACTATCCCAGTCATTTAAAGTGGTCCTTGCACAAGAACACAGAGATGCTCCATTCAGGGATGAAAGAAAAAGAAAATCTCCAGAAGAGAAATTCCTCCTTCTCTTAGGAGACTGGGGAAGAGCTCAATGCAAGGAACGCAATGATTCTGAACTAATTTTGCTCCCTTATTCACACTAAACTCTGCCAGGGGCATCTGTGCTTTTAAGGGGATAAGCCAGCCCAAATCACTCACCTCATACTACACAAAGACAGTAGATCCATATGGTGCAGAAGCAATTGCAGTTTACCTCCAATGACAGGATATGGGGGAGCAATCAGCTGATCTTAATTTATTTCAAGAAGCCTGAAACTCATTCTCACTAAGAAACAAGATTTAACTTTGACATTATAACAGCAAGTAGTTGGAAACACCAGAGAGACTGAAAAGACCACATTAAAGATTTTGCTCCATCTAAGCTTTAACCCAGAAAATAAGAGAAAGTATAATTCCACAAGGCACTCTTTGAGATCCAGGCCTTCAGAAGGCTGCACCTAAACTCCAGAGAATCAGTGTAGCTGGAAATCGAAAATTTAGGAAATGGTCAATGAAACAAAGCAAAAAGGTTAAGACCTTCCTAATATTTTTTAATAGCTTGAGAAGTGACATGCAAGTATATCAGCAGGAACTATAATACAGTGCAAATAGCAGGCAAAATGAAAAAATGAAATAGAAGACAAAAAGTGTTTAAAAGCTGAACAACCTTTTTTAAAATAATTCCAAAATCAAGTTGCAAACTTTGGGGAAAACGCTCAGTAACATTAAAAGAAAACACCAGCAAATGAAAAATGAATTTTGGATTCAATAAAATAGCTACTGTATAACAAGGTCAAAAAGGCAAGGGACACAATTTCAGAGCAGGGAAATCATAGTCCCTGTCTATACAGAGACCCTACTGAGAAAATCATCTTAACAAAGCTAACTTCACACATGAGGAAAATCAAACAGATCATAAGTGGTAGGGAGAGGGCTATAAAGAGCTTGGTACCATCATGTGCCTATAATTCAAGGCCTCATTATTCAAAAGGTGGTGAGGAATCGAGAACAGCACAGGCAGAGCAACAAGGGCTGAAGGTGGGCTTGAATATACTGCTATGAAAAACAGCAAAACATTGAAAGAGACAGCCTCCAAATTATTAGTGACAGAGCTACATAATACCACGCCATCACACTGACTTCCCTCTGGCACCACCATGTCCACTGCTTTGACTTACAGATGAACTTTGGCAAACAGAGGACGTTTCAAAATCTCCTACAGGTGTAATCATCATAGCTCTTGACTGATGTGAGTAGTAAGGCAGAATTATGGGGAAAAAGTTAGGATTCTCCAGGAAGAATCTTTTAAGCCAATGAACAATAAAATTTCCCTTAAGACCAACTGCCTCCTCCACCCCCTACTCAGGGTTTCCCCAACTAGTTGTGGGAAAAAGACTCAAAAAAGAAGGTAGCACTGTCCCTTCGATTTTCCTCCATGGTCTTTCCCAAGCACAAGGACACTGATAGTTTACAGCATTACTGCTGCTCTGTGAGAGAATGGGATGACCCTGAGATCCGAGAGCCGGGGATCTGGCTCCTTTACCTTCTGCATGGAGTGGGATACAGCAGAGGACAGCTAGGGAACACAGTAACACCAGGTCCTCATTATTCTCAAAATACTCCTCATAACAGAACTGTACATCAGCCCAATGCACAGTTTTGGAAAATAGGCTTTCCTTTTTCCTAAGGCATTTAGCATGCTTACAAACAGATAAAATTTTGCCCTAATAATAATTTCAGTTTATCCTGTATTATAGGAACTTTCAGAGTTAAGTTGCAGAACCAAGTAATGAATTGTGTCTGTAAACACTCCTTTAAGCAATCCAGTTAACCTGGCGTTGTGTATACAGAGTCAGCAGATGTGAATGGAAGCTTTGCCTGACTTCAAATATTTTAACTAAAATTGTTATCTGGAGCTAAACAATGTTGAATGATGCTAGCACGGTATTTTAACTTTCAAAAAAATCCAATAAGCTTGTGTGAATGCCACTGATAGAACAGCACACAATACTACAAGAACTATTAGAAAGCTACTCCTTGGAAATGAATGATAGGCACAATCCCCAAACAAGCCCTAGTTTTCATAAGGCCACTAAATACATGTCATTTTCAACTTGCCACTACTTGCACCTCCCATAACAATTATTCTCAATTTATTTTCATCTGTTCCATAAAAAATGATTGCTTCTGCTTTACCTAATCCTCCACTTACATCAACCCCATTGTTCGTTTCCTTCCCTTTCATCTTCTCCACATTAATTCCCCACATCGCTTTTGATCTAGCTTTTTATTTCCTCTTTTCCCCTACAGATTCTTCCTGATGAAGAATTTACAGCCCTAATGTTCATCTGACATGTATGGTGATATTTTATTGATTTGCTACATTGTCTATTAGTTCTGTATAATGAATAGCACTATACAAAACACAAGATGGGTTGCCTTTGCCTGTATCATGGATTTAAAAAAACAATTTAACCCAACTCAAAAAATGCCCCGTTTTATCAGTAAATATTCATATTTAATTATAATTGGAGCAGCATATGCAAGGAGCAGCCAGAGAAAACAAACATTTCCTCCTCACAGTCCAAAGAGTTACTCTTTGCCATAGTGGCAAGCCAAGTAAATAGAATAATTGCGATTTTCACTGCTGCTAAATAAGAAATAGAAAACCTCTCCAGGAACTGTTCTGCGTGGCTGTAATAAATGCCCACAGAAACAAGCTAACCTACATTATTCATTCCCCTACAGAAAGGATGGTCTTTTTAGAACTGGAAAGACTTCAAGAAGTGGAACAGCTGATTTTAGCTGATATAAACCGTAAGATATATTTTAAATAGATGCTATATTCAATTTTTAAGGGGAAAAAAATGGCATTTAGTTCAGGCAACTCTTAAAATTTAATGCTGAACAAGTGTAAGTTTCATGTTCATAGATTAATAGCAGTACCCAAGTACATAAACGACTCAAAAATTATTTTACTTAGCACCCTGTACTTATTGCAAGACCATAAAACCTAGGCTAAATTTTGTATTTACTCAGTCGTGTCAAAATCAGTCACTGGGCAAATCACTGGGCAAAATCTCTGAGCAGTCCCAGAAGTAGAAGCCGGGACCAAGGCCCCCTTTCTTCCAGCCTCACAGCTCCATGGCTGTCCTGCAACATGTTCCTCCTCAGGGATTTGGACTCTGGCCTCAAGAATCTGGTATTCCTAACTGCACCAGTAAAGCTTCAACAAAAGAAACACCTAATCACTTCCCACTACACAAAACTGGCAGAAGGGTGAGTGGCTGCTGGCTCATGCTGAACTCAACGCTAGTAGTGCTTGTTAGTCTAAAGGAGGCTTGTACAGGAACAGCCAAGCCACTGCTTGTCTACAGCAACAGGCAGGAGAGGGATTCCAGCGCTTCAGCCCGGGCATGATACTGGAAACTCAGATACACTGAAGGTTAATCCTGGATTTTGTTGAAGGCCCTCCAGGAATCAAGGATGAACATACCATCTGCATACAACAGAGCTGTATGAACAACTCTTGTTGTTGGAACAACTGCCTTCTCCTACAGAAGAACTAAGCTGGTTCTTTGGTTTGCACAGTGAGTCATTCGTCATGTTCGTCATCGCACGGTCAGCCAAGATTATGGCAGTACTAGACAAATTTAGAGAACTAAACTACACCATCCTCCTTCTGCCCCAACTACTGGCTAGGGACAGTCAAACACTCCTTCTTTAAGGAAAAGTGAAAAATACTTCTATAAGGGAAAAATATCCAAAATACAGGGTTTAGGTCTCCTTCCTTCTCTTTTACCTGCAAGGGTTATTTTCATGAAAACAAAGCCTTTGCCCTTAGCCATACCCATCCCCTCTCCCCATAAAATGAACACTTCATGTCTGCCTGACGACGACTTGGGAATGGCACCATTTGCTAAGATAAAAGTGGCCACAGCATGGTTGTTGCTTAACCTCTGGTTCAGTGTTTTGCAGGCATACTAACAGGAAAGCTTTGGTGAAGGACTGGAGAAATAGTAACTTCAATGGGTGAACTAAAACAATGTCTGTTGTCTTTCTAGTCAAGAGATGGTAGAGCAGACAATCAGTAAGCTCAGAGACACCTAGGAAACAATAACAGTAAAAATCCTTCAGCACAGACAACTGAAGTTGACAAAAAAAGCCTTTTTTTCCCTGCTCCTAAAATGATCCAGGAAACAAAACCTGTCTACCTATCTACACCAATTTTCAAAGCAATCATACTCATGACTGCCAGCTATGAAGTCTGACATACGTAGATACCTCTGACAGTTCACAGGTGAAGTGTCTAGGAAAGGTCAAAATACCTAGAACAAACAACAAGACCAGCTGTCAAAGCCCTAAATGCATAATGAAATGCTAAAACTCTAAGACTGAATTTTTATAACTACATAAAGATGACACAATAAAGAAAATCAGGTATATTTTACGTATTTATTTTCTCAGCAGTCTTGAAAATTTTTTGGTGCATTCCTGAATAATCATTCGAGGAAAACTGAATTCAGACAAGTTCATTCTGCAACAATAGACTCCATGAGCTGGAGCACCCATCATTTGGGTTTACTGCTAACTCTCGTTCCCTGCAATGAATGATCTCTATATTTTCCACAAAAATAGCTCAAAATATGAGAATTTTTTTTTAAGTTGTGGAAGACTTCTATTTCACATTACAGCACCAGTTGACTAGAAAGAAATCAGACTTTGTTAACATAGATATAAACTGTAATTACCTGATTGTTCACTGATCTTCACTGTGGGGAGTTTCCTTGTTATAACCACAACAAAGATGATGTCTAACGATAGTAACGGCAAGTAGGACTGGGAAAAATTAATATTCAGAACTAGTGAAAAGAATCTCTCAAAATATCTGGAGCTTGGTGAACTTTCTGTCCAAGAAAATGCCAGTTATTGCACTAACTTTACAGGTCTTATGTTAAATAACTGCAACATCTGATTATCTTTCAGCTTTGCACATCTTTTTACAGAAATCTACTATCTTCCTACCCATGGACTCGGGATTGTTCAGGTGGAATTAGCTTTGATGCCTTTAAGAGTGAGGCCCTGGGCACTGATATTCTCTGACAGAAAAAATTTCAGCCATCTCACAATGAAAACTTCCCATATATTTTTTCTCAGCACAGCCAGCTAATGTAAACAAAGGAGGGATCTCTTTTCAAATTCTCAAATTGTTTCAAGGTATCAAGCCATTACATTGCTTGCTACTTAGGAAAAAAAACCCCATAATATAAGATACATTAGTATCACATTTCATATCAAATATGTGCCAATTTTTTCACCCTCACCCATTTTTATTTCCAGACAAAAGACAGCAGAACTGTCCTAAAAGTATAAAGATTGAATATACTTTCAGTAAAGACACACATTCTGTATCTGTACTCTTGCTGAAGGCATTAGTTCAGTTAATAAAGCTCGAAACAGCAAAATCCTCCTTGTTATGTAGAAAGGAACCTTATGACTTCAGAAGCAGAGAAATACTGAACAAAAGCAGCTCAACTAGACAGAAAAGAGGTTGGAAGTAGTTTACTCACCTAGTTAACCCAGTAGTGGATTAGGCGAAAGTCAAGATGGACTCGTATCAATAGGAACCCTGGTTTAACTGCTTTTATCTGTTGCCGTGATTTTGACATGTGAGGAAATGTGGACTATATGGAATTAATCAATCCTTTTATGTGATTCCAAATAGGTGTAATTCCACACTTACTTACTGATGCTTCTTCTTTTCTCCTGCAGTGCTTCCTGCTTTATAACAGCCCTAAATATGAAATCTGTGTTTTGTTCACTGTAGGACCAGTGCAGTCAAACGTGGTTGAATTGAGACTTGGAACAACATGTGTCTAATGGTACGATAAGTTTGTTTCACTTTAGGTTTAGGCAATCATAAAACCATAGCTGTGGTTTCAGGAGAAAATATTTGAAGGTCTTAAAAGTTGTTGCCAGAATTTGATCATGTTAAGAGCCTACTTTTCCACAAAAAAAGCTTCTGAGACTCGATAATGACAGTGTGGTATCCTTCAACCCAAACCAGATAAAGCTGCTTTTCTGAACCAGCTTAAACCCTGTCCTCTTCATATGGCTGCCTGCCTCCCTAACATAAAGGGCTGGCAGCTCTCATTACACCTTCACTATGGTTTCAGCCCTAGATGATGAAAAGAAGCTGCACTAAACTCACTACTAGGAAAGCTGGAAGAGAAAAAGAAGGAGTTTCCAAGATACACTTACTCTGACAGAGCCTATTTCTTCTGCCTTGCTGGACTCAAAACAGACCAGAGTGTGGGGTGTCGAGTGGGATGTGCTCTTCATAGTCAGTGGGGTCATTGCTTAAAAACACACACAAATGTGTGGATGCTGACATTAGACAGGTGGCCACCAGATGAACCCTTCAGGGATGAGGATGTATCTCATCTTTGGCACCGAAACGGCCAAGTATAGCCACTACAAGCAATTTAAAATATTATAATTGACTTTTCCATTGTCACTTAGGAATCTCGGCAGAACTGGGAAAAAAAATGGTAACGCAGGTATACTGTAACTAAAGCAGACATTGCCCATTCCATTTTCCATACAGAATTGCATAGTTCCCACAAGACCTTGCACACTGAAGCACTTTGGGGGAAAAAAAGAACAGTTCATTTCTGTGGAGGGAAACTTCGGGCAGGCCTTTCCCATAAGGCAAATATGCTTCTGATCCATGAAGTAACCAGTGCCAGATAACCAGCAGTTCCTCAGTGAAGAGACACTTTGGTATAATTAGAATCCTTCTACCTATCAGCAACTAACAACCAGTTAAAAGAAGATTTAAATACTTTCTCACTCAGTTAAAACCATTGATCACCTAGTTCCATTAAAACTGACAACATTATCAAGTTGCATGTACCATGAAGATCCAGTAACAGCACAAGAATTTTAGAGCTTTCCATGATCCTAATAAGCCATTTTGTTGTGTTAGATCCGATACCTAAACTGTCAGTAGCTCACATCTGTGAAAGCCCCATTTCCTGTCAAGTAACATGATGCAGAATAATCGAATAAAACCATATTACTATTAAATTTAGAAATGAAACACAACAAAAACGAACACCGCAGTCCCAGAAAAATAAAAATTGTTTTGTCTTATCCCATCCAGAGACTTGCAAAAATCACTTTTTTAAAGTAAAATATACTGCAACCACAACTATTTTTTAGCCTTGGATGTGTGCAAAGTGGAGATTATGCCTTCTATTTTAAATACAGATGCCTTACACTGGAACAAGGAGAAGAAGCAGACTGTGCTTATGAAGAGGTTTCCACAGAAGTTAGAGGACAGCATGCAGCTCAGGGCAGGATTCCTACAGCACTTAAGTTCAAGGTTATCTAAACCCAAGAGGTTGATCAGAAAAAATGTATTTCCCTAAGGAAGGTCAAAAGGTGCAAACAGGGAAAAAAGAAAAGAATACCAAAAAATCAGTTGTCCCTGATTGAGAGATTTAAGATACTGTGAAAAAGTATCTTAATAATGGTACGCTTTTTCAATAACGTGCTAAAATACCATTAAATATGATGCACACATTTATAACGTAGTATGCACTTAACCACATATACACAAAATGTAAACATAAAAGTGTGAATATTCATGTAAAATATCACAAAAGAAGCATCAATGTAAAATATAAGCACAAAGAGAATGATCCCACCATTCCTTTATCAAATCATATAATAGCTTTACCATTAAGAAAAAATTAAATGACTTCACATACAGAAGCAGCCAGACAGGTCCATCCTGCCTTAATGATCACCACATAAGGACACCATTCATTAAAGGAGTCCTTGTCTACATAACGCATTTCATTCCTTCCAATCCAACAGCACAAGCCAAGATGGCTCCTTAGGTAAAGGAGGTAAAGACCACCCAGGAGGGTGCACCATAAAACCACAGCAAAGCTGCGTGTAGAACTCTCCTTGTGTGTGTTTGATTTAGCAGAAAATAATGATCACGCTCTTTCTAAAAAACAGTTATAAAAACTCATAACAGACAGGCCTTAAATCTGTATATATACTTAAATTTGGAATAGACATTTTATCTTTTGTCAATGCTCCTTTAAATTAATTGTTTCTAAAAGGAAGTATACACCAGTTCAACGAATGTGTCTTTTTTGGGGTTTTTTGTGTGGTGGTTTTTTTTGTTGTTGTTGTTTTTTTTGTTTGTTTGTTTGTTTTTTAAGCCAAAAAAATATTTAAAGGCTTCAGTGTGAGAGGGTAATATTCTAATACATGGTATTGGCATTACTGGAGTCATTCAAAGTATAAAAGGCAGTGTGGAAAAAAATATCAAGATACCTGTTGGGGAAGATGACAAATACCATTAAAGGCTGGCACACTCAGCTGGAGATAAAGGGTATCTTACAGGTCAAAGGCTCAGACATCTCTTTTCTTCCCAATGTTAATTAATCTTCTACGTGCTTTGCACAGATTGGATTTTAATGCCATTACTTCACAAGGAAAAAAATTCAGCACAGTTAAGATATACTCTGAGATTATCTGAAGTCACAAAGCTGTATCTAAATCATATTGTTCCAACAGTTGCCTGTACTTTTTATTTAGTCTTCAGACATTTCTAGAGAAGACAAAATTGCAAAATTTGCACTGAGATTTCTTCAGTGCTGCAACCAATGACAGGACACGCTGATGGCAGGCTCAGAGATGAATTGCTATGTTCCACTGAAAATGCAACACAGGATAGTGTTGTTTTAACAAGAAAAGAAAAAAACAAACCAAAACAATCCAGCCAAAAATAGTTTAATTGAAAAATACCGTACTTTGCCAGGTGGCTTAAAACAATCTTGCTTTAATATTTTTAGAAGATAATAAAGCTTAAAATGAGAAAGAGAATACATTATCAGATTTTGAAGAAATAATACAACATGTCAGCTAATGTTTTTAATTCTGATCTAGAGAAGTTGAATAATATGTGCTTTAAAATTCTAACTTTAAGTATTGAAATATGCTGGTAATTAGGAAGGCATACAACAGAGATGAAATATAAGCTCAAAGACCAAATGAGAATTTATACTCTGAAGTCATTTCATCTGTTAATCACTCCAGCTATCTGTACCAGAAGTACACTTGCTAAAATAATGAACTAATGGACACCATTAAAAAAATTCCATCTGAAGAATACCCACAGAAAGAGCCAGGCAGATCTAGGAAAGCAGATTAATAGTCCCAAATGACTGAAAAATAACAGAGTTTTGTGTAACATTGAACATACTTCCCACTGCCATTTTCAAAACAATTTCCCACCTATTCTGGAAAGCATTACTAATGTTGAATTTTCTGGGACACACCCATAGCTATTGAACCAGCTTCTGTCAGGAATGTGAATTGTTCAACAGGTTCAAAAGATCCCACTCTGTAATACTCCTAACAGCATTCATTCCTACAGCCATATGGCACTTCAGTTTTTTCAAGCACATTTTTACAAAGCACAACCACATCTCGTGAATTGGGATTTATTAAATAAACTACAATAAAAGAAGTAATGAAGATTCATACTCTGCACAGTCAGCCTGAGCAATTCTAAATCACCAATGGTTTACTTTGGATTGCTGACACAGCCCACATAAGGGGCCAATATGTCTTGATCTCACCACAGACCTTGGCTGTGTAGACTGAGACTGATCGTGACTGACAGTGACCATCCCTTGGTCCTTCCTCCTCTGCCCCTATTAACTCACGTATTTCTCCAAGTTTTCCTTTGCCAAGGGGAGGAAAAATCCATCAGCTGTTTAAAGGAGAGGATCTATTTCTTTTTTATCTTGAAAGTTGCTGCTATCTTATTCAAGCTGGTTTTGTTCTTGGTCTGTTTAACTGTTAAACAAAGGCAGCTTAGGTTTCCAGTTTTCTAAGATTTGGATATACTATCTATCTGTCTATCTCTATCCTTCTCTTCATTTATTGCTGCTTATCTTTAGACAACAAGATCAGTCTTCATTCTTGCTTATTGCATATTAAATGTTCAAAGCCAGACTGGATGGGGCTTTGAGCAACCTGATCTAGTGGAAGGTGTCCTTGCCCATGGCAGGGGTGAGTCTCTGTGTGTGTAACCAGATCTTTAAAGGCCCTTTCCAATCCAAACCATTCTGTGTTTTTATTATGATGATTTGCCACCATTGTAGCTTTCCTTTGACAGTTTAGACAATAAAACTAATACAAAAGAAGCTAAGTTATTCAAAATGATGTTTGTTATAAGTTAACAGTATGCAAACCTCACCATCATCAAAATCAAGATGCCGGTTAGGCTTAATAAAAAGGCTGCATGGTTATTTCCCTCCTCCTCTGTCAGCTAGGAGAAAAAACTAAATTCAAGCCGGATAAACTGTGCATGCAAACTAGTCCGTTGCCATCAAACAGCTGGGCTGCTCCAACAGTGACAAAGAGGTCACTGTGTGAAAATACACAGCGATTACAGCAATAAAGGAAACAGCTGATAGAGGTTAGGTGGTGGAAACTAGAGGGCAGCCACAACAGAAAGACAAGGTTGGAATGAAGACAGGAGCATGGGAGAAGCAGAGGAAGAGCCTCCCAAAAGGCATGGGGCTGGGACACAGCTACAGCATGAGGGGGAAGGGAAGAGCCTTAGTACCAAAGCTGTCCAACTCCTCCCATCATCACACTGCATTTTCAGTTTCTTATAACTCAGATGGACCCTATTTAGGCTGAATAGTCATTCAGAAGTGATTTCAGAGAGGGGAAATTTCAGAGAGAAATATGCAGCTATTTTTGACACAGAACAAGAGTACATTTTTGGCCAGATTACTAAATTTTATTGACTTTTCTATGAAAGGCTGAAACATCTCCTTTATGATTAGAACAGAGGCTTGAAAATCTGCCTGGGAAGTGAAACAGTTGGAATGCACCTCTGCCATTCTCCTACAAACTGCATAACTTTGGACAAGTTCTATGCATTTCAAAAGGCAAATGCTATCTATATCTGTAGGTCACCACGCTTCACAGCTGCAGTTCCAGAAGATTCTTTCTTGTATTTAACATATACCAGCCCAGGGAGGAACACAGCTTGCCACTGAAATTGTGGGTTTGGATTGCAGAATACCAGGTCAAGCATAAAACTAATAAGACTATCACCTCTGGAGTTTCAGTGCTTACTCCTGCTAGGGCTGAGCAGCAAAGGAAGAAAAAGCAGCATAAACAACCCACAAGCGACAAAAACTGGACACTGGAGAAAGCAGGCTGGGACAAAGATTAGATGTGTCAGGGAGGGAGGTGCAGAAAAGATGGAGAGGAAAACTTGGAGCAAGAAGTAAAGGGGGCAGGGGGGAACTCACTGAGCAAGAAGACTAAAAATGGAGGAAGGAAATGGAAGTGGCAACAGAAACACATGAAACCTATCTCAGAGTGGAAGAGAGGGAAGAGGGAAGCATGCACTGATTGTTCAAGAAGAAGGAGCCAGAAGTACAGGATGAGGGTAAAGAGAGAACTACCGAAGGAGGAGAAGGGTGAACTTAGAACTACCAAACAGATTGTGTGGTAGAAGAAATGGGATAAGCAAAACCAACACTGAGGCCCTGGAAAATGAAAATAAGGACCAATACATGGATGAAAGTCTGTAGGCCTGTGGAGCAGGGCACAGCTATGCAGGAGAAGGTTCTATAGAAGAGAACCAAGACTAATTGCTGATTGATGTGGAAGTCTAAAGGGGAGACTCACACTAGCCAGACAATGAGCATGAACCAGGCAAGACAACTGAGGAATGGAAACTAGGACTAATCAGAGGAATGAAACCAGAACAAAGACAAACACAAAAGAGGCAGGACTTGAAAAATGACACATTAGTAGCAGTGAGAAAAAAAGATGTAAACAGGCAGCAGGTACAGCTTTTGAATGCATGATCACCTTTTAGGAATGGATTCTTCCCAGGAAGTAGTCAGATATCACTTGCTGATGGGAAGCAGGGAATAAAATTTTGTCTTTTCCTTTGTTTGTGTGTGTGCAACTTTTCGCTTTTGTTTTAGTTAACTGCCTAATCTCAACCTACGAGTTGCCTTCCATCTTATTCTCTCTGCCCTGTGCAACTGAAGAGGGGGAGTGATAGGGCAGCTTGGTGAATACCTCATGTCCAGCCAAGGTCAATCCACCACACTGGTGCATACAACATGACTTGAAATAATTCTAAAATTATGGAGCTATTATGGTCTACTTTGGTTTCCAGTTAATTTCAATTTATTGTATGTCCTTGAGATACATAGATTTTCTCTGGAACATGAAATATTGGCAATAGATTATGACTACTTAAATCTGATTCCTTTTTCTATTCTTGATAAGCCACAGAGAGAGATACAACTCATTGTTAATAATTTAAAATAATTTCCCTCCTCCTGCATTCAGAACAGCCTTGTTTTCTTTCTTAACCCTTTCAGTAACAGTATCTTTAGCCTGATCTCAAATGGAAAAGGAGGCTAACAAAATGCACATTTATGTGCATGTCCCTCCTCTAAATTCCCACCACACACTCAACTTCTGAACCCACTGATCGGTCAGTATTAACCAGACATATTAAAATTCCTTTAAGTTTTATGAAAATGAAATGCTGCACAGTGGACAAAATTAGTGCTTCCATTCAGCTCTTGGACAGATAAGGGCAATTTGGTTGTCACCCAGCAGCTGGACTGGCCAGCCTGTGAGTGAATCCACAGCAGACCCCGTCGAGCTCTCTGGCAGGACAAATGGGGAATGTGAAGCCACTGCGGACAGAGGACTGAAAGAAAGGAGGGTGACATGGTGATAGGCAAATGGAGGAAATGGCTGGGTGAGGCACAGGGCAGGAAGAGGTACTGCAGTAAGAGTTTCCCAGCAGACACAAAAGTGTGCTGGAGTTACTGATGTGCAGAAGTAACAGGGACCTAAGAGACAGCCCTGCAGACCAGCCAGTTCCACTAATGAGAGACTGTCCACAGCCCACTACATCTCTTATCAAAGCATCCTAGGTGCCACCATCTGAGGCACTAGGGCTGGACTGCCCTTCCTTTCACAGGGAAGATAATAGCAACGTCCAGTGGCAAAACCAGCTCAGCTACACTCCTGGAAAGCAGAGAGGTAAAGCCAGCACTACCAGCCTGTTCCTGCAAACTCCGCTGAGTCTAAATGACATCATGACCGCAAAGCAGCCAGTGGGGGATAGACACAGGCAGAGCATCTGTCATCTTGCCTTCCTTCCACTCGTTTTCCTTAAAGATCAACCACAGCTGCATCCAAGTATCACACTCTGAATATTTAACACTGATCAGACACTTCCCACTACAGCTCTAATGATATTCTTTATTGTATAAGTGTCACAACATGGCACAACGCACTGTTACACGGAGTTGCACATGCCAGCTCTAAACAAGTTATTCCAACTAGGAGCAGTACAGCAGCATTAATGCAGCACCGCCCAAACTGGGTTAGTCAGCACAGGCTCCTTTGTGCTGCACTGAACTGCACCATGTAAACATATCCTAAAAGGGGAACAGAGCACAGTGTCTCTTGGGTAGCTGCTGTGTATAAATAACAAACAGGACTGCTATCCACTGATGGGCCTGATCACTTGTACTCTAATCTTAATTTTCATCCTCCCACAAACCAGGTTCCCTGTTTTTATTAGAATATCCTGCTTGCATTCAAATCTTTGTTACAACGAGCTTAATAGCCAGCCGTACAGCTGTCCCACTAGTCTTGTAGAGCAAGATCTATTCCACAGATCCCCGACTACCACCAATAGCCAACATGGATACCGAATGAACTCTCATGAACAAAGCTATGTTTTCTTAATAGTAACAGTTGTATAAACATAAGGTCTTCTCAGTTAAAGGGAAACCAACATCAAAAAGCAGTAAAACACGGAACCCTAAACCCTTCTTTCTTTGAAGAAACACGTTTGAAGCGAGGTGTTTCTAGTTATGGGTGAATGAAATGAGAATTCAGCTGCAACAAGCGGACATCCAGTCTATATGAAAGACTAATTAGATCCATCTGAGAAGCTGTGTCTAAAACTGCTTCACGTATTTCAAAGGAAAGCTCTTCTAGTCTATCTTTTGAGAAGACTACATCAAAACATTTAGTCACAGCTGACGCACATCTATCCACTACAGGAGCATTATTTTTCATAAGCCATAAAAGCTACATTTAAGTAATGTTAATAGTCTGGTTTACTTAAAAATTAAAGGAGGGAAAAGAAGCAGCAAAGAAATTTAAAGCTAAGAAAGCAACTCCAAACAGCAACGACCTTATAGTTCCTCCTTATGCCAAGGCATCAAGAGATTCCAAAACAGAGTCTCATACTGAATATTAAATGTGCTGAAATTTGCTTAGAGAACAGAATTAAAGATGAAGCAGCATCCAGGAGCTGCAGAGTTAACTATGGCTTTTGCTGTAATAAGGCAGGCTCTTAACACTACATTAGCATTCTTTTAAATGCAACTATTGCTTCTACTGAACCAGCAGGAGGAGCTCACAACATTGTTTAATCTATTCATTCTACAAAATTTGGGAAGAGGGGTTGGGATGTTGGAGGCATTTCTGGGTGCAGGAAGGAGTTGGTTTGGTATTTTCTTTCCAGTTTTGCTGGATGAGAAATCAGTGGAAAGAAAAGCATCCAAGTAATGCTCATGTAAGCACTGCTTTTAGAAATTAGAAAATCATTATATTAATATTGCGGTGCAGCATGTCAAGTGTGCATAGCACATAAATGAATTGAAGCAACACCCATGCCTCAAGGTGTTTTCAGTCCTACACCAGAAGACCACAGGAAGATTGAAGGATGACAGGACACATTAAATGTTGTATGCCAGAAACACGACTTTCTGAAGAAGGAAAATGGTATGTTCTTGCTCTGTATTGTGACAGAGCTTTAATTTATATTTCAGTTTATTGTTCACTGGAATTTCTAGAACCACTGGATCGTTACCCATGGTAGAACATAGTCTCTATTTTCATACCACAGGAATTCATGCTATGAAGCCACCTGTGTGGGTAAAACTCTTCATTAGGTAATTTAGAATTAATCATTGTAAAAACCTAACTCCTCCTGTGCCTAATAAGACATGTATTTTAAAGCAGTGAAGTCTGATTCTAACACAAGGAAAATATACATCCAAATTGACCATGCCTGCTTTTAAAATATTTTGCATTTTAGCATTTCAGATCTTTCACTGCATTTTCTTTTTAAAAATGTCTTGTAGGCTATACATCAGTGCCAGACCATATGTTACTGTGAATTTTGTCCCAGAACTACAAATCTCCAAAAACTTCTATAAACAAGCTGTTACACTGCCCTGACATAGAGGGGAAAGCATATTTAAAGCTACACAGTGAATACATGACTTTTGATGTCATTTTTAATTCTCAACCTTGTAGGTATTTTCTCTATATGTTTACGGAATACTGTGTGAAGAAAATAATATGAGACATACAAACCCACGCCAACAATCTCTCTTCACAAAGCAAATATGTACCATCACATACTTACTGCTAAACTGGCATGGTATTTTAAAAAACTGTCCAATCCAGACATGCTCTGCTTCCCTTTCAGCTTAGTACAAAAGCACACCTAATACAGGTACATACAAATATTATATGAGTATACTCAGTATTAATTACATGTAAGGGATCCCAGCACTTAAACTTTCTGAGACATTCAATGCAGCACAGCGCAATGGAAATGCATGCCAGAAACACTGAGTTCACAACAAGATACTGAGGCCAAGGCCACTTTCATTAAAAAAACACAACATCAGCAGTCACAGAAATGCAGCAATTAAAGCAGTTGCACACAGAGTCAAAATGCAGGGATCAATGCTCTCCTCAGATTGAAAGATTCAAGTGCACAGTGTTTGCCTCCCAGGAGCACCTGTCCCCACCCCATCAGGATAAGATGGGGCAACCTCTACCCTTACAGTAAACCTGTCACTATAGGAAAAGGAATGCAGGATCTGTAAAGCCACAGAGTCTGCCAACAAGCAGGAGCATTGCAGCTATTTGCAAGGGTGGAAACCGGGCGCTTTGCTCTCACCACAGCACTAGATTATGCATACTGCTTTAAAGTGACATTATACAGAACACACAGGTCTTACAAACAGAAAATGTTCCGTATTTGAACCTGAATTAAGAGGTTAAAGTAGGTATACAACTTTTACAACAATAGTTTCTATACATATACAGGCTACACAACTCTGTAACAGTTTTGTTTGCACAACTGTACATGTACTGCAATGAAGAGTTTGTGTGCTATGCTGCAAATAAAATGCAAACCATGTGGAAAAAGGCAGGAAAAGTTTTCTGCTTACAGCTGTAAGGACTATCTAACTGATCTTGCCCCACCCACTTGCACCTTTACACATGCACTTCCCTTTCATTCAAACTAATACTGGACATGGGAACAACCATATATTTTATTTCAAATATATAACATATGTAACAATATATACTTAGAACTAGTCTAAGCAGAAAGTCTTCATCTACTGCTTCTAGGGATATATGCGACTTTGTGTTTTAACTGGCTGCCCCTCTTATTGTTTTAGTTCCTACAGGTATTTGCTTTTCATCCCTATTTATACTGCACTCATTTCTTTCATATGAACAATTAGTTATTACGTGCCTGAAGCATAACAGAAATGTAAAATACTAGTAAATAATAATTCTGGTATTTTACTGATTTTCTTAACAAGGTTATTAATTTTATAGTGATAGAGCTGGGCAATGTTATTCTTCTACACGGACTACTGGAAAGACAGAACTTAATATGCACTGAATTACTCTCCCACTCCATTCACATTTGTGTTTACGGAATTCAACGTAAACTAAGCTTGCTTACAGCAATTTTCTGTATCATTGTTGTGATTTTCCATTATTCCTTGTGACACCTAATGCTTTGCATACTTCCGGGTTTTTTTGGGTGGTATCTTTTCCTAAGCATTTTTCCTCCCCCCAAAAGAGAATTTACAACACAATGAAAGTATTTCCTGAAGTAATTTTAAAATCAACTTACCCCTCAGTCATGAAATTTACAGCAAACGAATACACCAAATTAAATGCTTATTATATTTGAATTTGAAGTCAAAGCTTAACCATAATTAGATAAACATGAATTCACTAACTAAAGTAAAGCATTCGCATAACTATACACCCACTCTATATTGATCATATAGGATGTATTCAGATAACGATGACAGCAATGCCTTAGATTTTATTTTTATGCTGGCATTTTGTACTATACAATAGGTTTTCTCTTGGAAATGTTAAGAGGTACACAGGCTGATTTTCCACCCACACAGGTATCTAATAAATTCTTTACTTCTCAAGAAAAAGGGGAAATGCACTGGGGTTTTTTCCTAAAAATTGTTAAAAACATTCATTTCTCACTGGACTGAACAAGCTTCCAAAATTTTTATAGAGATTTAATGTCTGTACTACATTTATCTGTTCTTAACTTTGGATTTAGGAAGTGATCCAATGTTTTGTGAAAATGGTAGCCCTTCTAGTAACAACCTGAATTAAGGAATTTAGCTTTCTCTTACTCCTCTTATTCAGCATTTGACCTATACGGGTCCCTCTGGAAATATATCGAATTTCCATTTGCCCAAAGTAACTTCTGAACTATTTCACCTTATGCTTAAAATAAATAAATAAATAAATAACTTCAATGATAAGACGCTACTTTGTAACTGAAAACATCTGGAAATTCTTTGACAACTAAACTGATGAGAAGATGAGGCTAAGTGGTCTGGGAAGGTATGCATTTACTACAGAGATGAAGAACCCTAACAGGAAGGACTGTTTTCAAACACAAAAAAGGAGAATAACAATTACTTGCAGAGAAAGCATGCAAATCATCAATAAAGAATTCTCAAGACAGGGTATTCCTATACTGTAGCAAGTAATCAGAAAGCAGATTATGGCAAAAAGGTTTTCAATAATTTAAGTTTATTCCATAGAATACAATTACAAATTCCTCATTGAACTAAAATTAGGTTGGAAGGAGGGTTGGAACTAAACGACCTTTAAGGTCCCTTCCAACTCAAACCACCCTATGAATAAACAACGCCACCATCATGGAACTAGACCATCCTTGGTGGCTGACATCTGGTTTTGAAGGAACATATTCATATGCTGCAGGGAAACCCCACAGCTAACCAGGTTTCCTCAATATATGTAGGTTCCCATTTGATTATGTCTCTCCCACCCTTCAGCACCCTGCAGAACAGTCAAGTTTTGTAAAGGAAAAACAGACTCCAACCTTCAAGAGCAAAACTCAACCAAGTCTTTGTATCAATGATATCATAAAATAAACACATTTGATAGGCAAATAAAAATGGCAAGATGTGAAAGATTCCTTCTTGTAACTGAACTAAACAAAAGAATCCAGAGTTTGGTGGTGGATGCTTCTGGGCTGTTTGTTGTTGTTTTGCATTAGCCTCATGTAAAGGAAGGTATTCTTCCTTCAAATTCTATTTTAGCAGTGATCTTGACCGTAAGATCTTTAATTCAATTGACAAGAGAAAAAATTTTAAGCATAGGAAGAACATTAATCAAAGCCCAGAATCTGACCATCTGTCCTCCAAAAATCTAAGTGGTATGTATGACAAGCAGTTAGTTTAAAGATTCTTCCAGCAATTAAAATACAGAACAAAGGAAAAAAGAATAAATGACATTTACATTAATTTAGTTGGCAAGTTCCTTGTACACAAGCAAGCAGGTCCCATCAAAGTTGTTGAATTTTAATTTTCAAGTCTGGTCACTGGAATATTTTAATTGCAAAAGCATTTGCTACGTTGATAGGGTATCACCAGAAACAACTGTCTGGTACTGAAAATTCAAGTACAATAATTTTATACAAACTTAAGTATTAGCACATATGTTGCTGGCTTCAGAATAAAAACCAAGTTACTTCTATTTTAAAAGAATATATATCAAATTAGGATTCGCAAAAGTTTTAAACCTCTACTGGAATCATAAAAATTAATATTTTTGTTTGCAGTGCTTCAGGCAAACAGCAGCACTCACACTTGACCGCTTATCCTTTGAATCCTTCAGTTTTGGGAAGCAAGGCTGCTAAAGTGGCCTAAAGCCAGCCCCCATCAGGGACCTCTGTTACAAATAAAGTAGTTAAAAACAGATGGTTACAAAACTCAAAATTCTGAAAAATAAAGAGCAGCAAAGAGCAGTTAACACTGCACAATTCATTAAGAATCTCATGATAAATGAAGAAAACCACAGATGACCCACAGACCGAAATGCTGACGAATGATCCGCTCGAAACAGCAGGAACCATGGAGAAGCCTGCTGCTCACACTGCCTGCACAGAGCACAGAGCACTGCACACTGCGAGGTGGGGAGGTTTCGGCTGCTGAGAGTGGAAGAGTTACAGAAAAAAAAGAAAAGAGTCACTGCTGGAAGAGTCCCTGTGGTAAACAAAGTGTATCAGGATGCGAATGCTGCTGCTGCAAAGCACAGTTTGCAGCACGAGTAAACTTCTGAAGGGGAAGGTGAAGGTGGCCCCCCCACTGGGCTATCTAACTGCACCACAGATTCAGCTATCTTTGTCACAAGCCACGAGGGGACACAACCCACAAAGGCAGGAGCCCATGTCACACCAACTTAATAGCAAAAAGTAAATGCAGAAGTTCAAAAAGTGAGGCTTGTGTTTCTGACAGCAAAGTTAATAAAGCAAGCTTTGAATTTCCCTGTTTTTTCCTGATGGTATGTTATACCTCCTGATCAGAAACCAGATTTCTCATTCCTAGTCTTGACTTCTCGTCTTTGAAGTTTTAAGGCCGTTGGTTCGCCATTGTAAAGTTTTGAATAATAGTTCAGATTTTTGACAGTGCTGTATTTACTATATACTCTTGTCTGCAGCACAATCACAGGAGAACACAAGAAAAAAGAAAATTATAAGAAAAATAATTATAACAGAAAAGAATAACATGTCTTCTGCTATTTATCCAGTAACATTAAAAATAAGTGTAACTCTAAACAACCCTGCTATTAAAAAAGAGTTACCTGCTTTTTACATAGCCAAGCCCAGGTGCAATTTTTAATACACTGTATTTTTATAGGTATAAGGTTTAAGTGAAACAGACTTCTCCTGAAATCCACCTGATGTGATTTATTTCACCAGGTATATTCCAGATACAAATAAATAAAGAATTACATCTCCCCAAGTACAGAGGCATGGTTAGGGTGGAAATAAAAAGCAAAAGCAATTATCACAGACCCCTCTGGCCCAGGCTTTTAGGCATGCAGCCTGTCCTACCTGGCATCCCTGATTTATCCCTAGTGCTTAGGCAACCCTTCTGTGACACTGAGGGGTGCTCCTGTCTCCTTCATTAGGAGTAGATGGTAACAGCAGTAACTTACTGCAGGGACACAAGGACACAAGAAGGAAATTTCACATTGGTTATTGTCTGAATAACAAACCAAAGGATCAGAAATCAGACTCCATATATACCTTGTCAAACTGGTTTATACTAGCTTTAATTCTCATACTGCTGCAAGAAATCACAGCTGTTAGCAGTTCCATTTAAACAGAGAGACAGACTTGGACTCAAGCAAATCTCTCAAAAATGTGTGCACCTATGCAGATGTATGCTTGTGTAGTTGTCTGTGCTTAACAGCTCCCTGGTTCGGGGAAGTCTGACTATGGGAATTAGATTTCTGAGCTCACAGCAGCGAGGGCCCATGCAACACTCACAGCGACCAGCAGGCTCATCCCCACAGCAGCAGGCAGCTCTAGTGCTGCACACAGCAGCAATGCTGCAACAAACTCAACAAGGTGGAAAGGCTGAGGACAGTGCCTGCTCCTGGGAAGGGCTATCTCTGTCACACAAGCCAGTGCCAGCCCAACTCTAAACTGGGCTGAAATCTGACGGAGGTGTTCTGTTGTTTGAATGGGCTGTATCCGAGTTCGCAGGATGCCTGTTAGGAGTACTACATAAATTTAAAAAACTGCATGCAGACTTGGCCTTTGCTTCTGAAACAACAATTCAACAAGTAGGGTGTCACTGCCATTCTAAGAAAAACTGCCTTATTAAGGCCCTTTTGAAACCCTTTGCCTTAAGAGTCAACAAATAGTATTCAAGTCAACTGCCTACATTAAAAAAAAAAAATCCCATTTTGGTTGTGGGATCACCATTAACAGACATAAAAAGTAGTTCTCCCTATAAATTTATCTTCTTAATACTTCAATCAGCTTGTGTCTTGGCTTTATTCCACTGAATGGCTGAATTACCAAACACAGCATTACCATTCTTCTACTGTCATGGTCTGTCCTTCTGCCTTCCATGCTGACAACATTAAATGCTTAAGTAATTACCTTAGAATATTTGTAAAAAACAATGGTTTATACACATTCATCTGAAGTGAATAAGCACATCTTGAAACACTGGCATTTTACTATGACCACATACAGTTCTACCACAGAGTGTTGAATAATGCCATTCCAGTACGATTACTTATTCAATTTGCTTGGATATTTGATTTGTTTTTTCTAAACACTAGCTTAAGGTAATGCAATTTTTATCAACTTCACATTTATTTTCTTGCTGTCATATATCCACAGTGGAGTGTAAGACGGTATTTCTAAACAAGACACTAAACGAAGTCATTTAGAAACTATTTTTATAAACAGTTATATACAAAAATGTTCCATGAGCACAAGCCCTGAGAAAAATATCAGAACACTAGCATTATTTAATTAACAGAGTCTCATTTGGTAATTCACAGCAAAGCCTACTGAAGACAAACCACACATCTATACTCGGTCACCAAAAAGGTGGACAATTTTAGCAGATATCAAGGATAATATATATATATATATATATATTGACTCAATGCACTGAATTTCTTGGAAAATAAGCAGAACTTACAGAAAATGATGAGCCATCCTTTGAAACTGCAACTGGGTAAATTCCATCTCCTAGCCGCACAGAGAGCTCCCAGCTACTTCTCTTTGATTTAGCAATAGGAATTCTAAAAAAGAAACAGACAGAAGAAAAAATTTTAACAGAGATTTCATGCTTCTCCCAAGTTAACCAGAAGCACTTGCCTCATAAGATGGTCATGAAGGATATAAAATATTATTAGTCTATAGACACAGTTGGAGAGCATACTTGAAAAAAATATATACTAAATACATTTTTCTGTCAAACAGCATATAAGGAGAAAATACACTTTTACTTTCTTTCTAGATTTGCCTTGACACACTGGGTACGCTGATAAAGTTATAGGAGGCCCTTGAATGCAGCCAGAACTTGCTGCAGAATTAGCTCAAACAGGATGAAAAGCAGATGAGAAAGTGGGTTGGCAGGAGAATAGCAATAGTGATAACTGGAGCAGTCTTTTCAAGGGCAAAATATAATCATTATTTCTTTAATCCCATTCTCAGTAAATCTTAATTAAAAGCCAATTACAGACAAAAGATTCAGCCAAACAAGTAATACAAGTAATTTTATAACTAATATACTAAATATAATTTTTAAGTATTTCAATTAAATAGCTCTTCAAGCATACTGAAAAAATAATGATGTATCATCACAGCCCACACACAGGATTATACTGATTCCTGCAGCATTCTGTGGCTGCACCATTTATCAAGTAATACAGGAAACTGAAACCTTTTCAACTTAAAAAAGCTCACACCTGACAGCAAAGGAATGAGAACTGAGCCTCCATTCTTCGAAATTCAGAGTGAAACATGCAATTTTCAGCTATTCTATTTAAATGTATATTCATTTTCAGTTTCCTCATTCTAACTTCTGGAGTCTCTTCCACCTCGCCATAAAACTGGTGTCCAAAAGTATACTACAACTTTTCTAATGAGTGGTCACTATATAATACCATCAGGAAGCAACACACAGCCTAAAGGGAAGATAGGAAGGTGTAATTTAAACTCAATTGAAACAAAGACACATTATTTTGGGATAGCTTTTCTTCCACACTGTCTCTTACACATTTAGATTTTTCTGGAAGAAATCTGTCGGGATAATAGGTTTATCACCTTTACGTCTCCTCTAAGGATCATTTTTGCCATAGCGTTAATCTATTGTACATTATAGCGCTTACTACACCATTTTATTGCAGCCTTCAGGGTCTTAAAACTTGTAAACACATTATGCCACATGCATCCTCCAGAGGATTCAGGTGACCAGTGAATCACATCTCCCCAAAGAGAGTGCTCAGGTTTCCTGTGGAATCAACAGGGAGAAGCACCTGTGAGGCCTCCAGAGGCCACAGGAGGAGAAATTATCTGCCCAAGCCAAGGATAACACACTGACTCGCTAAGGATGTCAACAATTATTTTAAGAACATTAGGTTTTTAGAAACCTGAAACTTAAGCAAGTACAAGTTCAGGTACTTAATGAGGCAAGGAGCTTCCAAAAATTGTGCCTTGCCATGTGCCTGAAAAGGGGAAATGGAAATGTTAAACGTATCAGACACAAATAGATGCATATTTATCCTTAGTTACTTCTGGATCCAAGCCAAGTAAATCCTACATCAAATTTCACCAAACACCTTAGCCCACTTCTATCACTACCCTAAAAGTTCACAAGACAGATATTAAAAATAACCTGTTCCCATGCTAGTGATGCCAAGTGTCACCTTTCATGTTCAATATAGTGAAAACTGTCAAAACAACAAATCTGAGGAATTATCTATGGTTCATTGAGCGCAATGTCATTTCTCAGCTACTCATATTGGAATTCCTGTATGTCACCAAACATTTAGACTGGCTGATAGGAAATATGACAGACACAGGAGTTCCTGAAGAAGAGGAAGAGGAATTTCCTGCACAGGTAGCAGGCAGCAAACTGAGAGATGTTTTCATTGCACTTCCTGGTATCAGAGCAGCACTAAGTAGGAATACAGGCAGCACCTGGTTAAGTTCTCCACGACGCTCCACTGCAACAACCAACAGGATTTAGTGGTTTATAGCAACTTCATATTTCTTATATTAGAACTAAGACCACATCACAAACTCAGCTTAGTAGATCTGCTTCACTGGTGTCATGAGATTCCTTACAGCCTCGCTGGCACAGCCCTGCTTCATATTGCATTTGATTGGAAGTGACCTCACAAATCTGGCTGCTGGCCATCAAAGGAAAGACAGTCTTGTTCTCCAGCAGGGATTATTTTTGTTCAGTCCTGTCTTGCTGAGCTTTGTCAAGTGTATCTCCAAACAGGATGCATGCCTCTTGAAAGGCATGACTATGATCACTGCTTTGCCTGGGTTTCAAACAGACACATAATTCCTCTCTCTGCAACACCAGTGGCCAGGAGAGCAAGGTCCAGAGCTGCATCTAACACCAAGTACACAGCAAGTTGTACTTCCCTCCAGGAACTGCTAGATCCATTTGCACAGAAACATTTTTCAGCTTTGCTAATCAGCTTTGCCTGTGGTTTTGTAACTATAACTGACACTGGCTAGGACAGATACTTACATTAGCTCATGACAATCCTTCTTCTTCATTAAATCAAATTCCTTTCAAAGAAATTATCTTGTAGTAGACTCCATTTTGGCAGGATTTGCAGGGAGAGAAGGTTCATATAAATAAGGCTTACAAAGTCCAAAAGTAAGGATCAAAGTCTAAGTTTGTTGAATATGAAAAGGAAGTTGCTCACACTAATTCATATAAAACTCCCCAAACTTCTGGCTCCTCTCAAAATGTACAACTTTTTAAATTCTGCATAATGGGCTGAAATCCAACATAATGTATTCACAGAAAAAAAAAATCCCAATGAAAATAAAAATAGTGTAATTTTTGCCATCATAAATGACACAAAGAAAACATAGGGCACTTCCCCTCCAACCCTAGATTCAGAATCCACACAGCATGTCTTTCCTAGGGTTCAACATGCCCTCCCTTTTTTCTCCCAGTTTCGGCAAATGACGTATCATCCAATAAAATTACTTCATTTGCATATAAAGATCACTGGCTGCAGGAAGAAACACAAGTTTCACAGCAAGCTGAGTGCCAGGTGAATGGGCAGCAGGGCCATGGAGAACTGTGTGCTGCTGATCCTTGCCAGGAGCTTTACACACAAAGGGACAGAGAGCAAAGGCAGCACTGCAGCCACAACGACAGGAGATGGGTGGAGAAGGGTGTTATAAACTCCTTCCACACAAAAAAGGGCAGTTCTGAACCTCTCCACTCCAAATTACCTTCTAAGGGGAAGCATCACAAGCATAGGAGCACAGATGAGGAGTGATGGCCTGGCTTTAAGTCACAAAGGCTTTACTCCAAAGCACCAATTACAAAAACATGTAAGCAGTGCAACAAGAAAAAGAGCAATGTTTGCCTGCTTAGTTATTTATTTTCAAGCTCTAATGCCATTTTTTCAACTAGAGATGATGTCTGTGTAGAATATATTATGTCCCTGTTTCCCCCAAATGCCACTCGTGGCAGAGGGAGACACTTTAGAATAACACAGCAACCAAAGCTCCTGGTTTCTTTGCAAGTTTCCAGTGAGGAAAGCAGACAACTGCGAAAAATTTTAGATCGACACACACTTACTGTGCTCATGGAAAACATTAATTAAACTATTATCTATGCTAGTCAAAAACAAGTAATGAAAGAAAACAGACACTCACAAAGGCAAATCAAGTAATAACTTTGCCCTGGCCATGTTGATTGTCACCAACCAATCAGATAGAAGGAGCTCAATAAAAACTACAATCTTCTGCCGTTTGTGGCAAATAAACTTCCCCCTCCCGATTACCACTGATGACGTATATGTGCTAGGATGTCACCAGCTCCTAAAGGACCAGAAAATTGAGTACAGATTTTTTTACTTCCAATTCAAAATGTTGGTTCTAATGCTGAGGGGGAAAACACAAATTCCTCTTCACTTCTGATATTTTTGCTGCATAATACTTTACGTAAACAGAGAAATCCCAAACTATCATAACAAATCCTCCCATTTGAAAGATTATAAGCGTTTGAAAACCACATTATATGACACTCCATAAAGCTGTTTTTCAATTGTGCAATTACCTATTCAGCAGTTAAATAAAAGTGAAATATTGACTTAAAACAATGTTAATGGTCAAAGAATCATTAAGAAATCCTTCATCATAACTTTCACAGCAGGTGGCCTGTAAAATGATCAAGAATAATGTGCTGGATTCTGTAGCCACCAAGGTCAGTTTCTGCATACAAATCTTGCAGAGGGAGAAAAAAAGACCTTCAGAAAGTGGGCCATTCATCTGAACCAAGTTCAGAGAATTTCCAGCACTGTGAAAAGATATGTTATGCAAGCACATAGATGTATTCAGTGGGGGTAGACTGAACCAGCTACATGGAGACTACAAAGGAGCCCTCCCATGGCTCATGAATAAGTCGAGGAAATGATCAGAAAAAAATGCAGAGATGTTTAGACAGATGGCCCACTTAAAATGCCTGGGACAGGGCATAAGCAGTTTTAATGAAACTTTAGATCTACCATATAAATTGTTTCTTATTTTCCCTGCCCCCCCCCCACCCCTAAAAAAAAAAAAAATCAAGAAAGGCAAATAGAAATTTAACAACTCAAACAAGAGCCTATCTTGTGATGGAAAAAAAAAACAACCAAAAAATAAACACCAAAAAAATACCAAAAAAGGGAAGTAAATCTCACACTTTTGAGCATTATTGGTTTAATAAGTTCATATGCAAAGAAATATCCTTCACAAAACCTTCAACTATCGGATGAATATAAAAGCAGCGAATGGACAGATTAAAAGAATTCTAAACAGAAGTGTACTGCCAAACAAAACACAAATCTAAGCTTTAGTATCTGAGTACTTTCAACACTTTCCAACATAAAAGTTCATCATCACACAGAAAAGATAAAAGCAGCATTTTCACAGGATTATTTTAAGAACCAAAAATTATGTGAAAGGAACCTAAGAATCTGGGAATATTTTATTCAGCAATTTGAAGTATTTTCTGTATCTATTCACACACATTTTCTTCATATATTCAGACTGGTCCATCTATACATATCACATGCCCTTTTACATAAAAATAGGTTTCCTTCTTCCTGCTTTATATGTGCATATATATACATGTACTGCTTTCACTGTGAATATGAAAATATACCATCATTAGACTAAATTATAGTTCTTCATATGTCATACAAAATAATAACCTCTACTAGCCTGTGTGCCAGCTGATCAGACAAAGGCTGAAAGAATTACTCAATAGTTATAAGAAAAAGGTTTTACATTACATTTTCTTACATATCACATTGAGATCAATAACAAATACACATATTTATAGCCATGTACTCTATTTGAATAGTGACCACAGGAAAAAATGAAATTACATGGAAGGTAAACTATAAAATAAAAAGCAATGCTTTGAAAGGATGCTGTGGAGTACACTGTGCTTTGATTCACAACAGCATACATCTGGATGTTCCCTTTCCTCTAGCAGAAGCTTTTTGAGCAATTTGCATTGACATAAGAGCCTGCAATCCAGTGACCAACGAAAATCTCCAGTTCTTTCAACAGTGAAAGCCAGATGAAGGCTAAAGAAACAGTTAAGCTAGTTCTTACACATCTAGGGTGAATTTAGCTGCCCAGACCTAAGACTATGGCTCAATGCCTTTCATCTTCATCGAACTGAGAAATAACCTTGCAGACAACCTGAGCTCACCCTGACTAACCCACTTCTACTGTGGAGGACTCTAAACATGCAGGGCTTGGGTCCTGCAAAGAGAGACACCCTAACCCCAATGTTTTACAGCCAGCATCCTCAGCAGCCTGGCAGGGGGGAGAACTAGGGGCTCCTCTGCCAAAGCCATCTCCACAGTCTTAACAAGAAATCACCCTCCAAACATGCAGGCAAACAACTCTAAGCTTCTTGAAAAATCTTTCATGGCTCTTTTAGCTTTCAATCTATTGGGCAAATGAAGTAGGATTGCTGTTATTGCCTGTCTTGCTATAACAAAGTCGTGTTTGCAGAGCATATGTTCAGAGACTCAAAGATCCATGCTCTCAGTCTTCCTCAGCCCGTGAGGGTTCACATCCACCTCCCATCTCTCAAGAGAAAGAGCTAGGGCCCAGGTAAACACTGGGGGAACTCAGCACTCTACCACCCTGCTGATGGCAGGAAGGAATGAGAGATTCATGGAGACTCAGAAAATGCATGGAGACTCAGCTTTGCAGCCTGATGATGCATTCTTTGGGACAAAAAGCTTTGGCACTTGGTCCTAATGCCAGGAAATTTCTATGCACTTTGTATTTAATGAACTGGATGAAACACAGTAACCCTGGAAGCTGCAAGCAGAGCCCAAGACCTCTCAGTTTCAGAAAAGGGTCAGACTGCCCAGTCCTTCAGCCAGTGACAGCACACCTTCAACATTTCAAATAAATGTAAAACATATCTGAAACTGATTTCCTCTCCTATGACATATTAGTCCTACCAAATTTAGTATTTGGTTTCTGCTGGAGAAAGCAAACATCACAAGCATTAATGCTGGATAAGAGATGTTGCTACTTGTCTCATTTGCAAGCATTTGTGAAATAAGAAGCAAGGAACACTCAAATCAAGCATTCACAAGTACAAAGAAACGACATTTATTTTTAGTATAATTTACAAGTCTGTATTTCTAATCTGTTTTTTCAACCATCTTTCCTAAATCAGCAAAACTATTTACCAAAGGAGGAACCACTTGCAAACAGGTGTTTTTAATCAGATCAGTCAACAATATTGACTTGTGCATGCTGACAATCGTTACGGAGAAAAAAATCTAAAAATCTGTTTGTCATCAAAAAAAGTTATTTCTTTTTCTAGGGGCTATTTCTCCTCCAATTAATGTACTTAATTTCGTAACTTTGTTGTTTTCCAAAACATTTCTTAAATTTTTATTAAGAGATAACTTTGGGCAGCTGGCAAAACTAATAATAATAATTACTCCACCAAAAGGAAAACAGCAAATGCCTTTTCCTATACAAATTTTCCCACATTTCCTTGAACAAAGAAACTTATTGTGCAGATATTTAGGAATAATCTTACAATAATTATTTCACTTTCTTTTTATGTGCAAAGAGCTTCAGAGCAAACCACTGTGATGCACTAGGGAGGACTAAAGCTGTTCTGTTAGCATCATCCAGTAGCAGTTATGTCCTTCCATGTAACATGATTGCATTGGGATGTTGCTGCCTGTCAGGCGGTCTGTTTCCCACATCTCCATTCAAAGAAGGGCTGTTCCCAGTAATAATGTGCTATTTTTCACTTTGTATTACATTTAGAATACAACAGGTTTGCTGTTCACATAAAAAATAGGCAGAAGGAAATGCTAACCTACTAATATGAAAATGAGGTAAAGTGACTAAAGATTACCTCTAAGTTTGATAAGGAAATAATCCAATTTTACTTCTACAAGTCTTATAAGACTACTTCCCATACTCTCTTCTTTTGAAACATCCAGGCAAACTTCGTGCTAGGTTTACTGTACTCATCTCAGTAGTGAAATCCGCCTATTAATCTTGAGCTCAGTTGCCACTAATGGCTGTAAACCTGAATCAAAACACATTTGGTGCTTTAATCTGTCATCCCTTCTGTCAGAATTTCAGTTATTCACCCACTTTTGTAACAGAAGTTCTGGAGACTGTGATAACTCAGAAGTAGCAGGACAATATACAGTGGCTGTGAGAATATCAGTGTTGTACCTCAGGTCAGGACTAGTTCTCAAAGCAAATTATCCCAACCATCTGCACTTAGAATGCTTTGGGATCATACTGCAGAACAGTCTTGGGACGTGCAAACCAGGTCCCTCTCTGATGCAAGAAAAGCAGAAGCCAGGCTCCAGAACTGCACCCAGCACACGCCACTCACAAACGGGCATTCAGTTCACAGGACTGGACTAGAACTAACCAAAAGTCAGATATATACAGTCAGAGTATGAGCTCCTCATCATGAACAAGATAGTACATTTGTATTGGTACACTCTCTAATGGCAGCTAGATTAACTCTTGAAGAATACCTTATTCACATTAAGAAATTTTGATCTTAATGACAATTTCTGCAATTGCATTCCCTAAAAATTTTAAGTTCAGTATTTAGTCTAGGTATTCAGGAGAAAAAAAAATCCCAACAAAAAACTCTAATATTTGAATTCAAGCTCAACCCTTCTTATTTAATCGCCCCACTGAAAGTTACATTAAGAAGTGTTTAATACCTACCAGCTCCTGCCAGCTGAAAGCAAAGAAAATACTGCAGCATATTTGAAAAATCCTTCTGCCATTTTGGAGGACAAAATACATATATTGCCATCAAGTGTTTAAATTGCATTTTGAAAAAAATCATGGCCTGACATTCCAGAGCTGCCTCTATCCTGTTAGATAATACCATCTTCTTGAATAGATTGCCATTTCCCCTGCTATCACTAATTTACAAAGTTAATCCTAAAAAACACATTAACCTATCTCTTTCTTATTCAGAGACACACACCTGACCCACAGACAGTCATAGCCAGCATTAAAGGCACTAACAACAAACTGAAATGTGGTGTTTCCCAGTACAGTGAAACTGTTCAGTACCTGCTGAACTTACTAAAGGAGGCACCAGATCGGGAGTGAGAGACAACTACTACAGTCAAGAGAAGAGGAAAGACATCAGAATAAAGCCATCTCTGAGGAAATTTGGCAACAGCACAGAGAGCAAGAACACTGGCCTTCTTCAAGGCCCACAAGGAACACAGCGTGCAAGCAAAGGAAAAATTTTAAATTATACTAGCTAGCCAAAATAAAACCCCCAACCTGTCTTAGGCCAAACTGAAAACACCTTTTTAGAGAACACCACCTCCAAAAATCTTTCCAACTTTTTTGTTAAGAGCTGTGTATTGAATGCTGTCTTTCCTGTGGTTTACAGTTTCACTTAGGTCTCTCACCCTTTTGATCTGTCAGTCCCCTTGGAACTAACCAGATTGTACTGCCAGAAGTATGGAATTTCTGCCTGACTTCATAGGACGCATGATTTGACCTGGTCTCTCTAAGGCCTGTCACATATGCAATATCCCAAAGGTCATTGTTTAAAATAGAATTACACTCATTTTTTTGTGCATCTTGGAAAACACAATGCTTGCACCAG
The DNA here is from genome assembly GCA_013397975.1 of Machaerirhynchus nigripectus. NCBI lineage: Eukaryota > Metazoa > Chordata > Aves > Passeriformes > Dicruridae > Machaerirhynchus > Machaerirhynchus nigripectus. The sequence continues at coordinate 134,565 of VZRQ01002612.1, forward strand.
ATTTCAGCAGACTTCCAGAGTATTGTAAGAGCTCAGCCATCACACAGAGCTTATCTCCCACAAACTTGTTGCAGCAGAACCAAGAGTCCATCCAAGAGCTTGAACATGCCAATGAAATTGGTTTTGGAATACAGCTGTACTGATCACATTTTTCTGGTTTCTCCTCTATGGGAGATTTAATTCAGGCAATACATAGAACACACATGCAGGACAGCCCACAGTCCTGCAAAAGGATGAGCAGATTTCCCTTGCTAGCTATCCTACATGCCATAGTGTAAGAAACAGAAGCTGGCCAAGAACAGTGATTAATTCGGAACTATGTGTTTTTTCTAGACAGTGCCTGGCTTTTCAAAAAGACACTTCTTTACTACGTGCACAAGACCTGGTGCTGGGTGACAACACAGGTATCAACGATATATCTACCAAACCACAGGTAAATGTGATTACAGCATTTGGCTAGAGGTAGTCAAGCCAGTTTCCAACAGGCAATGTAACAGCTACTTGCTCTCCCCGACATGTAAGAAACGTGGCATATTTCACGGATTCTAAAGCTTTGTTCTCTGTTTCTTCTGCACTAGATTCCTATGAAACAGATTAATGCCACTAATTCCATTCAGTTATAGAGAAGAAAAAATAGCAGATGAGAAAACCCTCAAAAGTTCATTAAAATTTCTATTAGATAACATAAAACATGCATACCTCCAAAAAACACTCATGTCTAGACAATTATAGCACATAGCAGAGCTCCAGTGACTCTCATTACCTTCCACACATCACCTACTACACTTTCAGCTTACATCCGGCACTCACACCACTGAGCTTTCACCACCTAATATTAACCATCTTTTCCTTTCCTGTCTAATGGAAAGGGAAAGGTACCTCTCACAATCAGTTAGACCTTAGATTGGCTGAACTACCTTTAGGTACTGCTTACATGTAATTTTTACATTACTTAGGCACTACAACTCTAGGCCACAGAAATACAGGCATCTAATTGTTTAAGAATGATACATATTCAAAAGATGATAAGTATCTATTGCCCTCTATGTATTTTCATCCTTTTAACAGGACACCTGCCCTTGTTCATACTATGATCTCACAAGTAAAGAGAAGAAAGCCAGTAAGAAAAAACATGTGTGTGGATTTCCAACTTTGCTAAAGTTATACACATCAGACCTGAACAAAAGAATTCAAGAACTATTAAACTAGGGTTGAATGTGAAGGACAAAAAAATTTGTAGCAGCTAGTGCCTCATTCTCAGTACTAATAAGAAAACCTTTGCCCACTAAGCTTTCTGCCTACTAAGGTTGAATTAGAGAAGCCAGGCTGTGTAGGTGGGATGAACCTTACTGACAATGCTTATTTTAGCATAATCATGATCAATATAGGACGGGGACATAAAAATGGCTGTACTGACTGGCCCAAATATCCATCTAGTCCAATATTCAGTGATCCACAGTAGAAAGTTAAATAAGGTCTAAGAAGAGTACAAGAACATAGTTACACTTCTACAGTGTGTACACTTCTATTCAACTGTAAGTTCCTTCTCCTTCCTTGCCTTTACCCAGACAACTAGTACTAATCAATGCAGTTCAGTAATTCACAAGTCAAAGAATAAGTGTCCTAGATATAAAATACATAAATAACATATTAACATGTACCATATAAGTACATTTTAAAATGTTATGGAAAAAAATTCTTTAAACATTACCTTTTACACATCCAATTATTATTTAATGAATATAATTACACATAAATGGTACTGTTTCTCTTTTTTATTAACCCAATACACATATGTTTTTCTCTGAATGTTCCTGTTCTATAAACAAGCATGAACAAACAAATTGTGTGTGGTCAACAGGATGCTTAAAAAAATTAAGACTTTTCTGACAAAAAAACCAGACTCATTTTGAACAGATATGCTAAAATGTGAAACAAAACTGTTGTACAAACATGAGAAAGACCCAAAGTATTTTCGAAATACACTTTCACCAGTAGTGTATGGCAGCTGAAAGAAGATACCTTAAGAAGATGTTCAGAACTGGTTCTCACAACTTTGCCTTCAGCCCCAATCATTCCTTTGCACTCACCTGCTGAGGGAATCCATATACAACATCCAAGTTCTCTCTCAGCCCAAACTTTGCTTGTTTATACCCAACATAATTTTTCTAAAATGCAAATGACTGCAGCCCCTCTGGACCTTCCTGTGTGAGACAAACTAGCCTTGTGTGCTGATTTTGGCTATGACAGAGGTAATTTTCTTCATAGTTGGTGGCTGCGGCTAAATCACAAAAATCCTTATCTCTGAAGAGTTATGCTCCGGGCCTTGAACACAACAATTTCTCATTGCAATCCAACTTTTTTAAACTGTGAAACATCAAAATGCTATCAGCTCTCACTACCCCTTGCTTCTGGGAAGACACACATGAAATACTGCAAGCTAAGGAAGCTGAAGAGAAGTGGGCTGTGGAAAGGTGCTACACTACCCAACATAAGGAGACTGAAGCTTAAATGGCTGTCAGACTACCAGAGTTTGGAAATCACTGAAACAGAGTTTCAGTCTCTTTACACTAGAGGGTTCACTTAAATACAAGTGTTAAGACTTGGGAAAAGGCAGCCTGTAGTAGAGGCAGACATGCAATGTCCAAGATCAAAGAATAGAAAAAGAACCCCACAGCTAATAGAGGAATAAGGTTGACTTAATATTAGCAAGTATCTTAAAATGATTGTGATTTGAGGATACAAGTAACAAGAATAAAGGCTTTGCTGCGAGGTGGGGGGAGGGCAGGGTGAGCAACACAGAATTTAAAGAAAGTGCTCTCAGTAGTTCAAGGAAACAAACAGAATAAAGTCGTCTACGGACACTAACAGCTAGGTGCAGCCACACGAGGACCTGCTTTAAATTTCAGTGTCTGGTAGAAAAATGAGTAGCAGGGCCTAGAGAAAATCATTACTGTGTCACCAAGGTATGTCACCATCTCTGCCACCATCATGCCAGAGAGAGGAGATTCAGAAACACCTATCAGAACACTGGGGTAAAGACAGAAGCTTAAAGTCTAGAAACCCAGATCATCTGAAGTGTTTTTTTAAAAAATCTTGAATTAATATGCAAATAATTTATTTGTATCATCTCACTACTAACTGCAGAAAGACTAATTTTACTAAGCATCACAGAGGGACAGGATAAAGACCTGTCATCTCCTTTCTAAGTCAATGGTAAACATCCCTGGTTTCAAAAGACCCAGATCCCGTGCTGTTCTTTCCTGCCCAGTCTTTCTCACACTACAGGCTTTGAAGATACACGTTAAAAGGAAGCCACAGCCAAAACAAACTCCAAGCACTACATCTAATTACACAGAAAAGCAAACTACTAAAAATGGTCTGTGAAAGATATTAAAGAATCATCCACAATCATAAAAGAAAAAGTCATCTGAGCAGTCTCAACACAGATCCAAGGAAAAATACCCAGGTCTTTGAATACTTACCGAGAAACAACAGAAATCAGGGTTTTTTTTACTTAAGGCATCATCTATCCCAAGTATCCCATTGAAAATATGATAACATATCCATCCAGGTTTCGTTTTAAGATTCACAATACCAGCCAGTTACAAAACCAAAAATATACAGTACCTAAGATGGAACAAAGAAGGCTAACTTTGATGCAGGTAGCAGATAACTAATTTTGAGTTGTGCAAATATCAGGGACGAGATTCAACTACAACATAGTGCACAGCAACACAATTAGCAATGTTACCTCTCAAATAATTCTCCCATTAGAATTATACAAAGCTACATTGTCACAAACCAATAAATAGGCCTGTGGTCGTACACATAAAGAAATGAAAAATATTCCTTTCTTTTATCATTCCTTGGTAATGCACATACCAGGAATATCTTAAACTAAAGCAAAGAAAGAGATCTCCGAGACTTCCGAGACAAAGGCAGGGCTTATTTTTCTCATTAAAATGTCTCTTCAATATTTTTATTTAAACACACACGCATTAAAACTACACAGAAGAGACCCACCTCTCTGAAGGTTGGAAAGAAAGAAGTCTTAGCTCAATCTTGTATGTTTACACTTTTAGTCTTACCCTTAAACAAGATGGATTTGAGCATAACCACACTGAAAGTTTAGCTTCTACACTGGCATATCAAATTTCAAGTCAACAGCTCTTTTATTTAAAATATGTTAGATAAAAAAGTAATATGCTCTCTGTAAAGAGTTCCCTGGAGGTTAGAAGAACCAATAAATTAACTGTTACCATATGCTTGGCTCCTTTTGGCAAAATTCAGTAACAGAACACTGCCAAACCTCTTCAGGCAGGTAATAATATTTGGTAGCTTATAGCACAACTTGGGAAAATAGAAAACTGGATAGAAAGCTTGAAAATTAACACAAGAAACTTCCACTTCTATCTTTCTGTAGTTAGCTACATGCTGTTGGAAGAAAAATTCTAACAAAGTCAACTTTATGGGTCTGATCTGTAACAAACAGCTGTCTTCTCAAGGAACTCACGCTGGCTAGTACAGTAATCAAATATTCTGCATTTGGTTATTTTAAACAATGATAGATATGTATGACCTATTTTGAAAACAGGAAAGGTTTGTAAAATTAGTATTCTGAAGTGTTAACATGCATATTTATCAGTGCTTTCATTATGGGTTTACTTCACTATAAATGAGAAAGTCTGGGCTTATTTGCAATGCAATGTAACGTTCTTAGATTTTACTTAGCCTAAAATTAAATACTTCCCATCCCTTCCCCCCATATCTTTTTTACCTATGTAATTGAGACTAGATCGTGACAGACAAAAAGCCTTTACCACTACACCTCTAGTTATAGTTCTAGACTGGGTATTTTAAGGACATCTATGACAGCCTTCTTTTGGTATCAACTAAAAATTTGAGGGCAAACCTAGCTGGTCCTGTTTCTTTACCAGGACAAGCAGGACTTGCTCTGTAGCATCAGTTATAGGAAATCAATGTTTTTTCAGATATGAAAATGTCCATTTTATTTTTGTAATCATCTATGATAACACAAATTCATTATTATTCTTATTTCCAATAAGATGGTTATAGCCTGTTTTTCACACCATGATGGCTGGCATGCAGACGAAAAACAGATACTTAAAAATTCCATATTTCTTTAATCAACTGCATCATCCCAATAAATTCTGGTTTTGATGTACAAAAAAACACTTTTTATTCAGCTTACAGTCCCACACACATCTAGAAAGCTGTGTGAAGTAGGCTGACATGTATAGGCCAGACATTTCACTTCTTAAAGTCATGTTATTGCATGGTTAATCCTCTATTTGCATTAATTTGATACAAGCACTTACAGGTAAAAATAATCCCGAAGTATAGGTCTAAAGATTATAATATAAGCCTCTGGAAGGTTTTACCAGAGGAAAAATATTTTTTACCATTCTGTGGATGTTTGCCTCATTCAGCCATTTGGGATTTTATTAATAATCTTCTCCCTACTGTATTCATCTTCTGATTTCTTATTTTTTATTTTAAGTAAGACAATTTCTGTGAAGACTTGACAGTGAAATCAGAGACTTCGTTACCCTGCAAAATATATCCACATATTTTTAAGTATTTAAGAGGGTTAAACAAAATGCAAACATTTAATGCAACATTAAGCATGTGAAATAAAAACTTGATTGCCTAAAGCAAGCATGCTATGCTGTTACCCTGGTGACAGGTTAAAAAAGGATTGTGAGCTGAATGGCTGTATGATATGAAATTAAAATGTTTCACATTGAACAATCCAAAATGAATTGGGAAAGGTTAGAGCAGAGGAGAGAGAAATCAATTCTCCAATGGCAATGGTGAATGGAAGTGAAGTCTGAATAGGATTTGCCAGTGGGGTGCAACAGCTGCCAAATATCCTGCAGCCAAAGAATTACAATAATACTGATGAAGTGTGCAAGAGCTTTTGGAATCATTGCAGGGAACAGAGAAATACTCCTACAATAATGAGGCCATTCTGTGTCCCATCCCACTTTTGCAGTTGAATCAAAGGGAAAAGAAATGGTTGAAAATTGTAATACTCAACAACAAAGGTATAAATGAATTACCTATCCCTTCAATCAGTATCTTGTATTTAACTACAGCCTCTGTGAACATGAATGAAGCAAGCATGCTAAAGATTGGACAAATCCAGATACATACATGTAAAAGTATGCAGACAATACTGAATGAGAGACTTGCTTTCCATATATTTTGTTGACAACATTTCTACAGCAACAGCATCCAGAACAAGCTATACACTACACAAACAAACAGCAGGACACAACCAGTGCATCAAGAAACTACACAAGGTCAGGTGCTGATGGTCATGCTTATCTTTAATAATCCTAGGAAAGAAACATCAGCAAAACTTCTCATGTGAATGCAATTACACATGTATTTACTGATCTTAGAGATCCCAAAAGTCAAGAAAAATGTTGCCCCTCCATAAAATTATCCTACACAACTTCATATCTGCCCTTGGAAACTACGAGTAAAATACACAGATGAAGACAAAAACATACCCTAAAAACACCTGTAAAATGACCAGGGAGCACATGGCAATTAGCATACTTCTTGTTACTTCCACGGTTTCACGCATACAGATTTTACACACAGACAAATATTAAAGAACAGGTTTAGGAGGTGTAAATGTGCATGAGAGGAAATAATCATTGGGTTTATAGAGGGGATCAAAGTAAATTAAATAGAGAGAGGTCTTGTAAAGAGAGGATCTTGCAGAAGAGGTCATAAGCAAAGCACAGATGAGAAAAGGGCCAGATTAAAAACTAAAAAAGGGGCAGGAATTTGGCAGCACAATAGAAAACATTCACATGTCTATATTATGCAAATTCAAGTTTCAGCATTAAGTGAACAGTAGCTACAGAAGCTATAAAGCTCTTACAGCAGATGCTGTTTTCCCAGAAGACATGGTCAAAATAAAAAATAAACACAGGGACTTAGCCAGGTCCATTTACTTTGGTGAATGCCTTTCCCACCAGCAATGACCTCAGCAAGATTTGGGGATCTTCCCAAGAGATGTTCACCGAGATTCAAACTGTAAGTAATTACTATCTTCATAATGATTTCGTAATGGTTAGCAACCCTCAAGATTGAGCAAGTGTGGATTCCTGAGCGCCCAGAATACTTTTTTCCCTACAAATGACAGGGATTAGAAGGTATGAAAGTTTCCCATGATGGATTGCTCTGTTCCTGGAATATGTGTTTAGGAATCATATGGAATAATGGCTCTGCTTTCAAACAACTCTATCAGTACCTTATACTACTTGTGTTATCAATTTTGATTGCATTCATTTGATCAAATCAAAGAAAAAATACTATACATACACTCTGTCAAGTCATAAATGCTACCTTAATGTCCCATTTAAACACTGATATTTTCCATAGAAGTTTATTCCCAATTGGCCAAAAATGCATGTTTCATATATTTGCATATACTTGTTTGTTTCTAGCACATATAATCCTCTTTCTGTGATAAGCAACTCAACAACCAGAAAGGGTAAATAATACCAGATTTTAAAGACATCTAGAATATTATATATGGCAGCTGGTTTTGTAGTTATTAAGCAAGATTACAAAAAAAATTACAGTAATTTGAGAGGTCAAAAGAACATTAGATAACAGCTAGAGAGACAAGAGGGTTACCACAACCAGAAAAGCTCATTATAAACAAGGATTTCACATGAAAAAAGGGGAGAACAGGGTCTTACTACCTTGTGAATCCATGGCAAAAGAAAAAACCACAGAGTGAATAACGGTGTGAAGCTGCAAGTTACACAAACATGTCGAAGACTTTCAAAGGCCTAACAGTAAATCCTGAGAAGAATGCTCGACTTGTTGAGCAGGGTACCAGAACAGTAAGGGTAAGACAGTGCTGTTTTCACGAGCTAAGGATGACTGCGTAACTCCAAAGCAGGGGAATGAAGAAAGCCACAAGTAGGCTGGACTTGATCAACCATACCAATGAAAACGAAGTTTATCTCTGTGTAGAAGGTATCTATAGGATAGAGCAAAGTACACGTTTAGATGCACTTGCAATAACTGTTCATGCTGTTACTGCAGTTCTAGCGAAGAAAAAAAAATTAAATTCACATAATACAATTGACATAGTTCAGCTGTGCCTATGCTGAAAGTAAAAACTCTTTCCCTTTTCCAAGAGGCTGGTTCAGATGACTCCAGTGAATTTTCCTGACATCATCTTCCTTCTTTTTAAAATTAATGTAACATAACCTTATTTTGTGCTGCTCCAGCAGTGCAGGAGAGCTAGAAAGCTCTCCTATTGGGCAGCTGACCATCCTTCCATATGGGGAAGCCCTAGGCTGGCAAAGAGCTGGCTCTGTCCCAGACTCCAGCAGGGTAATAGGTGTAGTCTGTGTGAGAGCAAGGATGCCTGAGAGGTGAGGGGCTCTATTGCTCTCCGAGCAGTTCCCTCACTGCCCTATAATTGAGCAATGGCAAGGAACATCAATATAGCTGCACTAAATCAACCCAGACCTACAATAATTCATTAAATATAAAGCAAAATAAATTAATTTCTGTTCTTGCAGTTCACCGGTCATGTTATGTTCACTGAACTGAACCCCTGTATTGTCAGAATTTTAAAACAAAAAATTAGCCCAGCTATTTCAGAACTTGACAAAAACTTGTTCGTATTTAAACTTTTCACTATACACTTTCCTTCCTGTGAAAATACTATTTTATGCTTAGAAAGCATAATCCATTTTAGGTCTCAAAACACTTCATACATGTTGATAAACAGATATTTACAAAACTTCAATAGTGCAGCAAAGTCTTTTTAGGGCCATTTTGTCTTTTTGTAAACTGAGGCCAAATTCAACTGACTTCTCTAAGGTCCCACACTTGAGTTTAACTCAAGACTCCCAACCTAGTCTTCTATATTAAACACACAAGCAAGAAAAACCTTTAGTGGTTTTTTTTTTACTTGCTAGCAATTTAAAACATTTTCCAACGTGTTACCATCTTTTGTGTGTAGTATCGGGTAATATGGGCATGCAGCCTCACTGGTTTTTTTCCAAGTCATAAATGATGAAAGGGTAAAACCCATAGAAAAATTAGGAAAATACGCTTAGCAGCCAACACAAGCAACACATAGGAAGTGCTGTAGGCAATTGGGTTTAGAAGTATAAACATCACATTAGTAGACCCATGAGATAGCATGATGTAGCCACACCTGGAGAGACACTCTCCTATTCCCCTCCCAACCCACTAATGAAAACAAGTCTGAAGCCAAAATGTGAAGATTCAACTGTACAACATCATTTCTGGTCTCAAAGGCTAACTACATCAAACAGACATAAAATAAGCTGGATTCACTTCAGCCAAAATATGTTTCCACTTGAAACAAGATCAAGTTCTGTCTAGAAGACCTTGGGGTTTTACTAGATGCTGTAAATCTGTTCAGCAGCTGTGGGTGGCACCAGTTTCACAATAAAGTGGACTATGGAGTAAGTAGGAAAAGTCCTAGGTAAAATAACTAAAAGCTGAACAATGAAATAACCATTAATCATCCATGGCTCTTTCCCATAGGAAATATGTGCCCCTATTATCTGGATATCACAGTGAAATATTCACATTAGTATGTGGCTCGCAAAATACCAAACACTTTCATTAGCAAATGATCTTTCAAAAATACTTGAAAAAACACCACAACCACAAAGAATCCCAAAAAACCAAACCATCCCACATCCAATTTTTTCCCAAGAAAATGGGTTAAATAAAAACCAGTTAAATTTTAAAAAACACACACAGAAAATGATCTAAGTACTTGAGTGCATCACAAAAGTAAATGCCTACATTCCTATAACTCTGAGCACGCATACATCTCCAACAGCTGCTCTAGCTAAAGGCTGGCAAGTTAGTCCTAGGAGACTGCTGATGAGGCCAGGGGCACTATATAACAATATAGACAGTGGAAACTCACCTGTGGGTGCTCCACCCAAATCATAACACCATTTATTCAAACACAGGAAAGGCAAACAAGCCTTAGGCTTGTGGCCAGCATTAACCTCAACACCAAACAACCTACTGCAACAAAGACTGCCACTGCAGAGGTCAGGTTGGCTGAAACTAGCTGGAGGAAGTTGGGTGCCAAAGGTGGAAACAGCTTGCTGGTCACCAGAGCATGTTCCAGCAAGAACCTTACAGTTGATGATTCAGTCACTCAGGGGACTGCAAAATACACATTTTCCAGTCACATCCCAGCAAATATCAGTTATACAGAAATCCCTCCCATGAGGCTGCTACTAGTCTGACCTGTGGCACAGAGCTAAAGCCCACCTCTGAATCCCTTTAATGAAGTCACATCTTCGTCCTTGCTACAAATTCCCGCTCTTGTAGCTCTTCCAGAATAATCTCACTTGTCGTAAGTTACCTGCTTCTGACAGAGTGATCCAAAGTAAACTATTATTAAATAGTTTCTATGCTAACATATGTCATTTTAGCAGAACCAGAGTGGAATGCAACTACACACAAAATCACACCTGCATACCTGGGGAGGAGGAAGAAAGAGAGAGCAAGGGAGGAGCAGCCTGTAACAAGATTCCTTAATCTGGCTCAGCTGCACTTGATCTGATTACAGTCTTGGTAACCTTGACAGTGAAAGTTGGTGCTTATGTGAAGAGCTCCAAGCATGTTATTTTCCGTCTATCTGGCTAGAACAACAATCCTGATCACAGGCTGAATAAATCACAGGGAAAAAAGGGAACCCAAAATACCCATGCAGTTGTGAAAAGAATGCATATTATAAATATGGCTCCCAAAAGGGAAAAGAAAACAAATTAAAAGCAAAGATAAGCATATAACTCAAGTTTAGCAGAAAACTGTCTGTTTGACAGCTGTGACAAGCTTAGAAGAAATAACACATGATTTCAAAATACTACTCTTACAATAGTTTTTTGCACAAGAATTGCTCAATTCTGCTTTCAGCGCAGACAAAAAAAAATGCTGTCAACATAAATAGTGCCAGAGATATAAAATTTTATAGGTGATGATCAACCTATCAATGCAATTGTCCAAACCACTAGGAGAATGTTACAGATCAACTTTGGAGTGTGCAGTCCGTCTAGTCCGCTCACATCCTCCCACATGGATTTAAAACTCACACAGACTCTGAATGTCCAATTCTGTCATAGTGAAGACTATACCCAGGATTACAACTGGCCTTTCTGATTTGTTAGAGTAGCACAGGTTCCTACTCTGCACTTTTTGATTATGAGTATTTTTTGAAGAGAGTGCAGTCTTATTAATAAAGATGTGCTTCTTCTCTGGCCACAACCCTGCCCATTAAAAAATACCCATGACATGGAACACCTTCAAAAATAAACAAGACGTAGTTTGGGTAAGTTAAGGACATGGTGAAGAATCCTTGATGGGACTATAGTGACTCGTAAGCTCCACAGTGCTCAGTCCCCTCTAGAGGGAGTCCACTAACTGCTCTAAGGTATGGAGAACACTGTCCAAGACACTGCACAATCCTTCAACCTCACTCTGCCTTTACTTCTTTCATTTCACCTCTGAACGAGCTGTATGATTTTGGGAAAAGGGTATCATTATCAGGTTTGGTTTCTTCAGAAGTTACTTACCCGTATGCATTTTTGCATTAGCTTGTCCTTACTTGGCCTCAAACAGGCAGCTTTGCTATCATTAGAGCAAGTAGATCTAACAGTATATATGTATTGAAACGACGACACATTCAGTAAGGACCACGCTCAGCCACCACTTGGAGAAAATTCTAAGGCTTGACTTCTGAAGGATTCCTAAGTACACCCCATCATGGCAAGAGAAAGTGATCTTCCCTGTACTGAAAAGATTTCTTACTTCACTGTTTAAAATCCAAAAAATCATACTTTAATCTAGTTTTACAGATGTGTGTTTTTCCATGTAACCAGACTCTGCTGCCTTCTCTTCCCCTGGTGGAAGAATACCTGTGACTGAGTTTGGCTACCACTCCAAAAATAAGCTCATTTTTTTTCAAAGCAGAAGTGTATTTGTTTCCCTAACAGAACACATAAAGAGATGGATGACTCTGTCTGACTGCTCGATGTTATACTTCATTTACATATCTGCTATTTGAGTTTAAATAGTCATATGTCTTTTCTATTAAGACACACAGACACCTAGTACTAAAAAAAGTACTTGCAATGGAAACAAAACATTAAAAGATTGTTCAAAAATTAGATTCATTTTCTTTTCAGCTAGTAGAGCATTTTACAGGGAAGAGGAAAAAAAATCTCAAATCAGAGCAGTGAATGCAATAGTGGTTTGATAATCACTGCTTGAATTAATAATTCCTACCCTTATTCTAAGTACAAAGTAATCCATTGCTTCTCTCAAGCAGTAGCAGACTACTTAAATTCTTATCCTGGCCAGTAAAAACTACAATCAAGGCTCCTCATTTTCCCTGATTCATCTTTTTTTTAGGTAACAGTGGCCTTTGAGTGTCTGTTCTTCTCCTTATGCCATTCACTATGGAGGATTTAACTCGTGGAAGGAAATAAAAAGGTGCTTTACTTTCCCCTATAGATGCATAAGGCAAGCAGTGGCCCAGCCCTGCATATGCTATACATTACAAAGCTGTTATGCTTGCCCTAAGTGTCTCTTTCTTTTTCTTTTTTTTAACACCATATGGTACTAATTATCTTTGTGGGTACAAATAAAAATAAAGACTTCTTGAAACCACATTTGATTTATTCCTGACCACTGTAAAATCAGTAATAGAATACACTGTCAAACCACGGGCATGGAATGTGAATGATGTCTATCCTGCACTATGACTCCCCTCACATACAAACATAGATGCAACTACATTACAAAACGTGAGGCAAGGAGAGTTATGCTGAAGTCAGGATTCCCTGTATACAACCACTGCTAACACCAACTACACAAGCAACCTTCACAAACGCAGTTAATTCTAATAGAAGGTCTCATGGCACTGACAATGATGGGCCAGAGGACAAGAAAAGCTAGACATCCTAGGGGAAAAAAAGCATTCTGTTCCAAAAAGCCAAAGAAGTGAATTAGCATTTTGACATGGGCTACTGCAATGGCTGGTCAATTAATAATAGTATTGCCTAGGTTACTAGCAGCTACTATTCAAAAAAATGGGGGAGTGGAGATATAAAAGCACCAAAAAAACCATACTTAAAGCAAGGAGTTGACTCTTCCACCAATTACCTTCCATCTTTACACTCTGAAAGTGTTTTCAGAATTAAGACTCTAAACCATTAAGGTTCTTCATCAAGGTAGCAAATTACTCACAAATCTACAGTATTCTAAAGCTCTGTAGCTGAATATTCATATTACGCCAAAGTGCTTAGATTGCTTCAAATGGGCACATGGGAAATTTGTGATGCTCAATTTGTGGTTAGTTACTAATGCAGCAACATTTTGCATTAATGAAACTCCTGATGTGCATTAATTACTGTACTGGCTTGTAACACATTTTTGTGCCTATTAGTTTGCTAATACTTAGAATAAAAATAATCATCTATGACTTGTGCGAGTAGGGAAATGTAAGCCACAGCTCATTTGAATTCAGAAAAAACAGACTATATTAAGAAACCATGCAGTTTCTCACCAGTTATTCTTGTGCATGAGAAGATGCCATTAACGAAATGCATCAGCACATCTGAGTTCCTAGAAATGAACTTACCTTGGAGTCCCCAGAAATTGCTGTGATCTCAGTTGTTCAGCCACGTACAAAGACGCTGCTGTTGCCAGTAGTTCTCTTCTTTCAAGATCTGTCAACTTGTGTCCTAGTTTTCAAAAAGAAGATTAAAAAAAAAATTAGATACAACAGACCAACACAGACACAAAAAGTTACAACTACCAGTAAAGACACTGCTCAGTCTTTACACATTAAAGCTACATTTTTCCCTCTAAATTAAGATGAGGCATAGCATAGCAGACGCTCTGAGTTTCAGAGTTTAAATTGCATGTTTTCATACAAATCAGCCCAACTGCTAACACTGGTATCTCTGTTAAAAACAATTTGACAACTGAAAGAAAAGAAACTGAATGATGCTGCAGCATCTTGTTTTCGTTACTGAAATGTCACTGGTTGACATATTGTGCCTCATGCTGGTAGGGAATCCATCTGTACATTAGAACTTACTCAAAATATAGAACACTCTCAGTACTTTATCTGAGGCAAAGGCTACAGATCTTTCAAACAAAAGGGACAGCACAAGAGTATAAACCCAAAAAATAAATAGGAATAATGCTACTTGTCAGACCTAGGTCATTTAGTGTCATTTGTGCAATCATTAGTTCATAACTAATGGAGTCAAAGTCATGTTTGACACTTCAGGAGCAGAAAGTGGCTCAAAGCAGTCTATAATCTGAAGGCAGACAAACCTAATAAATATTTGGCAAAAAAACACAACCGGGGTGATTGGAAGCAGGTTTTCTCCCAGTCTGGTCTTGTTCCAGAAAGTGAAGGTTAAATAGAGATTCAATTGTCCATTCAACAGGCTAAAAGAGCACAGTGACAGAACTCTGCCCTCTCCATCTTTAGGTCAGAAATCACACAACGTAGATTTGGTATGAAATGGGTGGCCCAGAATGATGCAAGATTCCTTTGAAGGGCCACCAAGATGAGTAGAGAAATGAAGCACCTCTCCTATAAAGAACAGCTAAGAGAACTGGGGTTGTTCAGCCTGTGTCGTGGTTTGACACTGGCCCAACGCCAGGCACCCACCAGAGTCGCTTGCTCAGCCTCCCCTGCCACAGCTGGGTAGAGGAGTGAGAGGAAAAAAATTAACAAAGGCTTCATTAGTTGAGATAAGGACTGGGGGGAAGAAACACTTCAAGGGCAAAACAGGCTTAACTTAAAGTCACAAAGTGAATTTATTGCTAACAGAATCAGAGGAGGATAATGAGAAATAAAACAAGCCCTTAAAAACACCTTTTTCTCCCCAGCCCCTCCCTCCTTCCCACCGACAGCACAGGGAGACAGGGCATGGGGGTTTATTCAGTCCATCACCGTGATTTTCTTCCACTGCTCCAGGAGAAGAATCCTTCCCTGTGAGGCCGTGGGGTCCCTCCCACGGGAGACAGTTCTCTGTGAACTTCCCGGCGTGGGTCCCCTCTCACCAGCAGCAGCCAAACCGCACCTGCTGCAGCGTGAGTCCCTCCCACGGGCACACAGCCCTCCCAAAACTGCTGCGCCGTGGGTCTCTCTTCCCACGGGGTGCAGTCCTCCAAGGAGAGGCTGCTCCAGCCTGGAAGCAAGGGCCCTCTCTCTCCACTGGGTCACCCACTGGCACACAGCCTCCTCCAGGCATCCACCTGCTCTGGCGTGGGCACCTCCCCCATGGGCTGCGGGTGGATCTCTGCATTCCCCGTGGACCCATGGGCTGCAGGGGGACAGCTGNGGAGGAGCCCCCTCTATGGCCCCCCTGCTACCAAAAACCAGGCCGAGCAAACCCAATACAGCCTGGAAAAGAGAAGGCTTCAGGGTGACCTAACTGCAGCTGTCCAGTACCTTAAAGGTGCCTCCCAGAAAGATGGAGTGAGAATACAAGAACATGTAGTGAAAGGATAAGGGAGAATAGATTCAAACGAAAAGAGAGTAGGTTTATATTAGACATTAGGAAGAAATCCTTTACTGTGAGTGAGGTGAGGCACTGGAACAGGTTGCCCAGAGGTGGATGCCCCATCCCTGGAAGTCCCAAGACCAGTATGGATGGAGCTCTGTGCAGTCTGGTCTAGTGGAAGGTATCCCTGCCCATGGCAGGGGTGTTGGAACCAGGTGATTTTTAAGGTCCCTTGAAACCCAAGCATTCTATGATTCTGTGAGAGAGAACAAAAGGACAAAGTACTCGGTCCACAAGGCAGTGGCAGGAAGTTAAAAGTGACATAAAACAGGACAAGAACTGCAAAACTGAATTGTAATGAAGAAAAGAGGCAAACTTTATCCTTGAGAAAGAGATTTTGCACAAGTGAGAGCAAGAGCATTTCACAAGCAAGAGAGGAGGATTATACAACAAAGTTAACAAAAGATTCAGGTTGAGACTGAAAGACACTGCTGAACTCAGTTACAACACAGCTCTCAAAAAGTGTTTTATGTGTACATATCACAGCAAATGCCATCATCCAGAACAAGTACAGATTTCACATGAAAGGACTGGGGAAGCGCTTCAGAAGGCTCTGTCTCCCAGAGGAAATCTGCCCAGGGGGGCACATTTGCTTCCAGTCCTGCAGCAAACAATTACACAGATCCCTTCTATATCTCCACCCTCCCATCACCTCAGTGCTACATAATGTAAATTCACATTCCCCAGTACTGGTTACTAGCCAGTGACAATTTCTATAAGCAGCATAAAATACGACTACTGAGATCCTGAAGAAAATCCAGAATGGAGGCTGCTGCAAAGGACTGGAGCAGACTGTACAGTAACAAAGCCACAGTTTCAAAACAGGATGTCTTCTGCACAGAACTCATCATTCCACTGGGAACATTAAACAGGGTTAGGTAAAGAGGCTACTCAGAGTCCACCTCAGAAATGCAATCACGCCACAGTGATGGGAATACATTCACTAAAGTCTAGCTAACAGTACAAAGAAGTTGTCACAGTCCAAAAAAATGTAAATTTAAAAATAACAAAAGTCAGAAAATCTGCATCAATCTCTTTTTAATTTAGTCCACATTAACATATTCTGGCTGAATATTACTGCAAGTTCCTTTGCTCAGTGTTTATTTTTTTATCTGCCTTGAAATGGAAACTGTCTTCACTTCAACAAACACATGCAGAAATACAAATGCTGAAAGGTTGAGAACCTGGCTTCAGAAACAAACTTGATCTTTCCTTTGCCAGGTACTAGAAAAACTAACTGAGAGGCAAAATTCAAAAGACAATGAACTTTTGTACAATTTGCACATACACACACGCACATGTATATATATATAAGCCTTATGTAATTATACACTGCAATAACATAAATTATCCAGATCTGAAATGTGCCAATTTTCCAACTGCTTACACACAGTGAAGAAACTCTGAGATCACTTTTTCAAAACACTGCATCTAAAACTGATGATTTGTTTACATGTCTCAGCTAAAGGCACATCAGGAATCTGCCCTAAAGCCTTTGCCTTTCGATACCCCGGCCAACGCTCATGACAAGACCGTGTGACCAAAACTACATGTTCCCACCTGCTCCAACACACACTGTTAGAACCAAGTCAAATAGAGGAACAAGGTAAAACAAGAAAGATCCAATTTCAAAGGTTTTATTGCATGACCTCCATCTTGGATGAAATAACTGCTTTTGCACTTGCTGTGCCACAAAAACTATTTTCTCCCCGTATCTTCAACAAAAATCAAACTCCAAACAGCGAACAAAGGTCAGTAAGTTGAAACAGGTTAACAACTGACCAAGAGTCACACTCATTGCTTCATTACTACAAACATGAAAAAAAAATTTATCCATTTGTCACTATTTACACCAGTTGTGTCACAGACATGGCAGGCAGAAAACTAGTTATGACTGTAGTAGCCAATGTAGGATTTCTGGGAGGTAGTATCAACTGTTAACAAGGAACATACCAAAATTAGGTTTTGGTCTCTGGCAATAAACAGACAACCTTACCACAGAATGTCCTTAGCGTAACTTCGGATATCTCAGAAGCAGATAGCATATCTCAGAAGTTTGATTAAAGGCTGCTTCCTAAGGATGCCAATTTACCTTTATTACACAGGACAGACTGTTGTCAGTACTGCCTTAGTTCCCTGAACTCCAGTCCCATTTCCATTGCTGTCTGCTTTTGCTTTGCTGCTATGCTCAGCTGAATTCTGAACAGTTTTGAAGTCAAACTTACAATTACATTACTATATTTGGAAATGCACAGATGTTCCAGGTAATAATACCTTTGTTTCCCATCAAGTATTATTTCACTTCAGAAGCTACTCCTCAGGATTTCAGTGGCGTGTCTTGAGGAATAAGTTAATATTCACCATCAATAAAGATAAAACAACACAGCCTTTCACATTCACCATACTGATTGCTTTGAAGAGTAACACAGCTACCTCTGGAGCAGTTGTCCAAGTGCTTCCTTGAAAGGGAGTGAAATGAGTGAGTGGCGAAGGTCCCCCAACTTCCAGTATAGGAAGTTACACCATTGGTCTTCCCTGCTCTCATCACCGCAGACTCCTGGCCTACACAGAAATTTCATCTCCACAATTAAACATGGAACTGGCAGCTGCCAAATCTCTCTGCTTAACCTGGGATATACTTCTGTATTATCACTGAATTATCACCTGAATTACATAAGGCAAATGCACAACAGGAAGAATGGTTATAGAATTAAGTCACAACTAAAGGACTGGAAGCAGTGTTGTTCATTTTATTTAAAACTATCCTGCACACATCTATTACTACTAAATGGCAGAACCCTGGTCGGAAGGAAGATGAGAAAAAAAATATTTCTCTCTCATTTCCCTGATGTTATGATTGCTTAAATCAATATTATCCCAGTATCCCCCAAGCTGAGTCAAAAAGGTTCATGCAATTACTTTACATAACCAACTTCAAATTAAATTACATAAAAGGTCATTTTTCCCATAACAGTCTCATTTGCATTTTGTCCTAGAAACGTGTTTCCTACTATCAATTACAGGGAAAAAAACAAAACAAAACAAACAGGCCCTGGTTATGTGTCCCAGTCGGTTACTTAATACTTGAAGACTGATTGTTTTCTGATTGGGAAGAATAAAAATTAAAAGCATAATGGGTAAGATAAAAAGTGCAATGCATAATTCAGATCAATACCAATGTAGGCAAAGTATATAACATTCCTAGGTTCTGTTTTAGCTCAGGTTTTTCCTAGTGGATTTTGAAGTTAACTATTACAGATGGCACATATACCAAGTAGGCTAAGGCAGAAAACACAGCTGAATGTTATTAAAGGGTTTAATTTCTTGTGAAGTCGAGCACAGTTTTCTTCCACCCAAACAGTCATGGTAAAAGACAGGCAAACATTGAGTAAGCAATCTCAAACCATTCAGAGTAGCGAATAAGTGTGTCTCAGAGAACTCATGGCCACTTCTAAGATGGATGCTATAGTATGCAGAAAGGAAGCCTCTACTATTTTGAACTGTAAAGGAAATAGTGACAGACCCAGAAGTGGTTTTTTGGCCTCATCTGCCAGAAAGAAGAAAGTAAACTGCTAAGTCAACCTTTATAATGCAGTAGCTTCATAAAGTTAAAACTAGTATTAGACTCCAATGTAGAGAAAATGAATGGAATTAACAGCAAGCACCCTCCATCTTCTAACAGTGACAGACAGGGGAAACTGCATTCCCCCTCCAACTAATAGCAAAAGCCTCCAGACTTAAATTTAAAAGTCCTATCTGCAGTCCCAATTCACCTAAAAAGCACTTTCACTCAGAATCATGGAATTACTGGGGTTGAAGGGACCTTGAAAGGTCCTTAGTTTATTCAGTGCGGCCCCCCTCCCCACCAAGCAATCTCAACATCAAATTCAGAATATGTTGCTCAGAGGTTAGCACAGTAAGACCTTTAAAATTTTCATTTATGACCCCTGACTCTTGCTGTGCTGCTGTGCAACTCATTGAAGAGCTTGGCTTCATATTCTTGGGAACCCCCCCTGAGGTCCTAGAAGGCTATCCTTAGGTCCACCCTAAGCTTTCGTGCTTCCAGGCAAACCAAGACTGGTTCTCCCACCTTCTCCTTACAGGTCATCTGTTCCAACCCCAGCACCACCCTTGCCGCTCTTCACTAGACTCACATTTATTGCCATCTTTCTTACATGCATGAGGGGGTTAAAACTGGACACAGTACTCCAGAGATGGTTTAGTAAGTGTTAAGCAAAGTAATCATTACATCTAACCCACGTAATTATGATAAACACAACATATCTAAAAGCCTTCACCTCATACACATTCTCTGGAGCCAATATGCCATTTCAGAAGAGAAGTGCTTCCTCTTTACTCCTTTCTGTATTAGAAATATAAAGGATTGTCCATCAGAATTTCTGTTCTTCCTCTCCATTCAAATGAGGTAAACATGCTAGAATAGGGAAGGAAAAGGTTCACTTTTTTTTCCCCTCATGTATTTTGGGACGACTTTTGTGATAATGTCTTGGATAATGCCCCATCTTTCATTGGCACGGGATGTGTCTCCCAAAGAGACTGACTGATTTGAGATTATCATTTAATCACCAGGAAGAGTGGAACATCAAGAAAAAGAACATCTCAATATTTTAAAAGAAAACCAGGAAAACATTAACTGTGAAACAGACTGAACCACAATGAATAATCCCATGAACACGGTACTAACGTAAAGATCCTTAGGTTTAACTTGTTCTTTGCCAAGACTCCTCTTGGATCATTGTGAAAATAGAGATACACCTTCTGTGCCTATAAAACAGGGATAGTACATAGTACATTTCTTTCTCATCAGACAGATTAGGAAGTACAGAGGCTTCCCAGGTTGTTTGGAAGCTGTAGAAGAACAGTGCATCTGACTCCTGCATGCTTGGCAGACATTTTTATTCTGTGAGCAAAGTGCCTGGAGGCCACTCTAACACAGGTGTACTTGTGTCACCTGACACAATCAGTGTTCCTGCACCCACCCTCAGATCTACACGCCTCCCAAACTACGCATGTGTGCTCAGAGCAACAACCCACTCCAGCTCACCTACTGCCAGCCAGCATTCCAGCCAGCCATCCCTCACATGGACAAAAAAGGCCATGACAGCAGCTGCTTTCCCACACTAATCAAACTCTGCACAAGGTTACTTTTGGCACAGCTATTATATTAAAATAACTTGCAATAAACAAACTTCTTCTGGTAGAGAATGTTTACTTAAAGATGGGGAGAAAGAGTTAAACTCTAATCATGCAAATTACTGAACATGCTCATTCTACATGTAATTTGAAGAGGCCATCACACAGGTTAAATGGAAAAGTAGCCAAGATACATCTAATAATTCATTTTTCTTAACTTAAAGGTCTTCTAATAAAGGATTTATAATGGAACTCATAAAAATGAGACTGGAAAACAAAGCCTCTCTTATTTTACTCTTAATCAGTATTTATACTTGAAAAATGCACATAAGAAATGGGCCAGTACCTCATGCATTCACCAGAGAGAACACAGCTGACATTCATTACTTATCATCAGTGTAGATCACCAGTGGCAATTGTGCAGTTTACAAAAGAAACAATGGATTGTGCTTGAGCATTAATATTACACACATCTCTATTGAAATGTTTCTATTTCTTAAGTTTTCCAAATTCAAAATACTTCTGTTATGGATTCCTAATGTTAACAACAGCACATATTTCTACATATTTCCAGATCCATGTTGGCTACACATGGCTGTAATTTTTCAGATTGTCACAGCTCTTTTTTAACAGCTATTCATCTTCTATAAGCAATAGTAAGATATATGAAGCTACTTAATTTTCAAATCCTCCTAGCAAAGTTTACCCTGGGTATTTATATTAAAAAGTTAGTTCAAATGATTAAAGAAATGACATGTAAGTTAATTTTTGTCTTTGCTTCTCTTGCTAAGCTTCTACCTGTCATCTGCCCACCATCCTTGCTTGCCTTCAGCAGCTCCCATTTGAGTCCTTGGATTTCTAGGAATATTTTTCAATGGGTACTTAAAAAACTATCCTCAAATTCAAGTCATCAATATTTTTTCTAAAGCATGAAGGGTTTGATCCAGTGCACACTACATCATTACAAGGGCTCTCAGTTACTTTGGTGAGCTTTTAATGAGTATGCATGAGTAAGTATTCTTGATCTGAAGTACAATGCCATAATATGCTCCTTCATTTATCATTAAGAAGGCTAATGTGTGCTTGTGTTTGATATGTGAAAGGAGATAAGCAAGACTTTTCATACAGCAGGAACAAAGTCTAGGAATTTAATGTGTGCCAGTCATTAGTTTCTATTATGAACCATTGCAATATCTGTTCTTGTGTCTTCTGGTGTCCAGAGCAAAAGCGTATCTTTAAGAACCTGTTAAAATAATGCTACTGTTTGGTTTCTGTTTTCATTGTTCCTAGTTGTGTGCCAGGTGAGGCTGCCTTCTCACAACATGTTATTGGGACTCCAACATCTTGCATCCTTAGCTTTTTCCTCCATTCCCCTCTCCCCATTCCCAGTCTGCCACTCACTTCGCACATCTACTGAAGTTCACCGGATTCCTTCGCAAGCTAAGTCAACCCAGGAACTTACAAAAAAACTACCCCAACAAAAGCACCAACAGTAAAAAAATGCAGGTTTCAGGGTGGTTTAGAGATCTGGATCTACTGAGGAAAAGGACTAAATACTCCCAAAAACACCAGAGAGACAAGACATGAGATTCTGTATTCAAGTGTCAGGGAAGGGAGAAAGACCAGCTATAGCAGCACCAAGCCTTCAAGAGCAGCTTCAAGAGAAGATGATCAGAGTACCCTGGAATCTCTTCTGGATGAAAGCCAGCTGAGTTACCCAAAGATTAGCTAAGTACCCCCTAGCAAAGACAACAAGGAACTTTTCAGCTTGAAGCATCACAAGCCCACTGCCACTCAAGGTGGCTAACACCTGTTCCTGTGGTCTCAGTCAGGAGCCAGGAACAAGCAGGATGCATTAATCCCACATGTAGGACTGTATCGCACACAGAGTTGTCAATTACATCATGATATCAAGTAGTTCTGGTGCAAAGAATAGTCATCCACACACCGAGTCCTGAGGTAAGAAAAATCTGTTCTGCTCCTTAATGAGACTAGAATTTGGCAAGGTGCCAGTCATGTCCAGTGACTGCCAATCTGGCAGTGCTGCCTCCAAAGTGGGATGAGGATTCTGCCACATTGGATTAATGATGAATGGGGGAAGAGGAATCTCCACGGGATTCATAAAGGACCCATGAATGATGAACTATAAATACTGTCTTTTTTTTAATAAGGAAGATGTTCTGCCTGATGAATGCCAGCTGAGGTAAGAGACCTGTATGGAAGAACTGAGTTTCTGACCACACAGGCCAAGAAAGCATCTACAGCAGATTGGCTAAGAGAGAAATCAACCTTTTAAAATCTGATCCTTGTGAAAGGAAACCAATCTATTTGTTTCCTTACATTTTTCTAGCAACTGCTGGTAAACATTTTTGAAATTGAGTCGTTTGGGATGTTGTAAAGAAATAACTGCATTTGTGTCTGTGTTAACCTAGTGTGAGTTAACAATTTCAAAATGGTGCCCATTACTGTGTCTAATGAGTATTAAGACCAGGGTACTGAAATACTCTGATAAATGCCAGATCCTCCAGACAAGGCTCCAGTGAAAACAAAGGGTGCCAAAAGGCAAATCTAAAGGTGCTACACCAACCTACTGAAGAAGCAACAGTGCTGAGTAAAAAAGAAAACTTATCTTACTATACTTAACTATAGCAGAAGTACTGTCTGTAATGAAGCATGATAGTATAGCAGAACTGATGTTTATTTTACGTATTTTGTATCAGCTAGAGATGTTTTTTCTTGACTTTGGGTGTATTTAATTTATTATTTTATCACTAAAAGTATGTACTTTGCCTTCTTGAACATAAAAAATTAACTATTTCAACTTTAAATGCATTCTTTAAAAACTCTAATTATGTCTATGCACAGATATACTTGAAGAAAAAGTAAGGACTGGGGAACATGTCAGTCTAAATTATAAAGGAACAATAATCAAAAACTATACCGCTCAAGAAAAGAAACATTTCCAAATGGAACAAACCTTTAAAACCATCAGGATAGACTTCAGGAAGGAATTTAGTGCTGATGTCTCCTCGGACAAAGCGTGGATGGACGATCACTTCTCGCAGTAAAGAAATATTGTGCGCCACACCTCAAAACAAAAAACCAAATCAATACAAAATCAGGTAACATTAATCACAAATTATAGTAGGAAACGATTTATAAAAATATGAACTCCTATCTTTCTGAAATAAATACTTGTTCACAACTTAGATACCATAGCACTGATGTAATCAATGCAGAGTTACCAGTTTTGTTTCACTCCTGCCTCAAAACCCACCCTTTTAAACACTCAGTTAAATTATAAAGTAAACAGTCTAAATTTTCACCTCATCAAGCCTAATTCAAACACCTAGTTGAGTTAAGGACAGCAAGCACAACCAAGAGACTTTTGGTTCAGTTCTAGAAGATGTAGGCAAGACCAGAGCCATCTCCTTGAAAGGACAAATTAGTCATGACAGTAAGTATTAGCTCAATTCCATTGAACCCTGAATAGAAGATATGCACCATGTTACACCATAATCACAGTAATGAAACACAGTAAAAAGTTTAACCACTTAACATATATTTTACATTCATCATTTTACAACATTTTTATCATTCGTAATGCATAAGAGATGCCTGTGTAACTTACAAAACAAGGAAATGTATTGCTTCCTCCATACGTACCTTTATCCAACCTTGCCTGGTCAATTCTTTTATTGAATACCCTGGTTCCCCCTTAGCACCACTCTGTGACCCTGTTAGGCACATAGCCCACAAAAATTATTTACTTTATTTTAAAATTACTTATCACAGAACCTCTAGAGCCACCTTTATCCTTTAATTTCTTTGAATATTGTGCTACTTTGTATTTTCTGCATTTCTTCATCTCTTTCTCATTCCACTTCTGCCTGCCTCCTCCACTGCCTAAATTATTTGAGTTTTAATTGAATAACTTCTGTGTAACTAAGTTAGTGACATAATGCTAAACTGCACTTTGCCAGATGTACTTTCAGTTTAGTACTGAATATGATGGTCACTAAAAGGCATTTCTTTGAAATAATAAATACAAGAAAAGTCCTTATAGAAGGTGGGAGAGGAAAGGTTGTGCAAAAGAAAATCCTTGAGAAAAAACTCCCTAGATCATTTAGATTATCTTCTCTTTACTGCAAACAATTTTCAAAAAGAAGGTACATTCTCTTTTGAAAGTGGTATACAGATCATCTCTGGAAAGTTTAAGATTACAGGCCAGAAAACCACCATCTTCATCTCCACTCTCTTCTCAACTTTAAAAAGAGGTCAAACAAAATCTGATGAGCCAGAAGAGTTCAATCCCAACAATAACACTGGCTCATAAACATTAGTATTTCTTAAGAGAAGGTGAAATAGACATGCAGTTCAGGAGCATTGCAGGTGTTGATTTATTCCAGGTATGGATAAATGAGGAGCTGCTATAGGAAAGAGGTTCTCCAACCGCAGCTGTGCACATTCTCACCCCTCTGGAAATACAAAGGAATTCACATTCTTTCATCAGTGTCAGAGGAACAGGTAACTCCAAATCACACTGCGTTTGCCATGTTGCATTAACTTTGGCTTTAGCTGCACACCTTTAAGTATAAAATGCTGAACACATCACGCAACAGTTTATAGCAAAAACTTGTCTGTGCATCCATATCTGTTGCAAAGCACAAAATTCTGTACTTCAGATATGTTTACTCACAACTTTTTATGATTGTGATGATATGATACAATGAGAGATGACATGACTCAGTTATTTGCACTTTTTTTCTAATAGTACTAGTTTAAAATAATATTGAAAAAGAATTCATAGTAAACTCAGGTATTTCAGCTGTAAAGTAAGTTATTTGGATTCTTTCCCTTGTTGAGAGCTCACCAAAGCAAAGACACTAGCAGAGTACAGAGCATGCAAATTGCTGTGGCTACAGGAGATTCTTTTACACTCCTTTTTCTTTTGTTTTTCCAGTTCAGAAGCATGAACAACATCCTTGTTATTTTATATGCAGACCAGTTCAAACATTTTCAAAGCTTTTTCCCCTACTAGTCTGCTGCTGGTGTGAATTTTCAAGCTCTCTGTGTGGTCGTCACTGAAACCACTTTCAACACACTGAGCCAGACTCAGCCTCATTGAATCATGAAGTCACAGCTTTAAAGACTCGTTCATGAGCCATTAAATAGCACATGACACAACCAGTTCAATGATGACATGATAGAAATTTGTCCATTTGATTAAAAGAAGATCCTTGCTGCCTGCAACCTAAATAATCATTCAGACCCTGATTTCATAAACACTGAATGAAAGTCACACTGCATCTCCACTAAACAAAAGAATTAAAAACCCTATGCTAAATGACCATAACTTGGAAACAAATAATGTCTGTCTTTGCCTCCTACAAATTTCCCCCCGAAGTTTCCAATTTGAATATTAAGTTGAAATATCCCAGAGACTTCATCTATTAAGTACAGCATCAAGACTAACAGGAGTTCTTCAGTGCTGCCTGACTTTGAATCCAGGATTTAAATATGCTACAATGTGTAACCAGATCATCTCACATTTTTCTTTCCTAAACTGCTATAAGATCCCTGGTGAGGTGATGGCTGATGACAGATGACAGAGCTTGGTGTTTGAGCTGACTGCCCCAAAAGACCTAAAATCAAAAAAATACTATGAGTATTCTTTATTATTTCTAACTCATGTGCATCTGAAAAATATGAGGCTTCTACAGTGTTTTAAGCTCCAAAATTCCTTTAGTAAGTTCGGTAGAGCAGACAAGCCTAGGTGTTTGGGAAGCAATATAAATGCCTTTTACATACATGAATTAAAAATTTAATAAACAAGTTTCCCTTTAAAGTATCATGAAAGGCTTGTGAAAGGCCTGTGATCATTATGTGAGCAATGACTGCATGGTTGATCTGCTTCTCAAGACTGAGTTGATACTTCTAGTGATGTACCAAATCATATGGCTTTAAAAAAAAATTACCAGTGTAATCCTTCAGAAGGCTAGAAGTTTTAGATTTGCAATTTAGTGTGACCTCTGTCAAAGTTCATAAGGTCTCCATCTGTGTGTGAATAACTACTAGGCTACAGAAGTATGGACCCCTAGAGCAGCTTGCTCCTGACTACCTGCTGCTTCCAAAACACTGGCCAGACATTAGCCTCACACTCTCACAGGATCAAACAGAGGCTAACAGGCAGTGCTTATTTCATGCAAAGTTAGACACTAAACTGAAGTATATTGTATTTATGTTGCAGTGGTTTTCAGAGAATTTTTCTTTTTCTTGACCAGATCTGCAGACTGCCAGGAACAAAATCACATTTGTCAGCCTGACAAGCCATGACATTTTCAACAAACAAGCAAAATCCCAAAGTATATCAATTTACTTCTCCTCCAGAAAACAAAATTTCACTTCAGCATCATGATTTTTGATATTGTTAAGGATGATGCAGAATTGCAGTTACAGTTATATTCTTCTTTCCTCTAAGTCAAAATATAATAAAACATAATAATCACTGTTCTCTGTAAGTCTATTTTTTTCATTTTACTTGGCTGTAGTCTTCATACAATTTTACATCAGTAGAAGCTCAATTTAAGATATACTTCTTGGGTTCCAATTTTTGCACACTGTTTTCCAGAATATATTTGTAAAAGAAAGCAGACTAGCATTTAAATTGGAGAACTAATGAAATTTTTAAAAACTACATATTCATTTGCTTTATATATAACACATATTCCTGAGCTTCCATTACTTTTCCAGTTAAATTGTCATGATTGCCTAATGAATACAAGAACACACTAAATAATCACACTGTTCACCAGAGCTTATTAGCAACACCTCTTTGAAGAAGCCCTCATTTAAAAAAAATTAAATTATAATCAGAAGAAATTACTCCCCATACCATCTATCTCTATCTTGCCTCCTTCCCTTCTTCATTCTCTGCCTTAAAAACTCTGCTACGTACACCAGGCTTTTCATTAACTTACATACTGTAGCCTAACTCCTAACCCGTCCTCACAAGAAAACCCAAAGACAACAGTAAAATGCATTTTATAGAGAACAATTTTATAACAGGTTTATGAAGAGGATATCACACCACATTTTTACTCACTAAAAATCAGAACTTGGAATGCCAAGGCACAAAATCATAGGCAATGTTTTCACTATAAATATTTACTGACACTAAACATATTCAGTGTTGATTAGCCTTTTTACAGTATTAAGCTTCTGTCATCTTGATGCCTGCAAACACAAATCTGCATTTATCCATGTAAACTTAATTGGAGTCCTACATGCCCCTCTGTAGATAAGCAGTTGAACAGACTTAACTTTCTGATAATTTCAAATAGTGCCAAGTGGAACAGAAAGAACTTTATCTGCATACTTACTGACTGCAAAACCGACATGTGGAGTACAGGACTAGAGGTTTCTCTTTTTAACAAGTCAGCAAAGCTAAACTATTACCCAACAATTTAAATGCTGAATAAGAATAAATGTGATGAAGCTTAGGAGGTATCTCACATTATTTCTCTAAAGAAAATACAAAAAATATTAACTAAGCTGTGCACTGAGCATTATGAAACACTGATTACGCTGCTGTTCACTTAAAACAAGAACACTATCAGATTTGCACAGACTGTGAAAACACCACTTTCAACACGTGAACTTCTCAAGCCCATGATTACTACCCAGCAAGCCTCCATGTAATTCCAGAAGTTTTCATAATATTCCTTAAAACCCTCAACATTCAACTTTTTAATTGTCTTTCAAAGCTTGTGTTTTGCTACAACTCACTTCAGAGCTGGCTATCTGTGTACTAAGTCCCATCCCAAAAGCAAGGAAAAAAAGGGGGTTTTAGCTTTTAATTTTAATATACAAACATCCACATGAAATCCTCACATGGGATCAGTACACCACTGACCCTCAGAGCTGAACATGCATTCCAATTAAAAGCAGTAATTCTTTCAGATACAAAAGTCTGGTGCTCACTGAACTCACACATGAGGATAAAGGGCAAAAGGAAGAGAGGTAAAAGGAGATAATATATGGTAATATCATACTGCAAAATCATAAGTTCAAACTCAAACTAAATTTTCTAACTGCATGTGGTTCTGAACTTCTTAGTAAGAGTAAGAGGACCATTATTTACAGTGTTAGCAAACACATATGAATGCTTGAATCAGTAGAATAACGAAGCATCAGCTTTGTCAAGAAGGCAGGCTTTGTCAAGAAAAGTGAAAGAAAATAAATGGCCATTCTGCCATCATCCTCTCTCAGATATCCTTTTACTCTAAAGACAGGGAATACAAAACTAGGACAACTTTATATCTAGAGAAATAATAGCATTTGTTTTTCAGTGCCGTCTCAACTGGGCACATTACATTTCTTGTTTTTCACTGCCACAGTTCTTTCTCCTTAATAAAAGGGAGAGAAAAAAAACATACAAACAAAAAACTTATCTGGCAAAAAAAAAGATACCTTATTTTAATTTCCCCTTCTGCATCAATAACATTGCCTTCCTCTTTTACCTGACCACCCTGTACTTTAATTGCCCTTCCCTCTTTCTCCTCCACAGGACAGTGGTAATCTGTAACCCTTCCTAAATTACATGCCACAACATTTTAGACAATTTTCAGAAAACATTCCAACTCCCTCCCTTGTGACTGGTTTAAGAAAAGGAGAGAACAAGCAGGAGCAGCATCTGAGCACCAAGCTGATGCTATGAAGCATTCTGAAATGGTCCCTTCTAGTGATTTTGAACTAAGTTTGTTTCCTTCCCTTCTCCAGTTTCGGTTTCCACATCGATACACCTGCGAATCTGCTGGTCCCTGTTGGAAGGGGTGAGAACACAAATACTCTTGCAGAACTACCAGTCTGTTACCTCTGCTATGCAAAAGTTGTATGACCTGTTGAAGCATTTTTTAAAAGCACAACCAAAAAACCAAAAGCTCATTTCATTTAAGAACAGACACTATACTCTGGTTTTGCAGGGAAACAGGGTTCTTACACATTGTTTTCCTCACAATACCAGTGAGATCAGAATACAGGAGAGTCTAAAACTTACATGTATACTGCTATTGAGAACTATCTTTTAAGTTAAAACAAACTAACTTAGTCTTTTATGATGTTTGGATCTAAATTAAGGTTTACTGTGAAAAGCTTTGTACCTGAAATTAATGTATTTGAAATGTATGATGAAATACTAAAATTGAAGTTGGGTTTTTTTTCTTGTGCTCTAGGGTGACCCTGCTTGAGCAGAGAGGTTGGACCACATGATCCACTGTGATCCCTTCCAATCTTACTCATTCTGTGATTCTTGGAAAGCCAAGGCCTTCTCACACCACTAAGTACAGCTCTCCTTTTCCCCCCAATTAGTGTGTTTACAGTTCCAAAAGTGCAAGACAACAGTTTCTGCTGCCACTATTCTGGCAGGTCTCCACTCAGAGGTTTAACCTCTACATTTCTCTTCCCCTCAAACATTCACTACAGTTATTTAACACTTTTCTGTTTTCTATTTTATGTTTGCTCTTTCACCTCATGCTGGAAGATTCCCCCACCCCCAGCTGGTGGGTCCCTTATTTCCTCCTCATTTCTACTCCTTCTTCATCTATCTGCTGCTTACTCTTTTCCTCAGAGGCTCATTTTTCCACTCTCTCCCAAATGGTCTACTACATTCCTCTCTCCACACAGCAAGCAGGATCTCAACAGAGAAGGGTTGACTTTATACTAAGACTCAAATTTCATGCTATTGATTTACTTTTGAATGCCCTGGGAAGATAAAAAGCAAATAGAGGTCAAAGGAAAGATTACAGGAATCTGCACTGAAGGATATGAGCTATCTGTCCAATCAGACCTCTAGTGAATTGATAATGTGTTCTACTTGCTGCCCAAATATAACCATTTCTTTTATTTAAATAGATAGAAACAACTTTCATACACATACTTTCCAAACTTCATACTGGGATTTATATATGCCTTCAAATGAACAGATTATCCAGCACCAGAAATGACAAAAACATATTAAAACTTCAGAAAAACCAAGAAGGAAAGCACACCACATCATGTTTACACACACAGGAGATACAATGAAAGGCATTCTTTCAGTACCCTATTTCTGTCATTCAAATTAAGCCCCAAAAAAACCAAAACAAGAAGTTTTTTTTAAAAAGTACCATAAGAGACAGAAATTAACTACTAATAACAGTGCATGCTCCAAGGAAATAAATCATGCCCCATCCCAGCGAACAACAGTGCCTCTGTGCTTGACTGGAATCTTGAACTTTTCACTACTCACAAATTCTCCAGTAACCAACTGCACAAAACAAGAAGTGTCTCTTCTTGAGACAGTTCTGGGTTGGACCCTTAACTTTAATCACCCCTGAACTATACTTCAAGACTCAGAAATAAAAATGTTATCTAATCAGACCCTTTGTCATCAGGAGTCTCAGCTGAGATTCTGAATTCAGATCAGCTCTCAGCGGAAGAGTCAGTTCCTGTCAGAGTAATTCAGACTGTAAAGAACCTCAAGAGATCATTTAATTTAATCCACACAGACTTTCATCTGCTCCCATTAACAACAATGGAGATATTACACAGGAAAAAAGATGGAGATTACATTCCCATGATCACATTGACTCTTTCTTGACTCAGTCTTGAGTTAGTCATACTTTTAGCATCTACCAATGAACAGACCGTAGAATTTCTGTTATCACTGTGTACAAGTTGTCATCAGCGCAAAATGGAAAAAAGTATTAATGCAACAGGCATTTTCAGAGCACAGCATTGTTGCAAATATCCCGATTTGCTTTATTCAACATTTTAAATGAAGATACTGCTATTACAGGCACTGTATGATGCAGCCTTGGTTGCTTAAAGTATTACTTACTCAAATATTGCTCAAGTCTGCTTTCTTTGCAAGTATTAAACTATTTTTAAAATTTAATTATGATCATTTCCTTCGTGATCGTCTCAGGCAGATTTAACTGGGAAGGACAGCTAAACCATGAATTCAAGGCCAGGTAGTATCCAGTCCAAGAAAACAAGTCAGCAGAGACTATAGTCTGGGGACTTGTTCCCTCTGAATGGAATGGAGCTAAAAAGGAATAGGGTAACTTGCGAATATCCCAAAGCCACAGCAGTAGAAACTGAATGTTTTCTCACACAGGCAACAGACAAGGAGCAGCAGAGTAAGTCCTTGCCCTTCACACTGCCAACATGCCTCAACCCAGCCTAGATGAGTCACCGCCTGAAGGGTCACTGTGCTACTTCAGTCCTGGATTCTCTGCCGGGACTGCCATGAATGACATTGTATAGTGGCATTTGCTCCAAGAAGACATTTGTCTTCTAGGAACTGGATAAAAACCACTGAATTCACGCAGGTCAGCAAGCAACCATCAAAATAGTAGTGACTAAAATTCCTTACCAACTTTTGTCTGCTTTGAACCAGTGACACAGAAGTGATGGGGAAGACCCCATCCTCCATTAGCAATCCCTAAGCTACATATTATATGGTCCTTGACCTGTTAACCAGTCACCCTATATCCAATTCCCACTCTATGTGAGTGAACAAGCATCTTTGTTTACAGAAATTGCAATCCTTGGGATTTTAAATCTAAAATTCTCAGTGTATATCATTACTACAACTGACAATGACTTCAGCTGCTATTGCTTATCTAAAATGCTTTGTAACTTAGAAGAGTTACTTCATTACTTACAGGGGAAAAACATGGTATCTCTAAAACACAAGGCAAACATAAATGCTGCTTCCCTGGAAATCAGAGGGACAAGGGGGCTGTATTTAGAAATAGAGATCTGGAGCACACTATTCAGGAAGACTGGTAATCTCTAAATAGTTATGTACTAGCTCACTATTCAAACATAAAACCAAGTAACTTCAAAACTAGGTAAAAAATTATTCTATATCTTTTACTACTAACAAAAACTCAAGTATGGAAAAGACTTCATGTGAGGCACTTCACAGAAGATCAAGGTAGTTTAATATTTTGTTACATAGGAACCCAACATTGTAAAGCAAAAATATACACAATCATTTTAGTAAAAAAAAAAAAAAAGGAGTTCTGCACATGTCAATGCAGTTTAGAACATTACATTAGATTGGATAGTTTCTACTAACTACCCTACCAAGAATCATTCACACTAGGCAAGAGAAGAGATAATTTAATATCCACAAATGTTCCATTTTAAATAAACACTGAGAAGAAACTACCAGCTGTGTAAAACTACACAAAAATCCTGGTGGTTTTCAAATGGAAACCACTGGCCACTGCAACTAAAATGTGTTCTGAAAATTCATCTACTTTTGAAACCTGTAGTACATTAAATTTTGTGGTTCACAGTACTTTAAAAAAAATTTCCCCTGTAGTTCACTAATTACCTCTTTAAATGTTTTTAATAGACTAAAAGCTTTCTCAGAAATACTACAGAGACATTAGATATGATGGATACATGCATACTTATAAAAAGACAGTAAAAACCTCAAGAATACAAATTAATACTTTTCAGGTGTAAGGTCTCATATCCTTTACAAGTATTTATAATCTGTGGAACTGTTGTTAGGTACATAAACATCTGTGTAAAACACCTAAACACAAACGATCAGTTTCCATCCCATATTATAGCACACAACAAAAGACAATGGTCCACACACATTTGCAATATTCTCATTAAATAAAATACTTCTAGCATCACTTGCTATCAATACAAGTGAGTGTGAATCCAGAGCCTGTCTCCACTAAAAACAACACCAAAAAATCCTACCTCACATCAATCTAACTACAGCAATATAAATTTCTCTCTCATATAAATTTACTCAGCTGTTATACAGCAGGGGTTTACATCAGCACATTTTACTGCAATAGTCTAATGGCTCAAGTTGCACCAATATAAATCCATGTTAGAGTTAGCAGTTCATTTACAATGGCTAATCCTGCCATGTACCTAGGTACACTGCGGTAGAGGGATGTTCATCTTTCCCTAGACAGATAAATGTTTTGAGTTTGACATGGCATCTGTACCATTCAGCAGCCCAGCATTAAGGCCAAACCAAGTTTTACAGAAACTTCACAGAAATTTTTACCTCTCTTACCCTGAGTTGTCCCTCCTATTTTCTATAAGACACAGAGGAAGACCTAAAGATTTCTCCCACACAAAACATGACTGCCCTCACCAAAACTTAAAAAGAGTCAAAATGGTCAGGGCTGGTTCACCCTGCTGCTTGGAAAGCCTGGAAGAATGGCTGCATCTCCTATGCAATCAGAGAGCAAGAGCTGAAACACATGCTGATCAACAGCCTACATCTGTATTTGCCCAAACCTAAACAATGACCTTGAAAATAAGAGAAATATATCTATATAAACAATCAAATACTGCACTGTGATAATATTTAATTGCAATCAATGTAATAAACTCCTATAAAATGGCAATTACTACAGATTTCTTACAGTGCAGTGGCCTTTTTTTACCCTCTACAACATACTAAATCAATTACATGCTACCATTCAGTGAGAACTACATGTTTTAAGAAAGTTATTTAAATATTTATCTCATAATATTCAAGAGAAAAAATGGAGGGGGGAAAAAAGTCTCTTTAGAGTTGATGTATGTTCTCAGCTTAATTAGCACAAGCTTTTCCTGTTTTAATTTGCACTTAAGAAGTGGGAACTTTACTCAATTTGCTAATTACTACATTTTCAAGCTGTTTTCCTGAAATAGATTACAGCCTATCACACTAGGAATCCAAATTTCTCAAGTTACCTCGAATTACGTAGTTGTCCAAAGCCTCTTCCATTCTCTTCAGTGCTTCAGCTCTATTAGAGCCATAGGTAATCAGCTAAAGAAAAAAAAGGTATTTACATTACCTAGAAATTAGATGTTTGTCTCTAGATTTTGAATAGCATTTAAAAATTAAATAGGTTTGTAGAACTTCTGCAGTCATAAAACCATTTCTTGACCATTACTGTATTTGTGCTACAAAGGCTCCCTGAAACATCAAGAAAAAGCAAAGCTCTCTTAACCCATTCAGTGAAAGAAGGCCAATCACTTCTGATTTGTAAAACTTAAAGCATCTAAAAAGATCTCAGAAAATCAGACAAGAGGTTCAATATCCAAGCTGACTCACCAGACTCCTAATGCCCAACAAACTCCTAAGATATAATTTTTTTGAGAATTGCACTCAATTATGTCATATTTTAATTTTACCGATATATTCCTGATGAATAAGAACTAATACTAAGAGACACTATCAACCATTTCTTTCAATGCTTCTTTTTGGAAGGCAGAATTACTGACATTTTCATCCAGGCTAGACTATGTTAAAAAAGACAGATTGGCACCATCTAAGACAATAAAGTTTGGTGTTTACATCAGAATCTTCTTAATAATTAGAAACTGCAAGACAATAACAGTGTCAAAAGGTAAAAAGAATTTTATTTAGAAGTGACACTAGATTTCCTCTACTCCACATCTTCCTTCACTTCTTTTTATATTCCCTTGAGGCATGTTATGCCTGGCACCTTTAAAATACTGAATTACCAATCCTTTAATATGCTGTCTCTCATGTATATACCATTTCTGACCTATGTATAAAGTCAGTACTTCATACCTTTACAATGCTGAGAAATAATAATCAACTCACTTTTGAGATCATGGGATCATAATAAATGCTAATATCACTTCCTTGTTGGATACCACTGTCAACACGTACCTTCAAAAATAAGAAGTAAAAATAATTATATATTAGTGGAAAAAAAAATTTCAACATGAGGATCACATTTGCCCATCAGCCTTAAAGCATAACTCCCACAAAGCTTACAAATACATTTTTCCCTCTGGAAAGACTAGAATAATTACTTGTTTTCAGAGAATCTGGGAGGAGGGAAGGGAAGGTTTTTTCTTCACCAGGAAAAACACTTGCTAATTATTCTCTCCTTTATGAGAAACTTGACTGCAACCTTGAGTTCATAGTCAGAATTCTCTTTTGTTCTCTAGAATGCACAGTAAACACACTAAAGTTGATCTAAGAATTTCAGCTGTGTTACACACTCGCTTCCAACTCTAAACACATTCAATTCTGATTTAATCCCTGTAATAAAATACACTTGTAATTATTTTTCTGAGTGACACCTGGTATGAGGGATGACCCTTATAATCATACCCTTTCTGCATCTATATGTAATCACATCCCTCATGCTCTGCTAGAGCCCTTCCAAGGGCTTCAGTAGGAATAGAAGTAGGGAGCATTCAGCAGGAACCTAGGAGCTTTGCTTATCAGCTCCATAGGAATACTGAGCCTATGGTTTTCATGTCTGTAACACTTTCCTTCTCTGTCTCACCCTCTCAACTGTTAAACTTTTTTCTGTTGCTGCTGTTCCCCCGAGGCTTTAATGTTTACACAGCTTTTTCCATGGCTTTGCTTTGTAAGGACACAGCCCCAATTAAAGCTCTGATTCTGCAATATTCATGGAAAAAAATAACACAAGTTCAAAAATTTCTTTTGAAGAGGCTGATTGCTGTTAACCAGCCAACAAGTTAGTTTGTATATTGCTGATTCTTGTTTTCATCTCTCAGTTTGATTTCATCACTGTAACAATGAGGTTAGCCATATAAAACTTTTGAAATGAGCCATTTCTGGGGAATAAATATTTATTAAATTG
The DNA here is from genome assembly GCA_013397975.1 of Machaerirhynchus nigripectus. Lineage (NCBI taxonomy): Eukaryota > Metazoa > Chordata > Aves > Passeriformes > Dicruridae > Machaerirhynchus > Machaerirhynchus nigripectus. The sequence goes on from VZRQ01002612.1 coordinate 171,037, forward strand.
CTGCTTTTGAGCATTGGAATCTGAAATATTTTTTTAAAAAACTAATCAAAATAACTTGAGTGATAAATGCATTCTGGGGATCATAAGGATGGAGGGCTCTAATCAAAGCTGTTGAAACAGCAGGGCTCTGATATACTGCATTGTAAAGGGGGTGGGAAAGAGGGTCCTGGAATCTCACTTAAATCTTCACCTGTGGGAAGGAACCTTTGTAATAAACAGCAGCTCATCTGTCTGCAGCAAGGCAGAAAAAGGTCAACACAACGGCTGTTAGGCCTTTAATATTTTAATTTAGGCAATTATCAAGGGACCACATGTAGAACCTCTTGTCTAGAGAATCCACATGAGGGCACGATGATGACTTTATTATCCAAATGACATAAAAAGATACCCTAGCAGGTGTATTCACTTTTTTCAGTAAGAAACATTGTCTGACTAGTTTTGAGGAAATTACATTTATTTTAAGAAGAAATTCACTTATTCACATATTTGTATTCGTATATTTATATTTACATAGTTATATATTATTTTTTCTATATTTATTCATATGTAAAGGCAGTATTGCTTCTGTACCACTTTAATCACATCTTATCTGAACGTGCTTTATCTGTTCTTAACTGGGCTCCCCACTACTCACATCAGGTACATTTAACATTAGCTACTGATGAGAAAGTAGATCAGACAGGCCATGATTACAGAAAAAACATGCAGTGTATTTCTCAGCTTCCTTTCTTCCAACTGCTCAACCATCCTTCCTCACAGAATGACTGCCTATGTATAAAGTCAATGCACATGTTCTCGCATTTAAATCAGAAAGAATTAATTTACCTACTCAGTTCCAGATAAATCCCTTGCCCACAACATTTGTTTGTAATATTCAATAAATACATACATAAGACAAGGTATGGCATACATACTCCACACATACTTGAATTATACTATGACTTTTGTCTCCGAGGTAGCACCCATAAAGTGATTGCACACAAGTGTTCAGGGGTGCGTTACATGTGCATAGGTGTGCGTGTAAGTATTGACACATGTATGTCATCTTTTGACAAAGAAAAAACATACGAGAGGTGCATAATTCAGACTCACAATAAGCAGGCTAGTCAGACCTTAAAGTTAACTAAGGCTTCTGAGGCTACCAATTATATGCTCTGCCTGGCTCTATGTTTCTGTTCATATACAACACATGTACATGACCAGGACAAAATTCACACTTTTCCCTAACTACAGTATCTTGAAAAGGCTACAGTGAGTATAAAGTACTTAAACTACTACATAACTTCCTTTAAATAAAATCTGGAGTCCTCTGCAGAAGTTTAGTTTTCATGAAGTAAACTCAAGATGACTGAAAAAATGACAGCAGAAAAGAAATACATTTATACTGTCTTCAATTCTCCCTGTGGTGCTTACATTTTCAGAGCCTGGTAACAGTAGGTGATTTTATAAACTATATGGTGTGACAGAACTTAATGAATATTGGATGAAAAAGAAACCCTAATTCAACAGATACTCACTATCATGTGCTGAACTTGATAAATAATAGCAATATTTATTAGATCTCCAGCATTCACTTCTGTTTAATGTATTTGCTTTCTTTTACTCAGTATTTCAGATATTTAGGAAAGACCAGGGTTAAAGATCCTGCTGTAGCCTACAGCTCATTCATATTACAGCCCTAACACTTTATTGCTGTTGTACTATCCTTATGTGTTATTACATTAGGACAACAGCAAAATGAAAGAAAAATGCTTAAGAGAGGGGGGGAAGCACTATCTATGTCTCAGTCCTGCAATGAACTCTTAATGCATAAAATTCCACTTAGGAACACAAACAGATTCTAGTATTTCTCAATTCTTCGCTGAGTCTAAGAACTTTATTTTCCTGGTAAGAGTCATTGTAAGAGTCAAATACCAGACTGCTGCTCATACTGATAGAGAGCGATGCTGGAGCTCTCCAGATATAGCAGAACATGTTGTGTAGGAGCACCAAACATCAAAGCTCACCATCACACTACAGGGGCTGAGTTGTAGTCACCTGTCCCAAGCTTCATTATCAAAGACGAAAAAGATTTGGTACTTATGAGTACCATGTTCTGATGAAATTACAAACTACATGACAAAAACAGCCATCATATTCTTCCCTATGGCTAAGCAAAAGCTCTCACACAGCCATGACCAACAGTTCCACCAGCACGAGCAGCTGACACACAGGCATGGTAGGCAATCAGAGCTAACTTGAGACACAGAAGAAATGAATTGCAAATACATTTGGCAATACACGTAAGCTGAACTTGCTGTGACACATCACAAGCCTCTGCTAATTTTTCTCAAGCCAAATCATTGACAATTCTAAAACCTAAAATGCAGAAAACAAGCACCGTGGCACAATGGGCCTGTAATGCTGTACCTTTTTAGCCATATTAATTTTGTTCTTAGCAGCATGTCATTCTCAGGAGAGAAATTAGCTTCACAGTAGCAGAGATATATGTATTAAGACACCAAATCATGAGTGTCTACATAAAAATAGTTTTTCTATTTTTTAATATGACAGTGGAAGTAAACAGGAGGAGAAAGCCTAGACACTCCATATGAGCTCCTCAAACCATTGCTCGGAAGCCTCCAGTGTAATTAAAATCTCTTTCTTTGGTACCACGATGGACCACGCGAAGCAATCAGGCATCTCCCACCCTTCATTTTCAATTCACCTCTTCCCCTAAGCACAACTCCCAGCCCACCCCGTCTACCTGACAAGTGACAGCCCAATCTGATTAAATGCTTGCAAGGGAGGGGACTCATGGGCCTCCATGACAGGCCAAAAGTGATCACCATGGAGATACATAATTACAGCTGTCAACGCGTCTACTGTCCTGCTGGCATCAATTTGATTGCTCCCAGCAATAATGATAGACAAAGCTTAGTGTGCACTCTCCTACACCCAATCACTTTATCTATTCCGTGGTCCATTTAGCTGACATGCAACATTCACACAAGCAAATAACAGCAGTAAGCAGAACATTTAAGGCATTTTAATTGTTTTTTCTTTGTATGGATGGCTCACAAGCGCAAATGTTATTACATAAAACTCCTGCTGCAGCATTAATTGAAGAAAGATTTGGTGGGACAAAGACTGTAGGGGGTATAGTTTGTCCATTATCACTTGTACTTTCAACAGGTCTCACGTTTGGAAAATTGCAAATTGCAAAAACTTGCAAGGGCAAAATGTTTGACATCGTGTTAGCTATTACAACATGGTGAAAACTTCTAACAACCACTAGAGTATTCATTATAAATTCTTATTAAATACACTCTTTGTTTCACTAAAAAGAAGTTTAGATACATCCAGTGATACCTTTTTCCCTCATCTCCTCTTTAAGAGCACATAATGCCTTTTAGATCTTCACAATTTTTTTCTGCTTTCAGGCTTTGAACACAGCATGAAGCCTTAAAGACCAAAAAGGGTCAGGTCTCTTTGGAAAGTACACGGGCAAAAACAATTTAAAAAGCGCAATAAATCATATATCCAATAACAACTCCACATTTAAGATTCCTCCTGTAATCTCTCAGTATTTTCCATGCAAGCAATCAGACTGAATAATTGTATTCACAGATGGTACAGTCCCATCATTCCACTGACAGTGCCATTCATGTACACGTGCACTTACAACTTAAGAGTCTTTGCTCTTCACACATAGCCGAAAACACTGTTTGTTAAACACCTATTCTATACAATTAGCCTGTATCCTGCAACATGTAACAACCACTGTAAGAAACTCCTTTTCAACAAAGCTGAACAAAAAGCACTGGCAGTTTCTCACCAGTGTCCCCAGTTCCCTATGCTTAAAGAGCTGACTCAACAGTTCACTGTCCTTTCTCACAATCACAGTACATTTACTAAAGCTGTGTTTGAAAAACTTAAGCTGAAAGTTACAGAACAAACTATTTCAACATGTATTGGTTTCCTGTTATACCAAATTTGAATATTTTTTAACCCAGTTTGGAACTGTTCACTTATAAGCAGCTTTTCAGATTGCACAAATCAGTACTGCCATGTCCTGCCCCACCTCTGGCAAAAAGCTGGAGAAAAGGTTTGGTTTACAAAGCTGCTGAGTATCTACAGTCTTTGTCTATAAGGGACACTCAGCACCTATGAAAACCAGAAGAGAGTTACTTACACTTGGCACATGCAATGGTTCCTGATACTGAGACAGTTTACCAATGGATGGCAGGCCAAAAGATTTGTAGGGGTCCTGGAAAGAAAATTCAACATGAGAAAGCATTAAGCTTTTACAGATGTGGAGCAGATAATGTTTAAAAGCTTGAGGTGTAACAGAAACTGCTACTGGAATGACTCCGTTTTCTTCCCCAGAATTACTTATGTTGAAGAACATTTCTTCATCCATCTGCCCCTGCAACTCCAAAGAAAGAAATGGAGGTACATAAAATCTCTTGCATCAGTTAAAAAAAACAAGGAAATAAGTATTCTGCACCCAGTTACAATACACCAAAATAAAATATACAAAAATGACATTTTCATTAGCTACGCTTGCAAGAAGGATGGGAAAGGATTCAGGAGGCTAGGCTTGAAAAGAGAGTATAAGAAAAAATATTCTGAGATAAAAAGGGCAGTTAGAAATTCAATTATCTTAAGAAGTCAAACTGATCTTTATGCCACTGGAAACCTCCTACATTAATATATATAATGCAACACTAATAGAAACTTAATAGGAAACAAATAAATATATGGCCTACAGAATAACCTAATTCATGGCAAAGTAGTTGGATTCATTACTTATAAATGAGAGGGGATTCAAGCTAAACAAAAAAAAAAGCCCAAGCATCAGCTACTCCAGGGTAAAGCCTATTAAAACTCAGAATAGCTTCCATGATAATCACAGGGCAAATATTTATTCTTTATCAAAATAGTCTGTACAACTTGTAATCAGCAGAGCAATTTGGAGGTTATGTGCATGTCATGAAGGGAAAAGAAACCACCAACATAAAATAAGATGGTCTAGGTAACAGAAGTCCCAACAGTTAAGCAACGGAAAAAACATCTCAAGGTGCTGAATTAGTTATGAAAAGCAGAGTTACCTAAAATGGTCCTGAAACTAAATGAAGGAAGACAGGCATTATTTTGCAGCCCCCAACCCTGAAAGTGTTCAAGGCCAGGCTGGATGGGGCTCTGAGCAACCTGGTCTAGTGGAAGGTGTCCCTGCCCCTGGCAGGGGGGTTGGGACTAGATAACCTTTAAGGTCCCCTCCAACCCAAATCACTCTGTGATTTTTTTTTTTCCAACTTAACAAATCCTCATTTTCATGTATCAAAAGTGACAACAAAAAGACATTACCTCAAAATGTCCTAAAGGTGCTTGAAAATGGGGTTTGAATATTTGTAAGCTTCCTTAAGGTGAGATAGAAACTCACACTAAGAGTTATTGTTTTGGAATGTACTTTTAAAGTTTATCCTATAAACTGTAGTTTCAGAAGATGTGTAACTTGATTTTTCAACAACCTTTCAAAAGTTTTAGTAAAACAACAAAAATTCTGTAAGACAATGAATTTCAGCTGTCTTTTTAAGTCAACAAGTTTCAAACACACGTTTCAGAAATCTGGGAAAAGGAGTTAACTCTGGCAAATAACTCCAGTGTCATTAAATGTGAACCAAACATGCAGGCTTATTTCTAATGATATTTGCTTACTTCTCTCTTTTACCATCTTTAATTTCAATTTTCAGGAAAAAGCTATGTTAAAATATACACCGTGTATTTAATTAAAAAATAAGAATTCTACAAAACCTCATTAACCATTCGTGTTACATGCTCTAAATCATGACTTTCATATGATATTCCTTGATTTCACCTTGGCATCTATCCACACCTGGGTATTATTACGCCACAATTCAACCACCTACCCCCTCCTTCCCATTACCACTCGTTTACCTCAGCATAAACTCGACATTCAACCGCCCAGCCGTTGATGGGAATATCAGCCTGTTTGTGCCTGAGAGGGTAACCCTTAGCAACACGGATCATTTCTTGGACTAAGTCCAGGCCGGTAATGCATTCTGTGACGGGATGTTCAACCTGCAAGGTCAAGAACTGTCAGTCAGTAGGTAACAAAAAACAACCAAAAAAAAAGCACCTCTCTGTAAACAAACAAAGATAAACAAGAAATTCAACCAGCCAACAAACAGAGAAAGAATATGTTTCTATTTTGGTATTTTTCTGCAAAAAATTTCGACTTAAAAGTCCAGCAACCGCTGTCTTTGCATGGAAAACACAAAAAATTAAAGTAATCACAGATTACAATAACTAGGAGCAGCATGCAAAAGGAAAACTAGAGAGGTGGCTTGGGAGGATTTGAGGGTTTGTAGGGGTTTTTCATCTGGTTGGGGTTCTTTTTCATTTATTTTACAAATTCAATCTGGTGACAATGAGGTATTTTTTCTTTGTTTGGAAGCCTTTCTCATTCAGTTTTGTTTTGAAGAGACTCACACTGTAGCCATAACTATATTTTCACTGAAAATCTCAAAGTAGCTAATAATCAACCCATTCTGCTACACTTAACATGGCACATACAGGAGCCACTACCAATTTTCCACAGAACCGGCGCAGCCTATATCTCACCCATTCGCCTTCTTTCACTAACCTGTCCTGACAAGCAACCAGATTAGCGTAATCTTGCATCAGCGCAGTGTAGCAGAAATGAGCAGATGGATCCTTCAATTTTTTTTTCCCCCCCTCCAGACTTATCTGTTTAGTGCTTAGCATGCACAATAGCTGGGCTGGACCAGCAGAGTGGCTCTGCGCGCTCAGCAAATTGCCGCTAACGGCTTTGGAAGATGCTGCCCTGGGAATAGCCGTCGCTCGCGCTCACGCAGGATGTGCGTACAAGCATGCACACGTGGGCGCGCGCATGCACGTGCACACACACTTCTTCCTTCAGGTGGGCAGAGAAACCAGCACGCTGATTAACTTTAAAAAGCCTCTAACTAGGTGTAGGACGGTAAAAAGCACCCAAGGTGGTTCCTCTGATGGCCACCATGTCGATCAAGTAAAAGGCAGGCATGCTAAAAAGCACGTTCTTCACGCAGAAACAGCTATACCACCTTCCATAGAGAAATTATGACAGAACTGCCATTTTTGTTATGCACGATGCTTGTGCTCCAAGGGGCAAAACACCTCAAGAAAACGCACTTTGCAACTGTTTATCGTGAGATGTCAAACTATGTACCTTTTCTGACACAGGAAAAGGTCATTGACCAAACTACTTGTCTTTCTCCCTTCAAGTATGTAGTATTAAGGAAAACATTCAGTCGTTATAAAAACATTCTGGCTTATCAGAACAAGTAGATGCTTTGGTCTTCAAGAAAAAAAGCTTTGTAAAAATAAACAGATGGCATCCATAATTAGCCCTGTGTGTGCTGTGAGTTTGTTTAGAGTTTCAACATTTTAAGACGTTTTGACATGATTTTAATGACAAATCATCACTGAAACAAGCACCTATTCTTTGAAGGACAGAAGTGACATTGAAATGGGAATCTGATTATACAGCTTAAGGATGTACCTTTGGGATTCAATCTTGATTCTACCTAACACATGATACTCTCCAGCATGTCAAGCTTAATAACAGTATTTTGAGAATCTATGAAACATCTCTGTGTCTATCCTGCAGGGTTAAATTGAAGCAATTCAATTTCTATTAAGACTTGAAGTTTCTATTAAAACTCCCTAAGTTTTAATAGAAAGTTACTTATCACACATTCATATTTGGACAACAGAACTTATTTTCCTACTTTGGAATTTAAGTTTTAAAAGATTACCTTTGAGCTGAGAACACGTTTGGAATTCTAACATTCCAGATAATTAAAATACTTTTTAGTTTTCCAAAGACATTTGCATTATTTAGTTATACTGCCATTTTTCTTGGATAGCAATTGGCATTCCAGATTCAATAGCTTCATTGTTGTTTTCAGTTTTATTGTTGATGATCAAAATAAGATGGAATGTCTCTGAAAAGAAAAATATTTTTGTTGTTTGGTTCTTACGACTCACAAACATTTATTTAATCCATTCTTCAATACAGATCTTTGACTTGGTCAATATTTTCTTCTGTTTCTTCAAAATACTCCCTTTGTGTCTCCACACAAAACAACATTCAGAAAATAGGTATAGGAAAAAATGTTGAGGGGTTTTTTTTGGGGTGGGGAGAAGTTGTTCTACTTTATTTTAGGACTCTGCTTCAACTACTACTATTTAGGCATAACACAGACAATTCCAATCATAGCATTAATTTGGGGTACCAAATACATTTTAAATGCATTTTAATATTCATTAAGACTATCAGATGACCAATACAGGGTAGAAAAGAACTTTAACCTTGAAATCTCTGCAACAACTGTAACAGCTAATTGATTAAGGTAATTGTATCTGTATTATAAAATTGTTCTTAAAAGCTAGACTTCAACCACTTCCCTCTTACTTTTCCACTTTCTACTTCAGGTGTCATTTTTATTCTGCCTGCCTATTGCATTTTCTTCTATTCATTTTACGCTATATCCTTTCTCCATCAACAGCCTTTACGTGCCAGTATATGGAGACTAAGTCAAGTACTAAATTTTTGACAAGATGAATTCAAGTTTGCTCACAAATGGAGCTGAATCACACTCCATTAATCAACTCCTTTAGCTTTAGGCCATACTCAGTTTTGCAGTCAGCTGATCCAAAATGTTGCCAGTGAAGCCCCAGCCATTAAAGAGCCAGTGCTGGTATGGTTATACGACAGTGGCTACATTCACACATTATTGCTGTCCTCAACACAAAGGGCAAAACCAGACATGTCTGCAGCAAGCAATCTACAGATCATAGCTGTATCAAGGCAGCTGTACCTTATTCTCACCAGGACAAGCAGAAAAATTGATCAGCAATAACTCTCAATTAATTAGCTGCCCAAGTAACACCTTTACGATCAGCTCCTTTACTTATACCAAGTCTGCTCATAAACAGTTGATAACAAGTCATCATTTCAATGCACTTAAGCACGATATATACCTCCTTTAAAAAGTCTTACTCTCTGTAAAATGCTACTTATATTCCTGCTTTCAAGTCCACAAAGCTATACCTGCTACAACCAGCAATAGCTATACAGAGTAAAGGGAAAGTGCTTCCCCTTCATACTGGATCTGCTGCTCTTAAGACATACCACAGCAACAAGATTTCCCATGAGCACTGCAAGTGGTTTTGCTTCACTAGCCCCTTCCCACTTACACAGCAAGAAAAACTAGTGGCAAATCCTGTCAGAAAATAATAATTACGTCCCAGTTTATAGATAGTAAAGCAGGTATAAAAGAGTTGAGGAACCTACCAACATCATAATCCAGGTAGCATCCATCACCAGAACAGTATGGAAAGGCTCCTAATTCTCCTCCTGTTCTGTGACTGCCAGTGGTTTTAAAGCTTTATCATACTGGGCTTCATCCATAGCTACAAAAACAGTCATGCAGTTTTTATGGACAGTTGGAGCCAAGAGTTAAATTAGTGATGACTGCTCACCTTCTATTCAGGGGAGTAATTTTGGGACACATTTTTCTCAAGACTACCAAGGTACTCAGACCTAACAGCAAGCACTTCTTGATACTCACAGACCACTCTTGTCCCTGGGTGTATAAGGCATCAAGTTACTCACACACCAGTTGAAACATTCAAGCACGCCACATCAGCCAAGAAAATCTAAATTTCAGTAGACTTAAAACTACAGCCCATGTCACCCCTACTACTGTAAGTCCCTAGCTGGTGTCATATACCCCTTTACATTTAGATAAATAATCTCAAAACTAACTTTCAACATATACCTCAGTTTCCAGGAAATGTGATTCACCTGGAATCCCACAGGCTCTGCTGCTGCAGCCAAATCCAGTATCAACTGACCCAAACACACCAACTTACAGATGCTTCTCTACCCCCTGTATTTCAGTAAGCCTGGTTTCTATTTCAGAGAACTGAACAGCAACAGTGGTGCACACATATTCTGCTCTTCAGGCATGCGAGCTTCCTGACTACCATGTGCAGGAGCACGCTGGGGTCACATCTTTCTGCAAAATAGTTCACATGTACATGGGGTTTGAGAGCACACAGCAAAAAAACAGCTTTTCATAAAGGCTACTGAAAAACAGACAATGGTTGGATTAATGTACAGAATGAATGGAAAGCAGGAATACTTAACAGGCTAACTATAGAGATTGTATATAACAACACTTGCTGTTTGTTTTCTGACTCATTAGTATACAATTGAAAAACTGAAGGCAACCAGACTACAAAAATTTCCACCAGCAAAGATGCTCAGGTAGACTTCTTTTATTGTTTCCTAAGTAAGGTGTAGAAATAAAAACTAAGCCACAGACATTCTGTATGAACTAATTTTTTAATCGTAGCATATAATTTTGAAAAAGTATTTAATTTACTTCCTCATAGGAAGTTATATTCCAATAACCATTGACACAGTTCTCAAGTTTTTTTGCAAGGACTTGTTTCTGCATGTGGGACAGACATATTTTCTGTGGCCTACGAATTCCGAATATTTTCTGTGTTTTAGACAAATAGCACACAATTTAGCTCAACAAGTTAATTAGCTCACAATTTCAACAAAACTTTCTCAGTTAACATCCTGCACTTCAAAAAAATTTCTTGAAATTCAGTTATTCTACACAATTTCCTTTCCACTACATACTCCCTGGAAGAAAATAAAGAAACTAGCATCCACAAAACCAATACTTTCTTTCCTAAAGGTGCAACTCCTGCTTTTACTGTATTTAGCTGCAGTATTAAAGCCTTCTCAGAACACTCCATTCAAGATGGCTCTGGTCACACTGCAGCTATTCTTTGGTTTGCTTTACATCAAATTCACCAAAGCAAGGAAACTAATGTACCCTTTGAAGAATGACCTTTTGTTTCTCTACTTATTAAGTAGTCTCCTCTTTCTCTACTTTTTTTAATACCATTTTATGAGAGTTACATGGGAATGTCGTCTCTTAAGATATCACTCCATGCCTTGGCAGCACTGTTAATGGCATCTTTCAGATTCAATGACTTACACAAACAGTGTTGTTCTCTTCTGTCAACAACAATTAGCAATGCTTTTCTGTAGTTCTTTTGGGAAGCCTGAAAAGCAGACAACCAGTAGCTACATAATGGAAGTTGCATTAGGAGGCAAGAATGTGGCAAAAATTTGGTTAACTGTTGTCGGCTGACCCTCTTGTGTGAAGAAGTGTTGTTTGGCAGCAAAATCACCTTTTCTTTCGGTTCTAAAAATGGCCATGAACAGCTGGTATAAACTGTGTGCAGAATGGATTCTGGTGGGCTTAGTGGATTGGTAATGGGATAAGAGACCTTTCACCTTTAGGTCAGTAGTTCAAATTCAGCCCAGGTTAGCAGCAATTGAAAGTCTTTACCATCTGACACTGTTCGTTAGACTATTTAAAATGACTGAAGCAAAGTGTTGTCACAGTTAAACAAGATTCCAGTATTGAGAAATATGAAGAGTCTCAGCAAACAGCAGAAACAGTAGCTTGAGACTTTACTTCGAAATCCCACCATTCTGACTTCATAGAAATCTACTCCTCTAACTCCTGACAGCCCCTTTTCCTGCTCCCATACTCCTGCCCACCTATCTATCACACGTCATCCTCCAGGCAGCTACACACAACCAAGACAGCAAAATCACCTCTTGCCATCCCATGGCTCTGCTACAGATACCAAAGTCACAACCTCTCGATGGCTTTAGGTGGCAATGCAGACTCAGCTCATTACTGCTATTTGTACTTTGTTGCTACTGTTATCTATAGTGCAGCTGCAGTATTTTCCAGCACTTCTATCCTTCACTAGGCAAGCACATAGCGGGTGCTGACTCGTGATGTGCAACAGAATACAGATACCATTAAAGAGCTGTTAGAACCAGGAGTTTATAAGCAGTGCAGCTCCAAACCATCAGCAACAGGATTTCTACCTACTTTTAGACATTTTCTAACCACGCTTTTTATATTTTCATGAGTGGAGAAACATGAGAAAGAAAGACATGCTGCATGTAAAAATTCTTCCTATCTTTTACACTAGTCACAGCCAGTTTTGCACAAAGACAGCTCTGGGATATATAACTTTCCAAACATCAGTAAAATATGATGAAAAGCCAGAAAGTGATAGAAGTCTTGGCACTGGGTAATGTTTTATAGCTCTACGGAAGGTTATTTACCTTCATTTTATGCCTTAGAATCAAGTTACTTTAAAAACATTTACATAAAATAGTCTCACAACAATTAACTGTAAACTAAAAACACAGATATGCCATTTGCTCTCACCAAAGCTCTTACAAACACATCAGATTATTCTACAAAATTAATTTTTATTCCCTAAAAAGTTGTGACAAAATACTCAAACAGTCACATGAAGAGAAAACCTACTGCTACGGAAATTACCATATTTCTCTACTCCAGTCTACACAAATGATCTTTTCAATTACATTACACAAATTCAGTCACATTTTGAGGATGAAGTGAGTACTCACTTGTTATTTAAATAGCACAACTCATGAGGGAGGCAGAAGGTTGGGAACAGGCCTGAGACACAAATATACCAATTGTACTGGGGGCAAGTGCTCAATTCACATCACTCACTGTACACGTCTCAGTTATTCTTGAGCCAACAAGGGATGCTTCTCATTGCAAGGTACTACAAACATCTAAAATACGGGACATTTTCCCTTTGCTGTCACTAACTGATTCACATGTAGGAAGCTTAATACACCACACACACATGTATAAACAGATATTTTTTAAGTACAGAGCACAGACTTCCTTCATATAAAGTCCAAGAGGAACACCTCTATTCTTCCAGGGAAGAAATGAAGAAACTTTTCTGGTTAAAGCCAGCACTTCTGAAGTACCTTAAGAGATTTTGATATAACTTTGAAGCCAGAAAGGCTATCAGTCTAAGAGGTCAGCAACTTCTTATTTATTGCAAAGCTCTTGATAAGTTGTTTTGGACCATGACTGCCCTTGATTAGGCTGATCACAACTAGGTAACAGAAAACACACCACACTATGAGCAGCTATGAAGAATCACATATTCAACATCTGGTCTACCTCAAATTTTAACAGTGATAACTGCCTGAAAACCACTGCAAAAGTGCCCTATATAACACCGTACAGAAGTTCTCTGGTAGCTGCTAGGGCAGACATCTCTATGTTCTCTTGTGGAAAGTAAGAGCAACTAGTTTTACTATGCAATTATCCAATCTTCAATCTTATGTCTCATACTTAGTCCAGCTAGCCTCTGAAAGATGGCAGAAAAGCAGATACAACAAAAAGAACATTGCCAGAAGCAAATAATAAGGCATTCTAGCTGAATCACTTAGAGGCAATAAAACATCTGTAACAAATTTGTGTAGCATACAAGAGACACAATGGAGCTGATTCACCAATTTTTTTTGCTTCCCAATCTCGTATAGTATTGCAGCAACACTTAAAACAAAAACTAAATAAAATACAAACTTCCTTCAAGGTGCTATTTACACTTTCTTTGTGTAACTATACCACAGAAAAGGTATATTCCCAAAGAGTTCCCCAAAAAAACAGCGAAGTAACACTACAACTCTGATTACTGCAAAATAATTTACCAAAAAGACTGAAAGGCATCCAAAAGATACACCAGAGGGAGGGAGGGGAGAAATCTACAGGCAGTACAAAATACTGGACACAGTTTAGTTAGCAAATATATTCTGAAGTCTTTATCTAAAATAAAAATGCCACAGTGATCTGATCAGAGATTGCTGAAACATTAAAACAGACAGAAAACTGCATAATTTAGTAGAAATGCTCCGATGATGTTGACAGGTAGCTGTGTCTAATGCACGCTGACAAATATCTTAAGAGGATCATTTCTGGATCAGACACCCGTCATTTTGGGAAGTTCTTCCAGCTGTGGAGCGTTCAGCAAGAAGGCAAGTGAGTCTGTTAGTCACTGATCACAGTGAGGCGATGCAAAAGGTAAAAAAAAAGACTGAAGCAATACAGGGACATCTGGAGACTATCCTGGTCCTGAAGTTAAAGCTGGACAAGCTTTATTAGAGTTTCTAGGTTTGGCTCTTAACAGTAGGGAGCAAGTGCAATATGGTAGTTGCATAACTGTTACCTGAACAGAAAGTAAAGCTTGAGATGTGGGAGAAGTGAGAGATCAATTGGGTAAGACTGGGGAAAAAATCATAGAAAATTACTACTCCAGACTCAAGCTGAAATGATAATTAGAGCCAATACACAGTCAGGATAGAGGAAGTAAAGAATATCTAAACAAGTAGTCTAATTTAAGATTAGTAAATTTCAAGAGTTGGAAAGAATAAGTTCGCTATTATACGGGATTGTCAAACTGCTTAGGCTATATTTCAAAAGAAGTCTAAAGTCCTTAAAATGGAATTGTGAAAGCTTTCTTCCTGCATACGTGGAGACCTTAGAAATTTGGGACTACAAACACGTATCACTGGGTATTGCAGGGGGAAGACACTGCAAAACAGCAAAGATAATGTCTTAAAAACAAACCACAGAAAGGAGTCCAAGGATATTCCATCACTAATTCAATTTAAGAACTCATGGTCAATAATACTACAGCAAGGAAATGGTTTTGAAGTTCTGGTGGGTTATGCAGAAAACAATAAATTAATTTTCTTCTATGTAAACAAGAACATGAAGTCACTGAACTAACGTTGGCTCAAAAACTACAAGATCGGGAAAAGAGTAAAGAATATGACCAAAGTGAGAGAATTCTTCATAATATTTTAATGAACTGTATATTGTCAATAACCACTACCCCCTCTAACTGAATCTAAGGTAGACCTGATAGTGCCTAACAAAGGCATGTGAAGTGACTGTCATGGCTAATTCCAAAACCACTGCTGTCCTGCAAGGCAAGAAAAATTTACCAGCAGTCTTCCCCTGGCACAGAAGATTGCAACACCCCCCAAATTCTCTTTAACTTCTTTATCCAAAGCATAAATTTAACTTAATCATAAATTTACCCAGTTGTTGCATAAGGTCATGCAAAGATGTCAGATCACAAGGCTCTCTTTACACTCTATCATTACCCACATGTACAAGCAGCACACAGGACACAACCCTAATAAAATGTAGCTAAAACAGAATGAGAAGCTTATCAAACTGGTGCTTGAGTCCATATTTCAGTCTTTCTGGTGTAATTTAACAAAGTGAAAAAAGGAGGATAGAGGCAATGGAATGGACTTGCTTACTAGTTGAACACTCTTCCAATCTTCAGGAATGATATCCAGACTTCAAGTTATATACTTGGTTTTTTAGCTTATGACAAAAATCCATCAAACAAAAAAAAAGCAGTAGAGGGGGTTTTCCATAAAACACTCTTCATCTGTTCACTTGCAGTGTGCATTAGAACAGCTTCTACTGACTACATGAGTTGTCACAAAAATCCTACACCGTGTCAACATGCCTTTTACACAGTTGCATTCAAGTCACAGTTTCAATCATATGCAGATTGCTAGTGTTTTTATTGCTGATATACACATATAGTTTCAATCACCCTCCAAGAGAAACTCAGCAAGTGATCATCAAAGTATAAAAAATAGGGAAGAAACTTCAGGGACCAGTAGGGGAAAGCCTCAGAGCACAGTGGCTAGCCACTTACTGTGAACTCACAGTGGCACTTACCAGTGACCTTTTGCAAGGTCTTTAGGTCAAGTGTAACAAAGAGCAAAAGCCCTGAACAGTTACTTGAGTGCTGTGCAAGGGTTCACTGCTGCAACGTCTTGCATAGGCAGGCTTATTTCAGCTAGTAGATCTTTTAAGTTCAGTGGGAAGTGCTCACATACATCAAGATACTTGTACTTAAATCTTTGCAGGAGCAGACCCTTGAATATGGGAGAAGGTTATAGTCTGTTTATTTTAATAACACTTTTCTGAATCCGAAGAGTTGTTTTTCTTACCTGAAGTCTAGTATTCATTTCCAAGAAGTAGAAATTCTTACTGGAGTCCACAAGGAATTCTACTGTTCCAGCAGAGGAATACTTTACTGCTTTGGCAAGAGCTACTGCTTGTTCTCCCATTGCTCTTCGAGTTTCAGGGTCCAGAAAAGTGCTAGAATACAGAAACAATTACTTTTTTTAGTTAAATAATAATTACTCAAACATTTAATCTTCTGTTTAAACTACGGTCAAAAGAAGACAGCATCATTATTTAAGTTATGAAAACATGTCAAGACTGTTAAATGTATGTCTTTACGTTTATATTACCCCAAAGCAGATACACTGCATGCTTTACAACTATTGCTAATGTACAAGAAATTCAGGATAAATAACCATATTCTCTAAAATATAAAATAACAGAACACACTCTTTGAACAGTCAGATCTATAATAATGCAAATTAAATGAAAAAAAAGTCATACAAACTGATGCAGTCTTAGAAGACCTATTGATTATCCACATTGATTTCAATACATTCTTTTCCACCAATCTCGGACACACTCAAGTGCACCCAAAGAGCAGCTCAGCTACCACCTTGGGAGCCACTGTGAACACTGCACAAATGCCAAGGTCTCTCATTTTAGAAGAGCACCCCACCATTTCCACAGAGCCAGTGAATCAAAAGACTGTAGAAGTCTTTCTGGAAGTAACACATTCTGCGTGTTACTCTCCTCTGTACCATAAATTCAGATTTAGATCAACCTGTGCAGATAATTTAGACATATATATTTCTGTGGTACTCCACCAGTTGCCCCTCAACCTGATACACTAATTTTCAATGCAGGAACATGTAGCTGTTCATCTTACATAAGCTTGTAAATACATTTATTTATATTTCTGGTTTGACTTACATTAGGCACATAACTCAGCTATCATTTTAAAAGTACTTTTTCAAGGGAGTAAATAGTTACTTCTACTTTACCTCTAAGTTACTCTTTACAACTAAAACACCAAGTGTTACATATTTCTTGAGATGGGTTCAACAGTGGGCCCTAACTCTGCAAAGGAGCAATCAGGAGCCTTCACCTATATAAAGTGGCCCCAAAGCCAGTGGAGCTCCATCTGGAGCCCTGGACTGCACTCAGACAGAAGCCAGTGCTGGGTCAGGACTTATCTTTCAGCACTTACTGTGGTGTTTTTCACTGAGACCTGAACTCACAGAAGAGCTAGAGACTTCTGCCACAACAAACTGTATTTGACGTGACACAAGAAGTGAGCAAGTATCTAGGCAAATTAGGAGACAGTGAAATCCTTTTCTTAACCAGAGAAGTGCAACTTCACACCTCTGTCCTTTCCGTGCCCTCAGAGGCAGATTCTGATGTACCATAAGGCAGGTGTTTTCAGAATCTAGGAAAAAACATCTTTCTTGGCAAACAATGGGACCAACAGGAAATGGAAGTCAAGTCTCATTCCAAGAAAGCTGTATCAGATCCTACATCAGATGAAAGCGAAGATCAGAAGATGTAAGAACAGTGTCATAAGAATAGGCACTGGTAAATGTAAAATAGTTTCATAATATTTCTTATTTTGATTTGGTTAGAAGATAATACATTACACAAAATCAACAATCTGTAATTAAGTGTGGAGTTTCTGCAGGGCTTTGATTGTGAAAGGTCAATGAGTGGCTTATGAAGAACAAAACCTTCTCAATATCAGTTTCATACTGTATTTCTAGAATAACCATTGTTACTTCTCATGTAGATGAAAGACAGTTACTCCCCTTCATTACAGTGGTGTCTTCCCTATACTTGTTAAATGTCGGTCTGAGATCTCACCGCTCACCTCCTGCTGTAGCCAGAGAATGGAACACAGGTGTCACATTGCTAAACTTGATCTCTGCCACACAGTTAAGCTTTACAGTCTGGAATGACTGGATCATCCCTACCATTGGCTAGGTTAATTACCCAAAGTTTTCATATTCCCCTCTGCTGCTTTACCCTTCAAATACATTGTTTCTCCCTTTTTTAACAACACACCTTTTGTAGCCAAAATAACTCTTCTCCAATCTAATTAGGCATCACTTGAGAACACAGCATTTTAAACCTGACTTCAAATCTTTTTCTCAAACATGGACCTGTTTTTCTTTAGACCAAACAGCTCCTATGGCAGCACAAAGGCTACAAAATAAAAAGGAATCACAAAATAAAAGCATCAAAAAGAAAAAATAAATCAGACCTGACACTTCACTCATAAGACCTTCATCAAGTTATTGTAAAGTTAATCAGAGGGAATACAATTGATTTGTCACATTGCTCGTACAGCCAGAGAGATGAACCACATGGGCAAGATGTTACCTCTCTACTTCTAATTCATCAGATAAGGCTTCCCAAAATACCCCTATCACCTTCACTCACAGACAAGGTTGAGACTTTGAAAAATACAGTTACCATCAGCGGAAATTTACTGCTCAGTTTGGACAAAAAATAAATGATCAATAACACTTACTCTTCCTCTGAAGATTCTATCACACTGGGGGAGTGAACCCAAATTTTCTAAATGTCAATGTCAGCTTCTCTGCTCCAAGTATGTTGCTTGTTTAAAAAAATTACTTACCTACACGAAACATTATCCTTTGAGATATTTATTATGTACTACCAGACCATGGGCATAAATATGCTAAAGGATTTAAGAACATAGTTCTGCCCCCACATCTAAATGGTGCCCACCTATGAATCACATGCACAGTGACAAACAGAACAGGCTTGTGTTTCTCTTAACCCAAAATCCTTCAAGGATTTTTGACAGTGAGAGGAAATGTAGAGTCTGACACACATACATGCATAAGAACTCTAAGGAGAACCTGTAGATAGAGTCTAATTCAACAATGCACCTTTCTGCCAAGTTCCTGCCTATATACACTCATACAAATTGTCAGTGCCTCTGAACAGATGACCATTCCTTCACCCAAGTGGTGAGGCAAATTTGAAGTGCTTTAAGAAGCTTTTCACAGGTTCAGAAACTGTTAGATAGGAGATGTTCTCACCAAAATAAAGTTATAGAGCACTCCTCTGAGTTAGTCCTCCAATTATTGAATAGGATTGTCAGTTAATACTCTTGTGCATTTAATTTTGATTGATCCTAAAGGATCCATGGATTTTTTTCTCCACATGGGAAACAATCTCTTATAAATCACTCCAGCAGATAGGAAAATACAACCACACCTTTGCCTTTTTTCTTGCCAAAGTACAGGGTCTCATGGCAACTGTCTCCAAAAATGAACAGAAGAGCTTGGGCAGTTGAGGAACAAAATCTCAACTAAGGAATAACTCTTAAATGTCACTCATGTCACTCATCTCTTTAAATGTCAGCCTCTGTGAAATAAGAAGACAACAGCATATCCAAAAATGTGTGAAAGTAGAAGCAGATAAAATTATGGTACATCACTGGAAGCTTTGTGCATCATTAACTTTGCCCAGCACAAACTAAAACACTAGTGATGACTGGATGTGTCTTATTGTCTGTACTTACCAAAACAGAGTAGGACAACTCACCATGTGAAAAGGGTATAAGAAAAGTTTGTTGGTCTCGTATTTGAATCTGGGGAGTTGACCCCCATGAACACCAGGGGTCCCTTGGATACTGTAACCTCATTAGTGTGTGAACTAAAGGGGGTTTCTCTCCCCACAAGAGAGAGGGTTTTCGTTTGTTGTTTGTTTTTAACAAAAGACTAAACTTCCCTAGGAAAACTTGAGATACAAACACAAAATGATCCCATAAGGATAAATTCAGCAGCTGCAGACTTAGCTTTAAGAAAATCATAGGTTACTCTCCAAGCCAAAAGGTCCTCAGTCTCTTACAGTAGACACTTAGGAAAATACCATCATAATAGAGTAAATCAAAAAAGGCATGAGAAGAGGCCAGTGTCAAAAGTCCTAAATTGTCCAAAAAAAAAAAATATATATATGTATATTTTAGCCCATAACATCCCTATCTCCTGGGCTTCATGAAAGAAAATTAAAAGGTTAGACCTATCTCAGAGATCTTAATAGCAGCTACCATTTAAAACAGGAGAAAAGAGGACAGTCTACTTCCTTCATCCAGCCATACCAGAAGAGGTGTGTCCAGGAGTCCTTAAGCAATCAAACTGAAAGAGCATTCCCAGGAAGGGTTAACTTGAGGTTTTAGGGTCTCTGTGGTGTCTCACAGAAGATAGTGCCCTGCTTATCTGCAAGTCTTGTGACCTTCTGAAAATCAATGGATTCTGCAGCCAAGTGCAAGCGGCTGTAAGGCAGACAATGCTTCCAAAGCTGTCAGCAGAAGTCTGGCAGAGTCTAAAACATTCAACAACAAAGTTTTGAAGAAGAGTTTTCATGCCAGATTTTGGAAGCTACTGATTTGCCCACACTCTTGTAGAGTTATAGGAGGAGATGAGAAAACTTACTGGCAACTCCAACAGAGAAGCCCAAGAAAGTTAAAAGGCTGGTACTTCTGATGAAAGAAAACACTCTGATCACAACTGGCTGGTGAGAGAAAGACGTATCACACCACTTTAGCTGACCATAGGCATGGAGAAGGAGCAGGCAGGAATGACAGGCATCGCCTTACATAGACTGGTAAGGCAGAAGACACTCCTCTTTTAAGTGCATAGGTACACATATATGCACATGTGCAGTATATCAGGACCTGAAGTATTCACTTTCCACAATAACATAGTAAGATCTTTAGGCATAAGCAGTGTAAGGCTTCCAAGAAATCCAGAAGCACTACCAGGAAGCATTTATTAGTGGATTTGTGTCTTTAGATTTAAACTTCGTTTTTTTATTTAAAATACAGGTCAAACAGTGGCAGTCCTGCAATTGATTCAACATTAACTAATAAGGCACCTCTACAGAAACATCATTTGGATGATGTGCTTTTCCTCACATGCCAAATTGTTGCATCACATAGTTCTGTGCCACAAAAAAAATACGGCAAACCCGTATCCCAGCTGGTGAAAATATTACACTGGCAATTCCCACAGGCAGGGATATACCTATGTCTGCCTTTCTGAAATCAGAACTTCTTGCTGCCCTTTTTATACACGTATTCTCTGACGACTGCTACGCAACAGCAAGGCCGTATCTTGCATAGCAGCAAGATATTGCAGCTTCACATTAAACCAGTGAGATTAAGATGATTTTACACTTTTGAGTTATTAGACACCTAGATCTCTAGTTCAGTACCATGAATGGTACTAAACGTGCTGCAGAGTATTTTGTACTTCATATTCCAATTCAAATGGAAATATACAGTATTATGTGGCCTTTACACAATTACTCTAACATAGCCAAATAACTGTATCTGTGGTAAAATTCATACTTATTTCATATTCTACTTGACTTTTGTATCCGAATGTGAATATCAAAGAAGAATCTCATATATAATAACAAAGCCAGCTCATACCACGTATATTTCATTGGTAAGATCCACATCCATTTTATACAAGATCATGAAAAGGATTAACTACACAACACCAGTTTTCTTACACAAAGACAGTGTAAAGCAAAATCACAACACCCTCAAGAACAACATCAAAATTGCACTACAGTCAAATAAATATAACAAACATTTATTTTCTTTGTGCTTTTTAATAGAATAAAATTTGCTTGCATCTGTACAATAAACAGAACCAGCAGTCTACCAAAAGTGCTTTCAGTTACTATGCAACTGTATCAAGAATCTAGTATACACACCTTGGTGCTTCCTCCACAACCTTCTGGTTTCTCCTTTGAATGGAGCATTCTCTTTCATTCAACCACAAGGCATTGCCATGTTTATCTGCCAAAACCTGAAACAATAACACACTACTATTAACTAAGAGATGTAGTAAGCATATGGTCTTTTGACATAATACTATTATGCAGCATTTAGGGTTTGGGGTTTTTTTCCAATCTAAAAATAAAGCTTGAAGAAAAAAGGTTGTGTAGAAAATTAATTATATACAAAATACTAATTGAATATTCCTTCAAATTCTGAGTAAGACTATTCTAAAGCCTCTACACGTAGAGTCTGTACATAGCAAAAAACCCTCCCACTTAAAAACTTGATTTCTGAATTTTTGGGATCTTCTTACAAAAGTTTGAAATAAGATTAAAACTACATTTTCAAGCTTTTTAAATTGCACTGCATTATGAAATTACACAAAAGCAAACTCACTGAAAAAAAAATCCCCAAGGATGCCAAATTTTGCTCCTGAATTACATTCAAAAGCTTTCAGGAAGAATGTCTGGTGTAGCTTTCTTAGTAGGCAAACTACAGTGCCCTGTCTTTAATGAAGAAGAAAAAAATCCTCAGAAACTTTGTTATCCTTCATAAGGAGAATAAAATTTGCAACTTGCTCAGTACTTTCAAAGGAAATTAAAGTGGTAGTTTCAAGCAATTTTTTAAAAACCAAGAACTACAGTTCTTGGCTGCAGCTTCAGTTCATGGAAGAGGTAACAAAATCAAGTATCTAGATCCAACTACATAAATTGCATACTAGAAAAAAGCCCACAAGTTCAGCACGGCAGAACTCTTAATTGAGTCTTCAACTTCAAACTAGAGGTGAAAGTAAGAAAAGGAACTCTGTACCTTTATGAAATTGAGGGTATGATGCAGCCATTTTCAATACCAAATACTGGATTTGAAGATTCAAACAGACTTCTTCCCATCTTATGATGATAACTCTACACTTATTCTTAGAACAATTTCTTTTAACACAGACCACACCTGCTCCCTTTCTTCCTTATAAAATTTTTCTTCCAACCCATTTTTTTTTCCATCTATCTTCCTGCTCTGACCTGCGGGAACCCATGCCAATATTCATGCTTCATACTTTAATAGTGCAGTTCTACACTGAAAATCGACAAGATAAAACAAGGAGACAATATTCCTCAAACTGTGTGAACTCAACCATATCTACTCACATTTGTGACAACGAATCTCTATTATTTATTATTCCTTTTAGCACCACAGAGCAAGTATGGCACTAGGCAAGATGAATTCCTGCATCTATGACACCAATGGTTGCTGAAGCGTGAAGAATCTGGGTAGATGTGACTGAAAACGAGGCAGTGAACTTACGAAGACAACTCATGCGCACTGTGCAGCATAAGATCCCACATGCTCTGCACCCTGTAAGATCAGATGTTTTTCCTCCTAAAAAATTCTGTTGTGCTCCCACAAATTTATGGAGCTTACTAGTGAAAAAAGGGGTCTAGAAGACTGATGACTTTGGGATTTCCTAAACTACAGCATGTCCCAGAACCCTCTTCCCTGTCCAGGGGGAGTTTTAGCAGCAGCAGTAGCACCAGGGTGCTCCAGCCAACTGCTAGATTCCCTAGCAAGGGACTAAACACAAAGAAGAGGGGAAAAAAAAAAACCACCACCACAACAAACCAAAACAGGTACTTCCTACCCAAGTGCTCACCCATCCAATCCAGATGAGTGGATCTCTACAGACTAATGCAGCCCTACAAGAAATCATCTGGGAGGTCCAAAGATTTTTGGACTGGTTTTTTGTGGGGGTTATTTCAGTATTAAAGCAGGACCTCTAGAGCATAGCATGGTACTTGATGGAAAAATCACTGTCCTTTAAGTAGAATGATTCCTTGTGAGCATTTCTGTTTCACTGTTAAGAAAGCCTACAACTTTCCACAGAACTCTGTCTCATCAAAACAAACAAAAAAATCTTGGAATGTTACAATGAAAATTGGTCATTGTGCTTCTCTCCACGCTCTCTATGTATTTTTTTGAAGAGGATAATACATTTTTTCAATCCAAGCAGTACACTTTTTTTTCCCCCCACTTCAGGACATTTCTCATATCCTACTAAATTTCAGCAACCTGGATCTTAAAAGAAATGGTTTTCCATTATTAGCTAATGGAGAAAAGAGATATGCATGAACATCTACTATAAGCAAGTAATTATAAATAGAATAAGCCAACAATATCTAGCATTAGGCTTTTAGTTTTAGTGTGTGTCCACCATTTTCGGTAAAAGAAACTAATCAAAAAACAATTGTATTTCAGACGACATTTGCAGCACACTAAAATCATCATCTGTGAGATGACATGAGAGTCCAGTACATATCTCGCTAAATTGCATGTCCCAGCTACAGCTTTTGTTTCTAATATCTAAATATTCATAACAGAAAATGCCCTGTTTTGCAGGATTAGATGATTATGACATTAGTATATGCTATGTACATCTACATGCCAAAATAATTAAGTATTATGTAGTGGAATCCCTCCTACATGATTCAGCAAAATTCTGTTTCCAGTTGCAGGATTGTTTTTTAGCCAGGTAGTAGACATTCTATGTTCTAAAAAATTAAACTTTTTATCAGATACTTCAGGAGAACAAGACTTCAAATCAGTTCAAGCATAAAGTGTATTTGGACTCTATTTTCCTGTTAATTGTTTTAGTCTTTTCTCATGTTTTACAAAGTGATTGTTTTATAGCTAGACACAGGAAACTTCTTATTTAACAATTTTAAGTACCAATGCTTTGGAGAAATACAAGAAAGCTAAAAAAAGTTCTATTTAAAAGTTACTGCTAAATTAATAAATATTTGGCATCTGGTCTCAAATTGTTTGTATATTCAGCAGTTTGAAAATGAACCAAGGTCAACGTCCTAAAGCTGATTAGAACATGAAGTTAAAATGATATGCTATGATATTGTTAAAAAGTACCATCAAAGTGCTTGTGTAAGGAAAACAACATTCACTGTATACCCATTATAAATAAAACTATAAATTACTAATAGCAAAGACATTTTGTTGAAATTACTCAACAGTTCCTAAATACAGTACTACTTCATTTTTTGGGGCAGCCTTTTTTTAAGCCTAAAGGAATCTAGACTGTGTAAAATCTGCCCTGAACTCGTGGAATTACGGAGGAACCAATCTCATTCAACTTTTGTCACTGAAGAATGAGTAGGAACCTGCTGAATCTCCCCGATCTACAATCACTGAAAGAAAGAGATCTTTAAGGCATACTGATCCGCACATTAAAAAAAAAAAAAAAACCACATAGGTAGCCAAAAATTATTAGCCATAGCAAGAGAACACAGAAAGATGCTCTAGCACCTTTTGAACCCTCAGATCAACGCTGAAACTGAGAGTTCACTATATACCTTTCCATGACCCTTCAATAAAGAATAAGGTGGGGTTTAGATTTCATTCTTACAACATTTTGCACTTCGCTGTTTCACTGTTTACAGACTGTTTCTTCATTTCACTCTTCCTTCTTCACTTCTCCCCTTCTACTCCCCTCTGCTGAGACTGTAATGGGAGTACTACATCCAGCTCTGGAGTCCTCAGTGCAGGAAAGACATGTATCTATTGGAACAGGTCCAGAGTAGAGCCACAAAAATGAGCAGAGGGACTGAACACCTCACCTGTGAGGAAAGGCTAAGAGAGTTCAGCCTGGAAAAAAGAAGGCTCTGGGGATACCTAATTGCAGCTTTTCAGTACTTAGAGGCGGGGCTGATGAGAAAGATGGAGACAAACTTTTTAGCAGGGCCTATAACAACCGGAAAAGAGGTAATGGCCTTAAACTACAAAATAATAGATTTAAACGAGATATAAGGGAGAAATCTTTCATTATGAGAGTGGTGAAACAAGAGAATAGGTTGCCCAGAGAGGTGGTGGATGCCCCATCCCTGGAAACATTCGAGACCGGGTTGGACAAGGCTCTGAGCAGCCTGATCTAGCTGAAGATGTCCCTGCTCATTGCAGGGGGTTGGACTAAATGGCCCTTTATGATCCTTTCCAACCCAAACCATTCTAGGATTCTATGATATGCAAGTTAGCCCCATAGGATGCATCAGGCTGGGGCACACATCTGGCAGAGTGAAAAATGTTAAATATTTCTCTCTTAGAAATCATTCCACACTATCAAATTTACTGTTGTTGTTTCACTTAGTTACTGAGCCACTTCAGGCTCTCACTTTAAAAAAAAAAAAAAATCCAACAACCACGTCACAACGCAAAAAGGGTTTAGATTTTGGACAAAAATGAAATTTCTGTGTAAAAAGTGAAATTTCTGTTGAGGAAATAAATATGCTCCATACAGATTTCTTGTCAGGAAATACCTCAAGGCTATTGACAAACACAATTCAGTTACCTACATAAGATCAAACATCACAAATTTTGAAATCTTAATTTTGTGAACAAATGCCTAAAAGAAACAACTTTTGTTCTGCATTAGCAGATCTGACTTAACTCTAAATCAAATAAATGACAGAAGTGGTAATAATGCAGAAGTTGAGGAGAATACACCCGATTTTGAACCACAAACTGCCCAAAATGGGAGACATCCTCCTGAGTTCCCAAGTAGAATTAGATACTTCACAACAGAATTCCAAAATACTGAAACAACCACCAAGACCTTGCAAGAAATTGTTAAGCATGGCAGTTCTTGAACTCCTACATCCTCTGCTACACTCAAGCACTCCAACAGGATCCAGAGTTCAAATCTCCAGCCTTCAGGACAGATGCCTATAACATTTTTTTTCTCCCCCAACAAACTGAGCATAGTTCACAGTCTTCCTGCTAAAGAAAGGCTAGAGAATAAAAACAGGAAGGCTGTATTGTACATGATAGCCCTGTAGTTTGAGCAATGACCCAAGACACCGGAAAACACTAGGCCTTTTTTAGCGGAGTGTTTGAAACATTTTGAACTTTGATTTATTTATTTATGAGTTCAAACCTCATTAAATAAATACACAATAATTAATAGTAGCAATAATAATAATAGAACAAACCTGGATTTCTATGTGACGAGGGTTATCAATGAACTTTTCTATCAGTAAACGATCATCACCAAAACTTGAAGCGGCTTCTTGAGAGGAAAACCTAAAACCTTCCCTTAAATAATGAAAACAAAAAGAATAATCCATATTTAAAAAGTCCTGAAGCATACAAGAAAGAACACTTACTCATTTCATTACACAGTCAATCTTCACTAATCAACACACACATCCAAAAACCAAGTTATACCATTTGCATTTGATTCTGAGTATCCCTTTTTTCATGCTTTTCTTACAAAGACAAAAAAAAAAAAAAACCAAAAAAACCCCACGACCTCAAACCAAACCAAAACATTCTCAAAGCGCAAAAAAATTCAGTGTGTTTAAAAAGCCTGAACATTTACAACAATTATTTATTCATTTTCTTTGTTGGCTTTTTCTTCTGCAAAAGTAATAAAGTAATAGAATTTTTAGACCCAGTAGTTACAAAGTACTTGTTATACAGAAGTAAAGGTGAAGTTCACCATTACTCACAGCACACAGCCCTCAATATTCAAGAACAGCAGAGGCTGGTTAGTTGTGAATTAAGAACTGCAAATGTTATTTATAGAAAATTCCACCACTGAACACAACCTAAAGGTGCAATACTTGATTTCACAGAACACACCAGCTGTACTAGTAGATTTTCCCTGCCTTAAAGTGTAAATGAGTGTTACATGGAGCATTCTGTATGCTTCCCTCTGTTTCTTCTTTTACATTTGCAGTTAAACAATATAAAGATACTTTATTAACTTTTTTTCTCTAAATAGCAGAAAGAATACTCCTTGGCTCAAAACCTCTTACAAACAACTTCATGAACAGCTTTCTCAGGGTGAGATACAGCATAATGCAAGAACCCAAATGCTTCACTGAAATTTTCTACAGGCTCTGTAACTGGTATATTAGTCCCATTCATTTTGATACATATGGAAAGTTTGGTCAAATTTCTGTGTGACTGAATATGAAACACAGCATCCCTGACATTTGTGCCCAGAATAAGAACTACAGCATGACTGAGTTGAAGTTTTCATGCTTTCCACCTCTTGGATGTAGTTAACCCGGACCACAAGATAGTCACAAGATAGGTAAATTTACAGTAAAGTGTATATTTAGAAGCATATCTTCACCTTCTTTCAACATTGTGGGATAATACATGTTGCAATTTTGAGACATTATACTTAATGTACAACTTTCCTAAATTCATATTTAACTTCAGTATATTTAATTACCTAGTTAAGAGAAAAAAGGGACATCAAAATTAGTGATTCTGTGTACTACCTGATCTGTCAAAAAAACCGAAGTGCTATAACAAACAGCCATACATAGTGTTTCTTATTGAAACAGATATTTACAGCAATTTTAACTCCTATATAAAGGGCTCTGTTTTGTTTTGTAAACATTTTTGTGTTACAGTTTTATGCACTATTATTCACATTTGACTTTCTTTCACAGAAGGATGTGTGCTAATTAGAAATCTAAACTGCAAGACTTGTTAAAAAAAGACAGGTGCCTAATCATCTCATCCATACACCTGTAAATCTGTTTAAATTAGGAATGACTATCTCAGATATTATGACCTTGTTTTGTCTTACAAATCTGTGCAGTTGCAATTGTCCAATGATAAAAAACTACTTCCAACTGGATGTGAGGAAAAAAATTGCTGGTAAGAATGAAAAAGCAGAGCAGGCTTTTTAGGGAGGCTGTGTAATCTCAATGCAAGACCCAATCAGGCAAAGTTCTAAGCATCCACCTTTAAACTGAGTGTTGATGCTATTCAGAGGATGAAGTTGGATGAGATGCTGTCTCTAGATCCCTTCAAACATGCACAATTATAAAGAGGAAAAACAGAATGTCTCTAAGGTTCCCCTCTCTCCCTACAGTACATTTAACTCACACTGAAGTTTAAGTTGTACAAAAGCATTACTGATGTTGCCACAAGCCTTCCTGTGGTTGTCTGAAATGAAATAGCCATGCCAACTTTCTGCCTCCAGCTCTGAGATCAGCAGTGCTGCTTTAATTAAAACAATTTTCTTTCAAGGCAGTCAGACACTAAAAAAAGACTGTACTCATTATGTAGAATTTCAGTTTTCAGCATCAGGAAATAGTAAAATAAATTTTTTTTCTTGTCAAGGTTGGCATTAGAGGGGCCATCTACGTAAAAAGTACATGTTTGATAACCATTTAGTATAGAAGAAGCCCTCTAAAGCCCTAACAAGTAGCTAGTAGATACTCAAATGTTCTTGATTTTACACACAAAATCAATATCCATTGCTTCAAGCTTAACTCCAAATTAAAAAAAAAAAACTAAAATTATTTAGTCACAGCATTTACATATGTTTACATATGTAGATGGCATGCAAAAAAGTGGGGTTTTTTAAAAATAGGGTTTTAGGAAACACCGTTCTTCACTCATCCAATAGATTCCTTCCCCTCACCTGAACAGCACACACCTGCGCAGAACAGACCAAAGATGTCAAGCCCATACACTCCCATTTTTGCACAGTAGTTTGAAAGGCCAAACGCAACGCTTTGGGAAGATAATACAACTCAATGCACAGGTTTGTAATAGGTAATGCTGTTGAGTTTTTAAAGCATTGTCCTCTTATACTGCGCACTCCATATTTCCTTTGCTTTAGGAGGTGGAGGATTCAGAATGAATTTGCTGCTTATTATTCCACACTAACTTCTTCCAGTCTCACTGCTCATTCCTTCAGAGCCATTGGAAGATTACAGCATGGGGGAAAAAAAAACATTTCAATCAATGTTTCTAAAGAAAGGTGGGAAACTGCAGAAAATTACTATTTCAGACTACAAAAACACTTTTACTAGTAGTTCTCCCACATGTCCTGCTGCACCATCCCAGTGAAGAGCAACAATTGTGGAACAGCAGAAGTAAACACAGCATGGTACCACAAGACCACAGAAGAGAAATTATAAGGGGTTCTTGGAATCTGAGAACAGATGTTTGATTTACGTTCATAAAATTTGCATTAGCACCAAGAAAGAATTTCAGAAACAGGAAAATTTACATTTTCCTGTTATTATAGGTTAAAAGACAAAATCTTTCTTCTCTCTAAATATATGTTGCTGGAAGCTGCCTTGGTAAGAACTTTCAAAACAGATGCCCACTAAGCATGCAAGACTTCAATATCTAGGAAAAGTTACAGAAGGTGAGACAATAGGGGGGAATTACTAATACAAAGCTCCAAATTCTTCAAAGGTAACTCTTAAAAAATAATTTAGTACGAATTTCCAGCTTGGAGGCTATCATGTCTGCAGCTGAAGCTACTAGGTAAAGAAACTAATTTCCACCTGCACAGCCGCAGAGTTTAAAACATGGGCCAATAGCTCCTGTACAATGACCTCTGATACTGAACACTTACAAGACAGTAAGTGCCTTTAAGTGCAAAGATCCATCACAACCTCTGCCAGAAAATTTCAATCTGTTCTTTGGAAGTGATAAGAGTCCTGAATTTAATTCCTTTTCAGGGCTGCCAGCCCACCATTTGAAGCCTAAAGATTTAGGTAGATGTACAATTGTTACAAGCATACTGAAAGCAAGAAGCCTTCAATTTCTCCACAAAGAAGGAATGACACAGATGAGGTGTAGATATTCAGACACATACCCTAATCATGTTTTGGTGTACTGCATAATGAACTTCATATTGCCTATACCTGGAAAGCACTTTCAGATAGGCTTACTGGGATTCAAGCACAGAGGCTCTTCATATACAAGACCAGAGCTGGGATGATCAATGACACTAAGTTAAAAGTACTTTTAGATACAGACCACAGCAGAACTTTCTCAGGCTGTAAAAACTCTACCAACCTGAACTTAAAGTCAACTGCTTTTCAGAAATCCACCTTCATTTTCACTATAATTTTAAGCAGGCATCCATTAGGTGAAGAAAAGGCATGCTAAATTATACTTCTCCAAACCAAGACACCTAGCTAGGCATTACATTAGAGTGAACATAGGGCTATTTTAATTTCAGATGTGGGTCAGTGGCTGGAACTGTACACAAAACTCCTCTCTAGAACTTGACCAAAATTTGGGAAAAAGCAATAAAGTGAGAACTGGGAGGGACTCAGATATTAAAAAACACAAGAGCAGCCCTACCCAGAGATGGCAGCAACACTGCAGCCTTCCACAGTGAAGGGCATGCAAAGGGCTATTTCAAAAAACCAACTGTAACACTGACAAAACAGTACAAGTATTTCTTTCAGAAATACTAGCTGAAAATTAACAGAAATCTTAGCTATGGCTGGAATAACATAATAATTACAGAGCATCAAAAACAATTGTCATAACTTGGTATATTTAAGGGACATGAAAGATGAAGCAGCAGTGAGTTACCACAGTGAATAATTCTATAACAATAGCAGTTAAGATCCTCAGATCGGTCTTTTCCACTTCCAGTGGCTATTTCCACATCAAACCACACATATATTTAAGCCTCCTTACTGTACGCATAGTTAAAACAAGAAAGGTTTTCAACTATCCTGAAAATCCAAAAATATGTTTCAAACAAGGAGAAGATTCTTCAGCCAGGGGGTGGTTGGGCACTGGAACAGGCTCCCCAGCAAAGTGGTCACAGCACCAGCCAGTCAGAGTTCAAGAAGTATCAGGACAATGCTTTCAGATACATGGTGTGACTCTTGGGGATGGTCCTGTGCAAGGCTAGGGGTTGGACTCCGTGATCCTTGTGGATCCCTTCCAAATCAGGAATGATTCTATATAAAGACTTCCGTTTTCAAATAGCATTTTAAATTAATCCCATGGGAAAAAGCCAAAACAAGTTTACAGATCAAAATATTACCAACCATTCTTCACGCTCACCTTGCACTTATGAACCCTGAAATGCAAAAGGCCATTCAGATATTGGTTTTTCCAAAGTCTGCCCACAGCTGGTAATTTTTTTATTTTTAGTATTACATGGACCCAAATGCAGCAAAACTATACAGTAGTTTTATGCAGCATTAAAACTATCAGATACATTGTTTTGTCAGTAACAATTGAGTCACCTTCAAAACACTCAAGTCAGGTCTGCTCTAGACATATAAAAAGGAACAGTTTTAGATTCATAGTACAAGTACTGGACATGTACAACAAATCTTTTACAATCTCCTAAGTATTCTTAAAGACGTACTGGAAGGGAAACCCAAATAATCTACTTCACTTGAGAAGTAAATCTGTTTGTCTTCAAGTTCTCTTAAAGCTCACTTTCATCTTCCTGCAACAAGTATTTCGTCAACTTAATTTTGCCAATTCACAAACGTTAAAATAAGCTTCTCTCCTTGATTTAGGTTCAATAAATAGTGTTGATCTGTGACTGACTGGGTGTTCTTCCTCTTAGCACCTTTTAGATTTAACATTACACTATAAAGACAAGGTTTGCATAACTAACCAAGAGGATTATTATACGGACTCCAAATAATGAGAAGCTGAATGATACTTCAGAATTTAATTGGACTCTATGATCCTTGTCTGTCCCATCCAATTCAGGATATTCTATCATCCAAAAGCTTTCCATAAACAAGGCAAGCAGCTCAAATTATCATTAAATAGCACTTAGTCAAAGTAATATCACTAAATTAATTTATTGATATGCAAATGTACATAAAAGAATATCCCTACCTAGCTTCTACTGGTCAGCTCTACCAGGTGACTTTCTAAACCGTAACAACAGCTTTTCCCCAAATTAAGTTGGCAAGCACGATTTTAGATCCACGTTTACTTTAAAAGTTACTTTAATCATGCTCCTTTCTGAACTAAACAAGAAATGAATGTCTTCCTTTGAAGTCCAACAGATGCAACTGCTGCCTGAACAAGATCAAGTCAGTAATTTTGGATTCTAAAGCAGTAGCAACAAAGTATCCTTTTAAGAAAGTGGGTTATTCTAGATCGTCATTCTAATGCACAAAACATTATTTTTTTATTTGGCTTTGAATACAAATGGACTAGACAGAGCAAGGTACAAATAAACCCACCATGCTTTCTTTAAATCTAAAATTTAACTGCTAGACACTGATTGCTCTTTCATCCAGCTTTTTGGTTTTGACAAACAAAAATTTAATAGGGGACAGAAAAATGACAGGGAAGTCTTGTAGGTAACTAAATTAAACTAATGAAAATTTCATTTGTACTTTGAGTTGACTCCAGCACATGTGCTGCTCTCTCTGTGCAGAAAGAAAAACATTCAGGTTATTTTGGATCAAATAAGCTTTTCATAACAAGTCCTTCAAAAATCAGAAAATACGTTTTTCTGTAAGATCAGCAGCACATGGAGTTGAAATCAGGCTCCTCGCTGCCAGAATATCAGCAGAGAACAAATTGTAAAATTCGAGTCAACAACAAAGCATTATGAAATGTTCAGGATTCAGACAACCAGTAAGAGACAGGAAAACATCTGTGTGTTGAAACACGTGTTGTTTCAAAACAGACAAAAGTACAATAGTTTGCTGATACAAATACTTTAAACACAGAAGTATGCAATTTATCAGAGCACATTCTGGTAATACCGTATGGGTTTCCACATATGAATTATCAATCTCATCAACTTTAACAGAACTAATGGCATGTATTCATGTTTGTGAATCAGGGCCAATAAATATTCTACCTAACACAGAGAATTAAGAAATCAGCATTCTGAAAGGCATACGGCAAAATGTTATTTACACTCTAAATTTACAGTCTAACATTAGACTAACAGCAGTTGTAAGTGTTGGTTTTTTACTGAAATTAATGGACAAAGTTTTGTAAGGTTTATGCAAGAATTCATTAGAAATAGGCATACACAAAAATCCAAAGTATATCACTCACTATCCTAAAAGGATAAAATAATAATAATATCCAATTTCTCTGTCTAACATTTCATATCTGCTCAACTGTCAGCTCACAATGGCTTAATGGGACTTCAGTAACTGCAGCATTCATCAAGGCAAGCTTTTGGACAGCATCTCACCTGGTCTCTTCATCATCCCAAGCGATTCTCATGCCTTTCCCACCACCACCTGCTGAGGCCTTGATCATGACAGGGTAGCCTAACAGCGGGGAACAATTAGACAGAAGTTCAAACTTTGTTCAGTTGGTCAGAGAAACATGACAACTGACCACATGTCCAATAAAGCCAGTAGACAATAACTTCATTTATTAAAACACTTTGTTTGCAGGGAGAACAGAGGAGAAACTTTTCTTTTCAAAACTTAGCTGTCAGTGCAGTAATTTCTACAGCCAAGAAAGGCTGTCTTCTCCAATTCATTTATACCAAAAAAACACTCAATGAATTATTCCCAAATAATGAAGTGATTTATGAATAAGGCATTTGACCTTTTTAAGCTCACATTTCTTTAGGAACATTTTTTTTTCCATTGTTGCTGCTTAAATAATTTTTTTTTAATTAATAGCAAAAATGAGTAGATCTTCATAAATTAAGTCTGAAGATTGAGTAAACAAATCTGTCTTATCAACACTTCTAGAGCAGTACATTTTAAACAATAGGGCAGCTCAAGAGCTGTGCTGCTTAGACATTATGCAATAGTATCAGAAAACTGATTATTTTTTTTTACAATAAAAAATGTATTCTTCCCAACTACTGGCAAGTAGTAAGAAAAAACAAGCAGTATAAATCTGACAGCATTGTACATAACTGGCAATATCTTACTCGTAGAAAACAAGATACTGTAATATGGATATGAGGTAGGACCTTCATTTTCTGAAAGCTAGAAAATAACAGTAACAAAGTACACAGTTTAAAAGCATACTTAATAATGATTGTTTCTCTTTTAATACAATCTTTTTATTCAAAGCAACTTCCTGAAACAATTTCTTCCTACTAGAGAACTTCACCGTTCACTACACGAACATGCAGAAAACTAAAATGAAGGATCTGTTTAAAATGCCTTTGACATCTCTAGGATAGCAGGAAGTTCTTCATGCCTTTGGTCTCCAGTATGTTTAATGAAAATCACAACATTAAGGCAAATATCAGACCAGCTGATACCGTCTGGCAAGAAGAGTCTATCAGTCCTTGAGAACTGAAGAAGCATCTTTGTTTTGGGGACAGAGTGACATTTGAATATGGTTCCTAGAAGTGGTCCAGTCTACTGTCACATGTGTTACTGATATTTACAGTTTCTTTCTGGAATGTAGATCTACTCTTGTTCTGTGTCAAGTGACAGCAATACAGTATGCCCACCTCCTCTTCACAGTGATCTATCTAACTGAAAGGAGGTTTGGGAGAAGATAATTAAAACCAGCAAGATCTGGAAAATCTTTTTTTTTTCTTAAAAAGTCTGAAATGGATACAAAAAAAAAAAAGGCATGAGACAAGCATAAACACTAGTGTTGACTGGAAGGCAGGAAAGCAGCAACAGTACAAGAGCACATTAAATTAGCAAAGAAACAGAAAAAAACCCCAATAAAATAGTTTCCAACTTAACACATTATTAGACTGAGAAACTCCAGGCTGTAAAGCATTCACGTGGCTGAAAGCTGTAGAGAGGTAATCGTTAAGCATATGTAGAGCACAAACCAAGCTCCTATAGGCATGAATTACCAAAAGGCTATAAATCTTCATGCCTTGGAGTCTAAAGTAGTCTCTTGTTACAACAACATATAAGGTTAAGACCAAACAGAGCCATGCGAATAACCGTTCTAGAGTCCCTCTTAGATTTTCTTATGAAATACCTGATACTGCCCATAGAAGGGTACAGGGTAAGTCACAGAGTAACAGTGAGTTTGATCCAGGCATCTACAATCCCGAGATTAAAGGGTAAAGGCAAAATAACTCTAGATTACATGTAGCAACAGTGAAGTTCAAACAACTTTCATGAAATGCAGTATATGCAATATTTACACAAGAGCATCTTACTGATGTATTTTGTATCAGTAATTTAACATTACTGATGATGCTGTAGCTGCGTTTCCAGATCCCTGGCAGCTGCCAGGCTCCTACACAAGTCACTGGATCTTGCAATAAAGGAAAAAGCACATCTCCTATAACTTTCACACAAGAAATAAGATTTTACTGGATAACACCAGCGAATCTCTGGCAATACTATCACCATCTGGAGACCCTGTCTGCTGCAAGACTGACATTTTTAAACAAGCATTGTTTTAAGCTTTATTATAGCAAACGCACTAAGGCACTTTCCATCACCTAATCTATCTTATTCAGTGTTACGTGTACTTGAAAAAATCATCATCAGTTATGCTACCAATTTCAGTCCAACAATATCAGTCATTTGAATGGCCTGCTGATTTTAATTCTGTAAGCAGAGTCTAGTCCTAATTTACTGTTCTTTAGTTTCAAAAGCAAAACAGGCATGTTGAAAGTGAGCCTTGGTAAGTCTTTAAATGCTCCAAAATGCTCCAAATGCTCCAAATGTAATTTAAATGCAATTAATGTATAATATAATAAAATGTAATTTTAATGCAATTTAAATGCTCCAAAATGTAATTCATATATCACAACTCACATGGTTAAATTATCAGAGAGTACACATGGGTTACCAGTATCGTTCACCAAGTGTAGGACCACTTTGCTTCCACTCCCTCCCACCTTTTATGTACTGTGTCACATGTCAACCACCCTTGTAGGCAAGGCAGTTAAAGACTCCCAAAGAGGCATTATATAATTAAAAATAAAGTAAGTTTAAAAAAAATTAAGTAAGGCCTGTTTTCAAAAATACATACAGCTTTTCTGCCTGAGAAGGAAAAATTGCAACAGACCTCTACATGTTAGCATGTAAATTGGCCAGTCCCCTGAAAATAAGAGTATTGGAGCTTTTGCTCAAATATGAGGTTACACACTCCATGCTCTTGGGGGCACTGAACTAAGCTTAAGAGCAGCTCTTTAGCCAATACCAAACACTGGAAGAACGGCTTTGTAAAATTTAAGTTTTGCAGGCATATTGGGTACAAGATACTGGGATCAGAATGCATTACTCAATACTCTCCACTATTCAGCAGCAATGAAAATTGCTTAAGTATGTTCACATAGACTGGTTGGATGAGTTGTGGAAGGGAGAGGCATGCAAACCATTTCTAACACCATTTTTAAGTACCCACAACAACAGCAATGAAAAGACTCACAAAGCAGACACATTTTTGAGTAGGTGTTAGGTTTTCAATCCTTCCCTCAAATTAGATGCCAATTTATGTGAAATTAATATTGCATGTGAGATTAAAACCTACTCTTGTTTTACAGTTCTACATTCTTGTGATGCCTCTTAAGGATGGGTCTAAAGATGTTAGGAGGCAGGAAGGTAAAAAGCTGTCAGACTTGAAGATCGCTGTGCCTACTTTTGCTGCTAAATAGGTACTATTAAATTAGGACTGCTTTGTTTCCGTGACAGTTACTATTCCGAGAATCTGAATGACAAAAGGAGTAAATAAACTTCTGATGTCCCACAGCTGTTAGCTCCCCCACCCTTTGCCACCACGGTTTTTGGATGTCATTTAACCATTTTTATGAAGTTGCAGATAGTAGACCACAGAATGCATTGTGCAGTATCAGTTTGAGCTATATTGCATGCTACCAGATTCTTTTCAATACCCATTTTTAAAAGCTAGCACTAACTAAACCCATGTCATATGAAACATGACAAAAAACCATCTTTTTCACCTCTTCAGTTTTGCACATACTTTCAATTTAGTTTTAACTGACTGCACTTCATAGCTGTTCAATCCTTTCAAATAGAGGAGTCAAACTTTCTGGAGTTTCACTGATGCTTCAGAATCAGGAAGCCAACAGTTCTTAATGTACAACTCCACATACAGGCCTAAAAGCAGCATGGGAAAAGGGCCAATGTAATTAAGTGCTACAGAAAGGATCACGAGAGCAGAAAAGCCCACACCAACAGAGAAGAGAGACTGTAGAAAGAAGCCAATACAGCTATTTGTGCCTGAACTTCATCCAATTTCCAATTTAGCCTGGTATCTGTGTCACATTCTCTCTTGACAACTCAGGAAAATCTCTCAAATTGGGGGCAAAAAGAAGGTTTCATTCCCACACCTAGAAAATGTGTATCCATGGATAATAGTCACTGAAACAGGTAAAGGCTGTGTTCTCAAACCTGAGGTGCCATGCTCCACTACGACGGGATCCTTGGCCAGAACACAGCAGGGAGAAGCAGGAAAAAATGCAGGCAGCAAGAGAGCATCACACAGAGTCTTAGTGTTTTAAGCGCTGACCCATGGTTATTTTTTTAATGATTACTTAAGCTTTCTTAGAAGACTGAAACTCTGGATGACTGAAATTAGAAACAATCTGAAAGTATTCCATTGCATATCAATTGCTTTATATACAAGAACAGATACATTCTATATATACACAAGAGACTATAATTGTATTCGATCTTAGAGCCTTTGAAATTAAAGTCACTAGGTTTTACTCTGGTCAGTGGTTACAATTAGACAGAAGCTTAATCAAACTGATCAACTTGTTGAAACACGGGTGGGGAAAAAGCTAGAAGTGACATTTTTCTTTCACTACATGGTATAGTACAAACCCTTCTTGTATCAAAACAGTTTAAGAATTTTCCATCTAAATGAAGCACTACCCAGCTGTCTGTAATTGACTTCATTATCACAGATTTAAGACTGCCTTGATATAATGACCTCCAAAGTGCTACTGATATCAAAGACAGGAACCAGTCAACAGAACACCAGAAGAACTCCGAGGAAAATTTAAAAAGAATGTATTTTAAAGGGTGTCTAGAAAGCCACTGTATGCCTTCTGACTTACATTCATCAAAACTGCTTAAAAAAAAACTTGCAGGAAAACTTTAAAACACAAGAGCAAGAAAGACTATTGAAGAGAAACTGAACTGAAATAAAGTCACAATACTATGTCTTCATTCAGGACTAAACCCAGTTTTATTTACCGTTCTCTTCTGAATGTTCCAGTTTGGTTAATAATCTCTTTCTTTTGGTAATGACAGTGATCAGTTATCACTGGATTTCACAACAAGGACACAAAGCCTGACCCACAGAAACACTGACTTTAATTGTGTTAGCCCAAAAGTCAGACAAGCCTAGGAGGGGTTTCAGGGCAGTTAACTTCTAAGCAGTGTAAGATCTTTCCGCTTTGAGTTAAATTAGGGCTTTTACCCTGCACTGTTCAACTGTAGCACTGCAAGTCCCACTTTCTATCTGGCACATAAAGGCACAGCAACAGCTTTTGACACAGGTGAAAAGCTGTTTATCTACCTGTGATAAACCTAAATAGCTTCTCACGGTTACAGTCTCAAAGGGAAAATTAAAGAAAAATCCCAAGAAAAATCATACATCTTACTGCATTAGATTCTTCTTCTAGAAAGCATTTAAAAACGTGTAATTTCAAGCATATGGTTTAGTACTTTCACTAATATCAAGCTTTAGTAAATAAAAGCCAAAACTCATTAAACACATATTACACTTAACCTTCATCAAAATGAGTCCCAGACTCATTTGCTAGTTGCTCTTTTCACTATTCTGTAAGATATTCAGAAGCTGAATAGTGACTTGAATCCAGTAAGCACAGAAGGCTGGTGCTCTAGATCATATTCAAGCTAGCTGCAGTCCACACAGTGATGAAGAATGAAGATCATAACATCACTGGTGTCAGTCTCCATATAAAGGGAAATGTACCATGCCTAGCTTCTGACTATCATGTCCAATTGCAGATGTACTTTCAGATAACTTCTTTAGTGAGGCACTCATTACTGCATATTACATTCATTCCACAAATCATGGCTGCACTTGTTCTGTAAAGTCCAGCTTGAAAAGCTCAAATGTGATGATTTAAGAGACAGGGCATTAATGCCTAGATTCTTTCAGCCCTATGGGCAACAGGGAACTTAAAAACTATTAAAACATTATTTGTTCTATAGGGATTACTTATTACACATTCAATTTAGTCAACCATGTCTGCTGAGAGGCACACAAATCCCACCATAGCTAATTTAAGAACTTACCAATTTCCCTTGCAATTCTGACAGCTTCATCTGCATCCTGTAAAAGCAGGAAATGAGACCCAACGTTAATCCCATCAGCCATTGCACTATGTCCTGAGGGCAGTCATATATTGCACTACTGTCTCCTCCGATTCATTTAATGTTTGATTTTACAACCTTCTGACCCTTTTCAGCCAGAGGAATGTAAAATTAATACCATAAGTGGAATGTAAATTCTACCTCATCATTAGTGCACTGAGAAACTCAAAGCAATGAGGAATCAGCTGACAGGAAACACAACCAGGATCGCAAAATTATTTTCTGCAGTTGTAGGAATTTAATGCTAGAATTTAGAAGTTTACAATCAATAATGGACCATAAATCAGATCGTTAAAGTTTGTCCACTACCAGCTTGTTTCTGTCCTCATAGGTATTCCTTGTGTTTTCCTGATTGCTGTCAGTAGGGGGAGTTGATTCTCTATTGTTTGGGAGTAATTCAAGTTCAGGAAAAAAATCTTGCAGAACTTCTTTAAAGACAAATGGATTTTGTTTACTCAAAAAGGAACACAAGCACTTCAGTTTTGAAAGTTCTGCATTCTGAAGACAAAACAAACCTTAAATGCATCATTTTAATCTATATCTGAAAGGAGAAGATTCCCATAATTGTTTTCATTTAAGAGAGTTGCACATTACTAGCATACAACAACTTTAAAAATCCTTTTTTAGGTGGTTTTGTTGATGCCACCTATTGCTGCAGCTGTCTCATACTACTGTAGCCTGGTACAGAAAAAAGTCCTGGGAAATTCAGAGAATAAAAAACCAAAATACTTTAATTGCTTACTTTTCAATAACCAAATCACTTCTCCTGCAGTAGTTAATTCTGGTTATTTCTACTGATAACAGTATATTTCCTTTATAAAAAATTAGAAAGAAAAAGGGTTAAATTACAGTGGTATGGGTTAAGCTTGAAAATTCCATCCAAATTTGTTAATATTTATACTATCCCATGACATACATTAAAAAATTTGTATAGAAGGCATTAATGTCTGGAAACCACCAGCTGCTAACTGTGTCTGAAACTATGGGGGCTGACTTATGAACATTAAACTGAAACCTGATATTTTTAAAGCTTTCAAGGCAATCCATTTTAAAAGCACCCAGGTCAGAACTTTAAAAAAAAATACATAAGAAATGTTCATACCTGGTTCATTTATGTCCGATAATAAAACAAAATCCTCTTTAAAAGTCTTCAGTACCTAGTAACAGCCCCATGAAGAATAAGGGGGCTGGCAGGGGAAGTTGTCAGAAAATTTAATTTCCTTTCATTAGCTAGTCTGCTCCACAAATCGGTGCTTGTTAAGTTCAAAGCAGTCCTGAAAGCAACATCAGTTTTAAGTCTTTTTACTCCAGTCACATCTGTTAATGAGATTTTTCCAAATAACAATTGTTTTTAACTTAAGAGATAAATCTAGCAAAAAAAAAAAAACCCTGCCCCTCACACCCCCCCCCAAAAAAAGCTCAAGAGTTTACTGTTTTATTACACCTTGCTGCTTTCCATGACCCTGCACCCTCCAAATTTTAGCTTAAAGGGATAAAATGCATGAAAAGGGTCATTTAAGAATGTTAGTGGTTTCCACACATTGAGTTTGAAGGTTCTTTGTTCCTGCCTGTGACAGTTATGCGAGAATACTTCCCCTTAATAGCCTCTCTGTCAGGAAGTGTTAAACCTGCCAAATGCAGACAATTAGAGCCTCTTGAACAAAAT
Organism: Machaerirhynchus nigripectus; assembly: GCA_013397975.1. Taxonomy (NCBI): domain Eukaryota; kingdom Metazoa; phylum Chordata; class Aves; order Passeriformes; family Dicruridae; genus Machaerirhynchus; species Machaerirhynchus nigripectus. Next base: position 212,524 of record VZRQ01002612.1, read on the forward strand.
GCAGGAAGAGTGATGACTGATGAAGAGCCACGATTATAGTCGAGAAGGAAACTTTTACATTTCTTTTCTCTTGCAAATTCACCCATATATTTGCAAAATAGTGTTAAGGGGGGGAAGCAAACAGGGTAATCTTTTTTCACTTAGTTACCTGCAAACAAGTGGCTAACTGATACACTGCAGTCCACAGGAAGACAAGCTGCAAATCATTACAGGGGAACTTTTCACTGCCACTGTATTTTTATACATGCATACAACAACCTTAAGTAACAAGCAGATTGGTATCAGCAGCACTAATTGTCTTAGTTCTGGCTTGAAAAGACTTTAGTCATCTGCCCATCATAATTATTAATTTACATTGTTTCAGCATCTGTTTCTTTAACAGTTCTAACATATTAGAACCCAAACTCGAAGGTACAAGGGGGGGGGAATCAACGCATACTCAAATTTTCACTTTCAAAGAGCATTTCTGAACCAGAAAACAAAAATTCGCTGTGCTTTAAAGAGGAAAACTAATTTTAAAAAAAGAAGATATTGACATGCTGAAATCTATGGTAAGTCTTTTGATCTTTTTCCATAAGAAAGTATGTTGAATGTATGTTTAAAATATAATGAATTTCACTTGCTGATTACAGAAATACAGAAGCAGTTTGAGTAAACAGAAAAAGTTAGGACCCTTGTTTTAGCTTTTTGGTACATAAAACTCATGACACATAAGCAATATTTGCACAAGAGGAGCAAAAAACTGAATGCTAGAATACTGCCTTACACACAATGTCCATAATGTGCAAAATATACAAAACCACACTGGTACTAAAAGCATTTTAAATTATTTTCTAAAAGCAAAAGTCCTCGGTGATTTACTGTTGCTGTTTCCTCCAAAAGCACATTAGCTACACTACCATTTTCCCAAAATAACCTGGAGACTGTAAAGAAATATATAATTTTAATACTACCTTTCATTGTACAAATAAAAATGTTCAAGTAATGCTAGAAGTTTATAAAAATCCTAAGAGTTATAAAATTATGTCATAGTATTTTCACAAATAGGTCATTTCATTAAGTTAAAGAGACATAAAATACTCCTCTAGCATAAGAATTCCTAACCTCCTAGTTTCATGTACATGCCTCTCAACCAGCTACCAGCAGGTGGAGACAGAAAAACAAAACTGCCCTCATGTAGGGGAATGCCAGGATAAAGCTGTTTAAGAGACTCCTAGAACTGTGAAACGTTGCATTAATTATGAAGAACTGCATAATAGTTTTCATGGCTGAGGGTGCTAGCCTTGGAAAACCTGCAGTTCATATCCAGTCTCTTCACAACCTGTCCAGCAAAACAGTGATCATTCAATCCTAATGCCAATACCCCAATGCAAGAATTCAGCTAAAACAGGTACCCAAAACTTAACTACAGTAAATTCAGAGCCTTGCTGAAGACCTCAAATGTCTTTACTGACATCAGTGAAACTAAGTAGACACAGACATTATTCTTCCGGGTCTACATCCAGCTGTGTTCTAAACCAAACTGACTGTATGTGGTGAAACAATACAAAAATGATTCTTCCCTTGCCATTCCTTCGCCAGTTTTTCACGACAGCATGTCCTTATTCTCATTACTCAGCCTCCACTTTGTTCTTGTCTCTTACTCCCCTTTGGCTGTTTACAGTCAATACATCGTCTCAGCCCTAACTTTAGTATAGCCATTGCTCACATGGATTAATGCTAATTCTTTTGATTAAAACCATTTACCACCACCTTTCCCAATCGGGTTTTATAAAACTAATTGCAGTTACACATTTTGAAATTAATTACCTTTGAATGCTTTTGTTGGCTCTCTAGCTGACAGCACAAGACTCCGGTTCCTTACATGTGCAGACTGGATAACCCTTGCCCCAGCCAACTGAGAAACTGAACCAGGGATGAGAAGAAAATTACTCTTTGTCAAACTGCCCTCTCTACTCTCATTCCACATTTTTCCACAGTTTCATGTTTGCTACAGCATTTGCCAGTACAAGAACAGTTAGCTGTGTCTGTTATGCCAAGCATCCTCCTCTTCAACCCTTCCAGTTTTAGGTATACTGTTGAAGGGCTTCCTTCTTTTAAATTGCTAATTTAATTTCTACTCACTGGGAGTTTTTTCTGCATGCAACTTCTCCAAGGTGTTACTACCAAACCTTAGCAACTACAGTGTCTCCTATGTGTAAGAACTAAGCAACATGAACAAGAGAATCCATGAACAAGAATAAAGTCCTTTATTCATGAAGGACCTAAGTATCTGCAGCACTTTTTAACAAGGATAAAGACAACTCTTCTAGTAAAAAAGATTTTCAGTGCAGCCCTGAGTTGAATAATGAAGCACTAGAAGTTGTTACTCTGTGTTTGCTTTAACTATTCATACACAAAGAATACATGAAACAGATCTGTCTTAATTTCTGGCATTGTTAGAGGCATAAATGCAGTTTTCTTCCAGCTTTACTAGACTCCACTTTAAAGTTGAAGCCACCTCTAATCACCTCAAGTATTAAGCAGACACCTAGCTCCTTCCTAAGACCTTTAAAATTTTTATTTCTCAAGAAAAAGAGCCCTCCAAGATTTTGAAAGCTTCATAACTGTGACTAAAATAGGTCTCCCACAGAATGGCAGAAATTCTAAACAGTCTCCAGTTCCTTGTGTGTTGCTGTTCTGATCAGAGTTGGTATCATACAGCTTTGCCCTTCCTATCTCAGTCTGAATTTGCAAAATAGTATATCAAGCTCTAACCAAAGATCAAGCATCCTGTGTGACCTAATTATTTGGGTAGTCATTTGAGCAAAAAACATTGTCACAGGAAGGAAATCAGAGACCAAACACAGCCACATATTTAGATCCATAGCAAGTATGACACTATCAATTACCAGAAGCTTTATTTCCTATAATTGCTTATCAAAGCACTGGTTAGCCTAAAATTTGCAACTCCACTTTTTGATGGAGACCACAATGTTGGCAATGTCTGTGGACTTTCCTTTTTCTTATCTGGTAGGCACACTGCAGGTTTGGGTTTGGGGTTTTTTAGTTACGTACTCTTTTTCATCAACACTCTTCAGATAATCAGAACTGGTACAGGGCTGAGGTATGTGAAACTGATATGATATGGACACTTTGGGATTAAGCAACTACCACATAGCTCCGTTCAATAGCAGAGGACTGGAGTTGTCAACTCAGTCCTACATTACAGTTCACTTGGTTTTAAGGGTATTGTTGCACATAGCCCATTGCCAACCACATCACTTTCGTTTCCTTTTTGTGTCAGGAACATCAGATAATTGTCAAAAACAGTGCATTGAAGGTCTACAAAACAAGTGCCTAGAAGAAAGCACCTCAGCTGTACTGGTTATGGGGCTATCTGTTCATTAACCATTATCCTACTTCGTTTCTTTGTATTAGCATAATAACAGACCCTTACATCAGTTTTATGCATGATACAATGACAACACCAGCATTTTGAGTATTTAATTCTGCATTAGAGAGTGTTTTGTGGTGTTCAAATTATTAACTCGAAGTTATCTCCTAGCTAGATGTTTTTCTGGAAGTCATTTTCAGGATGTCTAAAACAATGTACAGGATTTCAGAACAGAGAATGTTATGCAAAACAGCTTGGCTGCTGTTAAATCTTCTGAGTGCTCAAGGACCACATACACAAGGGACTGCTAAAACATGCAACAAAAATCTGAAATTTGCCAATTTGTCACTCCCAGACTTCAGCATGGCCATGAATGCCAGCCCAACACTCACATGGAGCCCTCCAGAAAAAAAAGTAGTCTTTGCACTTTTACCTGTTGCAGCATTACCCTGCTACCAGTTATTACATACATCATGCACTTCCATCACAAGGACTGAAAAATTCCCTTGGGCATTTTGACCTCAGCTATTTTGTGATTTTATCATTCTCTCTCACTAATCAAGTGATCCAAGAAGCCTCATTGGACCAGGTAATTTTGTGGAGGCTTCGCCCCTTTGTACTCTATTTACTTTTTGCTTTTAATTGGGTTTTGGGGGTATTTTGTGTCTTAACAGAGTTTAAAATCCAGCTTAGCTACTACATGCTTTTTCATGCAACTTAAAGTTTTACTCAAACTACATTTGAAAAAAACCTGATTTGACATCTCAACCACCAAAAAATTCAAGCCAGGAGATCACCATTTTATAATGCACCAAGTTTTGGTTGTATACAATGAGGGTTTTATAAAGAGAAAAGCTTACTTAACTACATTAACGTATAAAATATATTAAGACACATAGGAAAGCTTGTAAGAGCCCAACAAAATCACTATAGCAGAAAATAAAAACTAAGTTATTACTTTATTTAACCTTACAAACGATAAAGAAACAACAAGTTTTTTTTTTACAAAACTGTTGGAAGACATTCCTTCCAAAACCACACGAAGAGCATTAGCTGTAGATTCTGATAAAAAGCCACCAACTTCTCCCCATTCCATCCTCACTCTGAATTTCACAACACAGGGAAATGTGCATCAGAACAGACCATAAAATGGAAACTTCACACAGTTTAACAAACTTCACTTAACTCAGAGCTGTCAAGATCTTGGCCAACAAGAAGACCTGAGAAATGTAAAGATGTGCAAATAAGTCAGATCTACACCTGACATTTAACACATCTACCTGCCTTCATGTTAAATTTAAAGCAAAGTATCGTTAGAGACTCCACTGAAGAACTCCTAATACATCATTTATTATCAAGGACTTTCTCCTCTTCTCCAAAGCTCTCTTGTTAGTAAAAATCTGTACTCCATTTTTAATTACATTAAACTGAAAAAGAAGATGAAATTATAATTAGTTTCTGCATCAGACCTTCAATAAGTGTACTTTGATTTAGACACTGTTCCTACAGTGGGCAGACAGTAATTAAATGATTTCTCACCTTGACTACTCCATCAAAGCCAGGGATCGTGTTGACCTTTGCATTCTTGGCTAATAATTTGCTTTCAATCTTGTCTCCCATAGCTTGAATAGCATGTGTGTCAGGTCCAATGAAGGTGACACCTTCTGATGCCTGCAAAGACAATGAAGATAAAACTTTAGAAGACAAAAATAAAAATCAGCTTTTCTATACACAGATATTACTATTAAATTTTTTCTCTTTTTGAGCTGACTAATGCAACAAGACTTAGAAGACAGTGATCTCTTTACGTAACAACAGAGCAATATATATTTCAGGCAGTTGATTAAAAACGTGTATGACCTTGTGAAACTATATATACACACAGATTCAAAGCCCTATAATTAGCATTTGTATAAATCAAAAGCTAGGCCAGAGAAAAATAGCTGCAAGTGGAAGTACTCCAGCCTGAAAGTTAGAAATATCCCTTCAGAAAACAGAGGCTTGTTAATTCACCATTGAAATAACCGGAAGTGATTTACAAAGATGCACTTGCCAAATGATAACACAGTTTAAAATTCAATTTGGTATGCATTCCTAAAACCAAACCTCAATGAAACATCACAATGAAAATGCAGTCTTTTACTCAACATATTTAAGACCTTGAAAATAAAGCAATAAGTGAAATAACATTCCTGATTCTTTCAGGCAATTCTTTTCCAATAATAATGTGCAAAGAGATTATTATAAAATATTTTAATACTTCAACATTAATAAGTAGGCAAAACACTGAACTGCATGTTTCTTCCTCCTGTTTCTTTATGCCAGCAATAGACTTCAGCAAGGTGATTCAGATAGAGGCATTTTTTCCAATCTCTTCAGGCAATTCTATCAGAACTATCCCCTGAAAGTTACTGATGCAATAGCAAGTACACACGTGTTTCAGATAACTTTGTGTCTTTTGTACTGGAGAGGGAAAGAGGATGAAAGAGGGGTAAGGATGAAAAAAAACTAAAAAAAAAAAAGTTAAGCCTTGCACAATTTTTCCAAGTTAAATTTATTTTCTTCTCCCCAATTCTAGGACACCTGTAAAATGCCTAAACACAACTTGTTTCTACCCAATGGGCAGCTTATTTAATACCAATACTAACAAAATGGCAAATAGCAATTTCTTATATCACAATTTATGTCTTAGTATTTTGTCTTTCTGACACATACTTCTGCTGCACAAACCATATAGTTACTGTCACTAACAAAAATTCATTTGTTGAAGCTTTGTGTATTCATGTAATGGTAGTACATGATCCAATACCAAAACATAGGAAAGACAGGTTTAAGTTGGAAAACATCCTCCTATTTGTGATCTTGTAAGAGCCGAGAGATCTCAACAGGCTTAGGAGTCACCGTTTGCACTGTCAGCAGCTTCCTAGCAGGACCACTGCAACAGCAGAAGCTCTGTGTAGATGACTTCCTACCATCCTAGCTAACAGGGTGCTAGAGATTATCCAGAAAAGATCAGGTACGCATTACACCCGAGGAAGTTCAATGCAAAGACACCCAGACCAAGTGCAGAGCATCAGTTCAGCTACATCAAAGGATTGTTAGCTTTGACTCACAATGAACCATCTGGGGGTTTATCTCTGCCCACCTCTTCTCTACTGCACTGGGCTTCTTAGCTCAGCAACTCAGGAATTAACAACAAAGAAGGAAGAGATAGGAGGACCAAAACAAGGGTGCATATCTGTAATTATTTAGTGTTTAGAGCCTTTGTCACTTTAAGAAATTCACTTTTTAAAGGAGAAGGGAAACAAAAAGAGTTGATGCATGATACCACAGTGACACAAAGTTTGAAGCTGACTGTTTCAGAAACGTGACAACTGATAGTTTTTCCTCTCTTAACAAGAGAGACAAATAGGTACCTGCATACACCTGGAGGTAGGGCAGAGTTCTCTTCTGTCACCAAACTGTATTCCAGTCTCAAAAAGCCTTGTAAGAAAGGTTCGCTTACATACTTGACAACTGGAGATTACACTGTCCCTCCTGTATCACTCCTAACCTGCAACCACCTTGTTTCCACAGTTTCTGCCACAACATTGGCATTTGCATCCTGACCAATACCACTTCAAACTTCACCACGTATTGCTTCCTCTCCTCACTTTCTTCTCAGAGTTAACCATCAAAAACATGGGATCTCCAAAGGTCAAGACAGTGGGTCCAAAACCTTTGCTGCCCTAACAGACCACCCAAGACTTGTAGATTGCAGTCTACTTCCATACTCTTACAGTATTTCTCTTTTCTCCTCTTTGTTCGGACAGAAAATAAATCTTCATTCAAACTGGAGGTCACAGGAGAGGGCAGAAATTACATTCATGGCATCAGCAAGCATGCACCTTTCCAGCCAAATGCACATAGGGGACATCATGCTTGACCTACTGTCTCATCTCACTGATTTGTGGCATGGACTTCCAAAGTGCCCAGTTCATTCTCTGCTCCTGTCCAGATAGCTGGATAAGAAGAGAACAGTACCATTCAGGAGAGATTCATGAACCACCTGTGAAGGAACACGGCAGGCCATTCCAAGAAATTAATCTCTGCATCAAATATATTCGTTACATTAATCCCGTAGAGCTGTAATATTCCACATGGATACAGCCAATACTACTTACTAAAAATTAAGTACCAGATGATGTGCAACAGATTCACATTACTCTGATGCAAATATCACCTGGTGCAACATGAATTTTTGTCTTTTTTAATGTATGCATTTCATAACTCAGAATTTATACACTGCACTGGTCTACATATGCACCTTTTGGCTTTAATTGCTTTTAACCTTTGTACCTTACACAGATCAGCTCTTTCATGGTGAACAGCCAGCAGCATAGAACCACCAGCTATTCCCCCAAAACATCAGTCAACTGGGGCAGTCACCACAGCCAGTTATCTTCCATCAACAAAATCTGAAACAAAATAGTTCAACTGAATGTGATATTCACAGAACACCTAAAACCACATGATTTTGCAACATCCATAAATCAAAAGTAAGTTAAGAAACCTAGGAGGTTCTGCTGGCTTCCAGGCAGTGTGTCTAACCATCTCTTACACAGGAAAGGTGTGCATTCTCTGACATGACTTAAAACTAAATTCAGTTAAGCACACAAAAAAAAGACTGTCAGCTTCAGGCACTACTAAACAAAGTCTTGCAAATCTTGCTACAGTAATTTAATACCCCATCACTCAAAGATGCTTGCTCAAGCCCTCTCTCAAAGCTTCTCAGCTCATCACCAGAAAAGTGCCCCAGCTTCTTCACTGCCAAGACTCACACAATGTATTAAATAATCTGTTCAGAAGCCCACTGCCCAATACTGAAAATGCCAAAAACAGACCATAAGAAAGAATGTGGTAGCAACATCTTCAGCTCCCAGAAAGATTTACCAGCACTCAACCATTAGCATCCTTAGTTTGTCAAATACACAGAAGTGGTACAACTCTAACAGAAAACCTTGCAGTGTCTGATGACCATTTGTTCACACACAGACTTGTCAGTGTGGCAGCAAGTACCAAAACTTCTGCTGTACATACACAAGCTTACACATTGCATCAAACAAGTTCTTCCAAAACTTCTGTTACTTCTCCAGACATTCAGCAGCGTATTTCAGCCTTGAAGACTAATTATCTGGCTGCAGAAAACACGTCAACTTTCACCATAAACATGCACCAGCATTTTGTTTAGAAACATACCTGTGATATCTGTGTATCCACTGTCCTACTTTGCATAATCAAAGGTGCAGGCAAACAATAAGGAATATTTTATAAAAGAACAATTCCATTATACATTCGTGCCAAAAAAAGTTAATTTTTAGTTGTCTTAAATAGTAGATATTGAAGAGTTTTCCCCAACAGCCCACTATTTTTGACAGCAGTAATAATAGGTCTAATAGTCATGCCATAAGAATTGCAAGCAGTTTATTCTCTTTTCCTTTTGGTTTGGTGGTTGGGAATTTTTTTTAAGCCAGACAAAAGCCTTAGTCTACCCTCAGGGAATGCAGGACCCCTAATATAGCAAAAACTAAACACAGTGTAAAGTACAACAAGCAAAGGCAAGATTTGGAACATCTATTTGGGAAGTTCATGACTGAGTTTGTGACCTTCACAGTCACAGTCTGCCAAACATCTGACTGCTCTGGGAACAGAGTGGGTCAAACAGACCTATGTTAGTGTAAGCCACCATACTCTCAGCATCTGGAAAGGACCTGCCCATCTGACAAACTCTTCAGGACCTGAGGTAGTCAGAGAGACAGAGTCTAGAAGAGGAGTTTCCTTAGCACCTCCTCCTGGAAATTATGAATGCAGATATTCACAATTACTGTATTATACATTCAGTAGTGGATTCAGTGACAGGCTAAGCAGAACTAATGATAGAAAGCGTGAAGGAGGGAAAGCTGCATAAACAACTTTTACACACGTATACTTGGCAATGTATACTCTTCTGTGGGCTTATGAATCTGTGGCAAAGCAGCCAACTCACTGCCAGGCCTCCTGGAGCTGCAGGAAATGGCTGAATAGTTCCAACTCAGCTTTAGACAAAACAAGTGATACTAAAGCTTATCCTCTGTCTTTTACTATGTTAGTTATGGACAATTAAACAGTTTTTGGTGTCCTCATGTGAGCCAAGACATTTGAATCTGCATGTAATATCAGCTTAAGAGGAGCAGCTTCAACCAAGGACATATGCCATGTACAAAAACACTGCTATCAAGAATCTCGTGTTTTCTCCTTCAGGATCATTTGGTGAGGGGATTCTTCCACTCCTAGCATGCTGATCTGGCAAAACATACTCCAAGTGCCCAGCTGCTTCCAGGTGCAAGAGCCCCTATAGTTATCTTACCACACAGAAGCAGTGACAATAATGCAGGCTTTGTGCTTGCTCATTCCCTAGTACCTGAAATTACTAGTTTTAAGAAAATATTTCCCATTTTTGAGGAAGAAATGGCTGAGAGGATAGAGAGATCTCAGAAGCATTTATAGCTGCTCTGCTTTATTGAAAATGAGATTTCCTATGTAAACACAGAGCTGGGTTTTAAACAAATTCATGAAATTTACAGGAGAACCCAAATAATTTGTTGCATGCTGCCACTGAATCATAGGTTCTCAAATTCAGACTTACATGACATTTTCAAGATTATCCAAACTCAGGGTATTACTTATGGAAGACAGTAACAGCTCTTAAGTGACTAAGACAACCCAGTTCCTTTTCCCTCATTGTCTCTCCTTCCTCTCCTGCACATGCCTGCCCATAGTCCTATCTATCCCCGTTCTCTAAAGTCAGACACTCCTCAGCTGACTTAGCTGACCAACATGGCAGACAATGGTCTATTTTTTTTGTAAGAAGTGTTTTCCACCACTTTCATGAGACAAAATGTGCTAAGCAGAGCTTAATTGGGGCTGAAGGAAGGACCACAAGCTGCTTGAGCATGCAACCACGAACAAGCACCTTCTTTGGGAGGATGGCACATCCTCAAACTCTGAGGTGCTCTGGAGGGGGGCCGCATGCTGCCATATTGACCTGCTCTTCTTGTCAAGTCTGCATTACTGTTTCAAGGTTTATTTTAAAAATCAAACACAATGCTTTTCTGAGGAGCACTGTTTGAATCACAGAATGGCTGAAGTTTGAAGCATCAAAGCCTCTGCTTAAAGCAACTCTGACATGTGGTTTTAAGTCTTCCAACAACTTAGGGGCAGAAGAGAAACAGAAACAAGATTCTGTGGCAGTGAGGTAACAGCAAGATCAGCAAGTGTGGGCAGCACAAGTTACCACACTTACTGAAGAATTTATTGGTGAATAAGATCATGAAGGAAGGTCCAGACATAAGAACTCCAGTAGAAACTTTATCATAGGCCTGGTTTTCAAAGGAGTTTTGTCTTAACCCTCCGGTTTTCTTCACAGGAGAAACCGGAAACGGTTTCTATGAAATACTTACATACAGTTGATTAATTCTTCCACCATTGTACTGCCCTCTTGACACACAACCAGTCAAGGAGGCAGACCCAAGGGAGAAGGGAATAGGCACAAGTAGTCTGGTAATCACAGTGTTCCAAAAAATTGGGATCATCCACAAATACTATCTCCCACATACAGCTCATAGATCACCAGAAGGACACAAACCTGTACATGCAGCTGCCTGCAGCCACATACAAAGCAGAGTAGATAAGCAGCACACCCCAAGGATGACTGGAATAGACAGCTAGACTAAAAAGCCTCTAAGTCACATGCAGGGCTAAATGGAGGGCTGAAAAGCTGAGCTGTCAGAAAAAGGAAGGTCCAACAGAGGTATAAACAACCTCAAAAAAACCCAAGCAGAACAGAAAAATCCAGATGAAACATCCAAAGACAGACAAGATTCAGAAGTACTACCAGGGAAAAAGGGAAGGAAAAAAAAACCCCCAATAAACAATACCACCAACACAGGCATCTGTTGAAAAGGTGGGTACATAGAACACTTCAGAATACAGGAACTGTCCATTCAACATTGGGAAGGAATCTCTCAAGGAAATCTACTATAAGAATATATAATAAGAAGCATCCACTGAATAACCTAGGAAATACTGAACTGGTAAAATGCTCTACAGTACAATGCGGTGGACATGAAAAAACACCCTGAAGCTTTCTGCTAGACACACAGAAATGACCTTTCAGCTCAAACACTTGGGCCCTGTTGCTGCTATCTTGAAGGCTCAGAATTAAGAATATATGCAGGAGTGGCCAGTTATTTGTCCAGGCATCAAGCTGCAAATTTAGTACCAATAAATAGAAATTTCATTCCCTGCATATTAATTTTAAGGTGGAAAAGGCCTGAATCAATAAAAAGCCTAGCTACTGTCATGGATCACCAAGAGTAGGAACTCTCCAGCAGTTCAGTGAAAAAAAGTTCCTCCAATCTTTTTTTACAATGAAATAAGCAGAACTTCTGAAGACAAAGGATCTTTACAATGCACACACATTTACAAAAACACACATGAGAGAAAAGACAACAATTTCAAGTAGCATCATTCATTAGAATGGGTATTTTTAGAAAATGAGTAAATTAAAGCCTTCTGTACAGGCTTATGGCAGAGTGAAAACAGCATGTGGTGTAAGCAAAAGGACAGATATGCAAGACAGGGAAGGGCTGTAGCATCCTACTGTTCTCTGACTACACCTGCCTTTGGCTACAGCAGTTATTTCTGCAGAGGTTTGGCTTTTGTTTTGTTTGAGGGCTTTGGAAGGAGATGGATTACTACAATCACCTTGAGCTGCAGAAGCACAAGGCAGGTAGACTGTGACAGCAAGTAGCCTCTAAAGCAAAACGTAAATGGGCAGTTGGAAAAGTAATAGTGCCTAATGCAACTTGCAAAGGAAGGTGGTAATAAAGAACTGTGCTGCCCAGCCTGTCAGACCTCATGGCTTCTTCCAAATTCCACTCCAAAATCTGAACTGTTACTTGGCTCCAAAACACACTGCAATGTAGAGGTCAGAACTTACCACATAAGCTCTGTCACTACCTGTGACACTACACTGTGCCACTTTAAATATCTGTAGTCACTGCCATAAACAGGAGTGCATACTGTAAGAGAAAGTAATACATTGGGAGTGTTTCCTTTGAAAAGAAAAAGCTAGCAGAATAAAAAGGCTTTACCTAAAATTGAACACAGCTGCAAGAAGTTTGTCTCACTTCTTAAAACTGAGTTTAAAGAACACTAAAGCATTTTCAAACCTTTTCAAATTATTTTCTACCTTGAGAAGAAAATTGCTGGGCAGCAATACCCAAAAAAATGAAAACTAGAATACACTCTTTTACTTGAAAATAAGCCAATAAATGCCAGTTTCCATGCTTACCCTTTACCATGCGGAGGGAGATGTGTTCATATACTCCCTTTAAACCATCATTCTAAGAAATATTAACTGATTTATTTAACACTGGTATGAATCTGTTAATATCTGTCTCCAAAGTATAATGGAACTAAAACTAAACTATGCAGAGGCATGAAAATCCATTAATCAGTTACCAGTAGGGCCAGACGAACTTCTGCAGGACCAAATGAAAACAGGTCTTATCCAGGCCCCAAACATGCCTTCTTTAAAGCAGGCTAGGAATAGAATGCAGGAACGGCATATAGCTATATATAATATATAGAGAGATAGGCATAATTATGTTTTTTAAAATGTAGTATATGTATATTCAAATACTGGGGGTGGAAAGGGAGAACTCAATTTGTTAGACTGCTCTAAAGCTCAGCTTAAACAAAAGGCACAATTGCTGAGCCAGTATAAACAATCTAAGGCAACTTAACTCCACTGTCCAAAATAGTGCACCCCACAGAAAAGGTACACAACCTTCTCCATAAACACCAGGGAGTGTCCAGAATTAATCCAAACGGTCAGCACCACCTTAAGCACTAATGCTGCATGGAAAATAGTTTTTTAAATAAACTTTAAAGTAATCTCCTCTTTAATTCCACAGAAGTGGTAAATTTACAAAGTCAGAACTAAGAACCACACTGATCTGTAGACAACATCCTTAACAAGATACAAGTTGTAGACTATTATTTTCATAGATTATATGTACAAAGGATAAATGTGCTTCCATTGATTTAATTCTGCATTTTGAAATTAAAAACCCTCCTTCACCAAAAATTTCATAGTGTATATTTTAACTTGTAAGTGGAAGACATGGTTGCCAGTCATATCTTTGCACGTGAAAGAAGCAGAGTCAGCTTCTTCCAAGGGCTCAAAGCACAAGACACGGAGAACAAGTACCACCTCTCTGGCTCTACACTTAAAAGTTTTCACTTTGGATCCCATCAGCAAGCTGAAGTTTTACACGCTAATTTCACTTTGAAACAATTTAAGGCTTTCGATCATCTATATATTACATGTTTGTCCGAAACCTAAATGCAATATTGAATTAACTGAGTTCAGAAGCATTTCTCAAACATAAACCATAAAATTTGAACATACAGGAGTCTGCATGACATGCCACTGTAAATGATTAATTACTTCACCACATATGAAACACTACACAGACACCACTCGAGGCACAGGCATAGGAACTTAGCCCTGGTATGCTCGAAAAAGTTTTGAGTATTCACCTATATCAATAGTAACGAATGCCCAGAAAATTTAGGGAGAAACAAACGGAAACTCAAGAATTTTCCCTGGATGGTTTCCATATTGCTTTTCTTCACTTCATGGCATTGAAACCACCCTTGATTTTTACATGATAAAAGAAATCTGTGGAACTAATCCTAGAAACCTCTTTCTGTTTCCTTGCTTAACACCTCCAGGCGACAGAAAAGACAAAATGCTTCATTTGCATTCTTAAACATTAGAAACTGCGAATGAGCCTTTTCAGCTGCAAATGTTATTGCATCTACATTTCCAGAAGAGAAAGAAGGTTAAACAGCCTACTCAGGTTTATGTTAACTCATCTCTTTTTAGCACCCTGAGCAGCACAAAGAGCAGAAAATGCAGAAGCTTAACAGCAGAACCTCTTTCTTCATTAAGTTCAATTAGATCCTGGCAATGGATATAGCTGCTGATTACACGAAGATAAAGAGAAGAAATCAGGTATGCACAAAGGAAATGGCAAACACTAACAAATGCAATCTCAGTCTTCTTGATCATCCAGACTCAGGAAGACCATTTCATTTTTCATGCAACACAAAATTGTTCTACCAGTTGCATGACCACACAAGATTTTGCCTGATGTAAAAGCAGCATTTATTTAATCATTAATTCAAACTTAGTTTAAAATGTAATATGCCAGTGTTGCACAAAGCCAGCCTGAATATGTTAGTAAGGTAAGAAAGAGTCCTTGCTTATCGATAAGTACTCCATCTTATCAATTAAAGAATACATCTGAGCCACAAATAGCCAAACCTAATAACTACTTCATTTCAAAACACAATCAAGTACTATTTACCCTTGGACAGTATTAGCTCTCTTTGTTCTTTTTTTAATTAGGATTCAAGCTACATATTTTTAAATTGTTTGGAGGGGGGAAAGCACTTGGAATTACTGTACTGAATTCAGCAGAGAAGGTTAGCAGCACTTTATTTTCTAGGCCATTTGGTTTTCAGTCTGGAAAAAGTCTTCAGCTTAGCAGAAAACACTCAATGAGATGTTTAACACAAAATATACATTAGTCTAAATGAAAACCAGGCAGTCATGGAGAAAAACAGAACAATGAGGAGAGGTAAAAATAGGGGAGCACCATTCTAGCCAAAACAATACCTCAGATTTACCAAGGACCCAAGTTTATGATATACACAAAATTTTCTGTATCAAACTGAAAGTTCAGTAGGGAAGACAAATAGAATAACAAACAGTTCAAAAACTCCAATGTTAGAGCAAATGAAGAAAGTGCATGGACACAAGACACGCTCTTAATACAGGTATACTATTTCTCCTGTACTAAAGCTGCATGTGAGGCTTTGAAAATTAATAGAGAACACAATAGCTTGATCAGTTAGTGCACTTTGCAATACTGGAACTTGTGTTTTTCAAAAAGAGGCCAAATTAATAACCTAAACATGAGAACATATTTAGAAGTGAACAAGTAATGAAAAATTAGGACTGAGTTACTCAGATGGTATATTGAGCTTGCAGTCAAAGGGTATTAATTGTATGACTGTGTTGAAAAAAATCTGTCTGGTATTCTTCCAGACATTCTACAATGCTTTCAAAGTTAGGTGACTATGATTATATTTATACTGCACATTCAGAAACCAAATGAAAACTTATGATGACTGTCCAAGCTCACATGACCCTGAATTTACTGATGATTTAAGCATAAGGAACCCTGGTGTTGACAGCTAGAAAGATAAGTGACCCTAGAATTATCTTCCTAATAATCATCTTCTCTAATAACTACATTGAAAAAGCATCATTTCTCAGACATTGTAACAGATAAAGACACCGAATAAGCAACATTCTTGATAAAAAAAAGACTGTTTTCTGCCCACTGCCCAGACCAAATTCTAACATGGGTAACACCTTTCTACTGACCTATAGTGCCCTTTTCTCAGCCAGCCAGTGGACTTAAAAATCCTCTCCACTGTCCTGACAAGAAGGTTACTAATTTACTTCCTGTCAAATAGCTATGACTGCTGATATTTAGACAAGTGTTACTGGGTCAATAGAAATAGTCATCATCAAACGTTTGATAAAGATTGTTTTGAAGACCTTCAGAGAGTTTATAAAGACACCCCAAACTACACTAGAAGATGCAGAGCAAACCATCAAGCTCACTTCAGAAAAGTAGAAGCATCTACATCTTGTTAGTAACTGCAGTTATTTCCCCACAAGAGAGCAATTAAATAGAATTAAATTTAATTTCTGACACTCAAAACATTGAATGATAAACAGGCATATTTATGAAAAAATAAATATCACTTTGTCAGTTAAATTAATCACAATTATGTAAGAACCAAAGAAGCAGTAAATAACAGCAACAAAGTGTGCATGTGCACACATTTGTTGGTTTTGTTTGTTCATCACCACCACACCAAACCAGATTTAATTCACTGAACCAATAGACTGTCTTCCACAAAGCCAGGATATATTGACCCTGCAGTTACTAAGAAACACAAAACGTCACACAAGTAAGGGAAGGATAGGACTGGGACAATAGCTGCTCAAGCATAAAGCCATGATAAAACCCAAGGACAGGATGCTGTCCCATAGGTCACAGTAACTGCCACAGAGTAGTGACTCAAAAAGTCAGTACCCCCATCCCAGGGCCCAATTCCTCCTGACTCTCACACCCAAGCAGCAGCTGTGCAGCCACCAGTTTGGGAACCATACGAGCTAAAAACAGCTCAAGGGGCAGGAGATGCTTAGAGGATTTTGAGGGACAGTCCCCAGAAGGGATAACGGCAGTAGAGACAACTGTCAACAAATACACTGTCACCAGACATGTAACAGGGTCCATGGGGGAAAGCATGCAGGAAAGGTAGAGGGAAGCTGACTGAAAACTACATTTGTGACCAGGGATGCCTGCAGCAGTCACTAGGAGGCAAAAACCAGGAGTTACAGTGGTACTGTCACAGCAATGGTGGTGAGACAAGCAACGTGAGATAGCTGCAATCTAGAAAGGCAAGGAATACTGGAAGATATTGGTCGAAGACAGGAATGGGTAGCTGAGAGAGGCTGTGGAGCCTCCATCCTTAGAGATATTCCAAACTCAACTGGATATGAACCTAAGCAACCCGTTCCAGTTGATGCCACTTCAAGAAAGGGACTAGTCTGCAGAGTTCCCTTCTAAACTCATTAACTCCACAGAGCTCGGTGAAGAATATCAGGAAGATTATAATCTCTGGTCAGGGACAGCAACCAAAAGTAGAAAGAGCCTGGCACAATCCTTGTCACAAAACAGACAAGACCCTCATATTTTGTCTGAGATAAAGGGATATGTATCTTCCTATTGAATGTCACAACATCCATTTCTTTAAGAGAAAGCAGAGCCTTGTCATACCGATCTTTCTTCTCTAATAATAACTGGTGGTACTGATGTCTCTAGCTATTTATTTCTACATCTGTACTAATGTATGCTGTTCCTTAAGCTTTGCAGACAAGTGATCACCATTAGATCAATGAAATAATTGTTTAAAAAAAAATCCAAAGGTTCCCATCTCTGAAAAGCAAGCTTATCCAATTGTCTTAGGTCGACACAGGATACAGCACAGTGCTAGGAAGACACAGCTGAGGGGAAAGCAGGGACAAGAGAGAACTCCCTGCACCAGCACTGGCATGGAAGAAGTTGGGAGAAGCAGCTACAATCTGAGGGAGGACGAGTAAGGGAGCACCTCTGTGATGCCCTCTCATCAGCTGAGCAAGCACTAGTGTACATACGGGACAACGTCAGAGAACACGGTCACAGCAAAGATACCATTCCACAGAATTCCACTAAGCACATTGTCTTATCTCCTTCACTGCTTCTTTGCAAGAAGATGCACATAGTAGTATCACTAATAGAAGATGTTCTTATTTAAATCTTACACACAGTTTGTGGCGGTAGTTGAAGAAACTGTGTGTAATTAGTCCAGTGGACTAATTACCCTGTAATGAAAGATAACTAGCTCTTACAGCTGCCCACCAAGAGAGGCTCAATACACTAACTTTAGGTAAATTAAAAATTCTCTTTTTTTCCCTTTGGAAATCATTGTAAGAAAATATTCTCTTTCTCTTCCCCCTATGTTTTAACAGTCAAAGTACATAGCTCTCCCTTCAGTTTCAATTTTTGCTCTACTTATATGTAATTTACGTTCGATATTATGGGCAGAGATGTGTGTGATTATGTCGCCCTCTTAAATGTGGATGTTCAAATAAAATTAAGAAAAAAGGTTCAGGTGCTTTTGTAGCCAAAGATAATAAAATTAGGAATAATATTTTTCTTCTAAGTAATAGGACTTGCATACTCGTATATACAAATTGTGAGTTGTCCACCAAGCCCTGTTTTTACTCACACATATTCTTACATGAATGAAACATACAGATATTTAGCTGTTTAATTTTATTTTTATACTGAAGGCAAAGAATTACATGTGATAATAAACACCACTGAATATTATAAAAGTTTCAAATTATTTTCAAAGTACATTTACATTATACTTCTTGGCTAGCATGAGGAAATAAGAGTGGAATTTGGCACATTTAAACTTCTTTAACAAAATGTGATGGACAGGCAGTATTACATCATTCAAAATGCTTCAGCTTTGGGACAACATCTCACTATCTCAGTGTCATAAATAAAACAAGTCAATAAATTGCATCAATATGTAGCACCAGAGAATTTACAGGCACTTAAAATGAAGCAATCCATGAGATCCCCTTGTGGTCCTGCTCCAATGAACCAGAACCATTCCAAGCTCAGGATAACATATTATGACAAAAGTATCTACCATGTATTCCCAAATACCACCAACTCCAAATCTGAAACAAATTTTATCTGGTGGCTATGGGTGAAAAAGCTTTTTGGAACAGACACAATCGAGTTCCTCCTTCCCCCTCCCAACAGATGGGCCTGAGAGTTGGACAGTCTGGCTTCACTCATGCTATAAAGTAATTAGACAAACAAATCTGGATCCTGTAAATAAGCATGTGCTTGAAATTAAGCATGCTTAAACAGTTGCAGGCCCTAGATTTCAAAATTTTAGCCTGTAGAGGGAATCAGCCTATTAAATTATGGCAAGCTTTCTCAAAAGTTGATATTAATTTCTTTTCAAAGGCAAGAAGGGAGTGAAACTAGGGTAAGCAGAGACCAGAAAACTATCAACATTTTTGTATGTTTCGTTTTAATGCAAACTGATGTCTCGGAAGTGCATAAGATAGCAAATAAAACCACAGTACCCCTGAAAATGTTTTCTAAGTTGTATAAAAATGTTTTCTAAGTTGTATAAAAATGGTGAAATGCAACAAGTTCCAGAAGTCCAACCTCCAATTTACCTGCTGAGCTAGGATTACCTCAAAATTCTTAGTAAACTGGATTTTCACTTACAAATTGAATGCTGAAAAGTATGTGCAACTACACGTTCCTCAAAGCTACAGAAAAATCCTTAAAGGTAGAATATACTCTGAGACATTAGCAGTAAAAAAGCATCCATAAGTCTATACAACAGGTGACATTTTACCTCCTGCACCAAAGAAGAGAGGCAGAGACAAGGAGAGACCGCAGCGGCATCACAGCACAGATGTACCCAGAGAACGAGCACAGCATGGCAGAGCAACTCGAATCCCAACATGCTCTAACTCTTTAAGGTCTAATTTTTTTTAAGGTCTAATTTTACAGTCTCAAAGTCTCTCCAACATCCTTGTGGTCACCTGCTAACAATACATCAGGTATTCAGTATTCATATATACATCAGTAGCAAGAGGCTTGCTCTGATGGGCTCAGCCCAAGAGAAAATTTAATTGACAACAGTGAGAATTGCTCTGCAATGGTAACAAATTCAGAATGTAGTGCCATTCTGCCGCAAAAAAAGTGGGGTCCTGACCTCCAGGCTTTTCATTTTTCACACCTCATCCACTGCATTTTGATAACTTCTCTTGCCAGATTACTTTTAAGTTTGCTCTAGATGACTATGTAAATAGTAGTGCCAGCACAAGGGAGATGGCAGGAACATGTGACCAGGGCCAACACCTCCTTACAAGAGCAGGAAAACTTTAATTTCTAGAGATTACAAAACCACATCTTTGCACAAATGTGCGCAAGATGTAACACGGTATTATGGCTTCCATTCCTTGCTTTGTAGGAGCAACTCAAGTACCATTAGCAGCAGGAGTTACTCTTGAAATATTCACTCTGGAGTCCAGGGAGAAAGAAAGGCTAGGACAGAGAGGAATTTACCATGCAAGCTCTATATCATCCTCCTAAAAAGTAACTGGTCCCATCATTGAAACTTCTAGAAAAATTAACACTTCCTGGTAATCACTTCTTAAAAGCACTATCTTTCCCAATTCCAAAACAAGTATGCCTTTAATCAGATGAAAGATTGGAAAGACCTGCTCCAAATTAGAAATTTTGACAAGCTGCAGAGCAGTTGCTGAAAAACAGTTCTGCATCAACAGAACTCCTTCCCCAGGCCTCATCCTTCAGGCTCTACCTGGTCACAAATAATCTCAAGTGGATACAAAGTAAGCATGATACTACAAACGTAAAAGATAAGCTTGGCAAAGTTTTAAAATAACTAAGAATCACCACTTCCAATGAGAAATAATTAATTAAATGTGGTGTCACAATGATCTTTCTACATTTATTATAATAAAGGATTTCACAAACTGCTTGGAAACAAGTTAAATTTATTCCTTCTCTATGTCCAAGTTTCAGTCTGTGTATATTTCTGAACAAAAACACAATATGAAGAGTGCATTTATTAGTCCCTGTGTGTAAAATTGATGCTCATCATCTCTCCAAGAAATAGGAAATTCAAAAATAAAATACCAAAATTATATAAGAACTGACAAGGGAGCTAGCCATGAAAAAAAAAAAGAAAAAAAAAAAAAGCTAATCTGACAGAAGATATTCACATATAGAAAAGCACTTATGAACTAGAGCTGGTGCCTGGGACTGACTTCTTTAGGAAGAACAAACAAAGAACCTGGCTTCCAAGATTTTCAGTACAGGAAAGAAATGTGAAAATAAGGAACTCATTAAATCATGTCTGGAATAAATAATGTTTTCCACTCTGAATATAAATACATTCCAAAAGAATTCAAAAATATTATGTATAGGAAAGGAAAGTTCCAAAAATATAGAAACCAAGACCAACACTGTCACTTTTCCAGGCAACTATGCCCCATCATTTTAAGGACTACCATACAGATACCAGGCCCCTAATCCTGTAGGGTTTTATGAATTAATATAAATAGATTATTCTTTAAGAAAACAAAAGTTACATTAAGTAGTCTCTTAAGCTTATATTGCATCATAAGCATTGTATTGCATTATATTGCATCATAAGGCTAGAAAAATCTTGGCCTTTGCTGGTCACATATTAAACAAGTTTTACTTTGAAAAGTTGCTATTAATGGAGAGCACAAGACTCTTCCCACTACAGAAGCTCGAGAGGTAACTGAAAAGAGGAGAGACAAATGCCCGTACCTTTAAATACTGCTTTACCCAGCCACAAGGACTGCTTGCATTTCTCCATTTTTTAAAGAATGGTGGGGACTGAGACCTTTTTGTGGTTGCAGGCATTAAGGTTTTCTATATAGAACCCCAAGCTTTTCTTTCACATTTGTTTTTTTAACTTACTCCTTTTTCATTTTTCTTCAGATGCTAACAGAAGGGGGGAAAGGCATAACTACACATGTGCACACATCAAGCACAAGGGGGATGTGGTGAACATAATCAGGTTCTTTGGATTTTGCTCTAATACAGATGAAGTCAACAACAGACATTAGTGATTCTGTAAGGTAATTACATTTGTTATAATTTGCAATATTCATCATTACACTTAAAAAATGGAGAAACGTTTAAAAACACTTAAGTGTTTTAACATTTAAAAACACTTAAGTGTTAAATAGTCAAAAATGTGATTGAAGTTGTTTCTATCTTTGATCTTTCAAGCAAATTTTTTTCAGCTCCAGGACTACGTCTTCACTGCTATTTATTCTTCCACCTTAGATCAGAAAACACACAGAGCAACCTTTAGCAAAACGCAAATCTTTTCATTGCAGATATATGAACAATTCATACAAGAGTTCTTGCCATTCACAAAATTAAGACTACATTCACTCTATAATCTCAAGGTCTTTTTTCAACGTATTATCTCTCCACTAGTTTATGTAAGCATACATATTTTTAAAGGTATTTTACACTTCTGCTGTCTAATAATGATTTTCTCATCTGTCCATTTATCACATCTTTTCAAGAACAGGCCAAATATATTGGTGAAAGGACAGCTTCTGTTTTACTTACTCACATGAAGCTCCAACTCCACAATAAATTTGAATGTCATTATTTTAATCTCTGAAGAAAAATTAATTAGACAATACTCAATATATTAAACATTCTTCTCTTGGTCCAAATACATATACCACTTTTTCATATTATGATATGCTTTTGTAATCCAAAAGGGAGTAAATACATCATCTCACATATTGTGTTATAGCCAGTTTAATTTTTAGAAAGGCACGGAGAATTAAGACCCTTAACTATTGTACATAAACACTATTATCCAGCAAATGTCAGCTGCCTTAGTAATGGGAAGTTATACTATATGAACAGTTCAGACTGTTGGTTTTTGGTTTTTTTTTTAAATCACCATGACATATTTGAGCAGTTTCAAAACTCCCTGGAAGATCACACTGGATCCTTGTTTTAAGGCAGTATCTCCAGTATCAGCTATTACAATGCAGATAATGTAGCTGAATGCTAAAATCCTTTAAAGCACAAAATTCAAAAAGCAGTAAGACATACCAACTTCTTGACACCTAATAGCATTTCTTTCCTGCCCACCAAAGCATCTCAGTTGTTTTGTATTCTTAAGGAAAAAATTTAAAATTCCACTCAAAAGCTAACCTCAAAGTCATAAGGTGAGAGCTTTGTGACAATTTTTAAGACTGAGGTTCAAGTTTTTGTACTTTGCAACAGCACAGCATCCTGACTAATCTCTGTTTTGGCATAATTTGCATAAACTACTACACTACAGTGATACCTGTAGGTTTCACTACAATCCTCAAAATACGGTCCAATGTGAATGAGAAACTTCAGGCTTATAATTTTGTTACAAGACAGTAACAAAGGCCAAACTCCAGATATCTTATATATGGAAATACAAGATCAAACTATGAGTCTTATACTCAAATAACAGTAAGCAACCAGAAGTTAAATTTAAACTCTTAATAGTAAAATTAATTGTTTAACATTGCTCATTTTATCGCTGGCATTCAACTGTCACAGGAATACAGACTACAAAGTTTTATTTATCCATGCTGAAACCTAATCATTACCAAGGCTTTTTCACTGGGCAAGTTCCATCTCCATTTCAACTCCTCTAACTTACCCCTGCAGCTTTTCAGTTCAAATATTTTAGGAAGATTTGTCATTCCCAGAATAGAATCCAATCATCAGATTTTATTTCACTCTACCAGACCAAGATATAAACATGCTACACTAGAAACTCCTTAAAAGGGAATAACATTTTCTTATTTCTAAAGGCTCTGATTTTTTTCACTGTTTTTCAAAGGCAGTTGCAATGGTTGCATTTTTATAATACCTTCTAAATGTTTTGATGTGCCATTACATGACATTGAGAATACACGGCAATCTAAGTATTTCGTTCTCGGAGTCACACATTCAGGAAACCATTCCTGAACTGAATGATAATGCAGGCTTTCTAAGAATTAGCTGGACTGGAATCTTAATACACAGACAACTTTTGGGAGATTGAGTTTGTAGGGTTTTTCCATCCCCTATTCTTCTTCTGCTTTTTAACTGGTTTTAAGCTGTGGTCACAAATTTCCTAGTCTCCTGTACTGTGGAACATCAAATATGAAAACAGATTTGTGTATTTCCCCTAAATCACACAGTAGTCAGAAACTGGAAAAAAAATCTACCAGAAAACAGATTCAAGAGGGAGAGGGAAAGATAACACTGGGGTTTAACTGCAAGAAGAATGCCTGATTTTGAAGTCCTCATGAATGATACTTTTTCCAAAGAAATGTGGCAGAATGCTAAATGATTCAAAGTTACATAGACTACAGTTCATGCATGAACATACTGCAGATACTTTATCACTACTTCTTCAATTTTAGTCTGTAATGGAAAATTCAAAGGAAAATAGTTCTGTAGTTTTCTGGCTAAAACAACTAAAACAATAGCCTGAATTATATTCAGAACATAACATGCAAGCATGCATTGATACACTCATCCATGGATACAATATTTGTACTCAACTCTTTAAGCCATCCTTTATAGATATTTGGGTGCTGTGAGGCATGCAGGGTGTCATATTTGTATCTGTTATTTTTTAAACAAAGCAAATGTTTTAATGTTAAGTATATTATATTAGAAGAACAGATACTGAAATTAACAAATTTAAGTTACATTGGAGAGAAAAACACGTGCAAAAGCAACAGGCAAATTACCAGAAATAATCAAAGCAAAAACATTCTAAGAAACCAAATACAAATTTATATGAGAGAATCTTTGACTTCTTGCTGTAGGAGTTGTTTGAACCTCCCATCCCTTTAATTGTGCAGGCTACTTAAGAAATTCTGTGTCAGTCAGGACCAATACTGAAATACAACTATAGTAGCCCACTTTCAAAATTCTTGAAAATCCATTTAAAGATACCAGTAGGGGGTAAATTAAAGCCGTATGCATTCGGAAACTAATAATTTGAAAAACATACAGGGGCAATGAACCCTAAAGTTATCAAGCACTGAAATAACTGGAAAAGTGTTTTGTATAGTTGGAAGTGACTAAGTACAAAAAAACCAAAACCTGTTGTAAAACAGAAGAAGATACAGTTATAATCTACTATGCAACCTAATACATCTGAAACAAAATCTTGTCGCTAAACCATTAATTTCTTATCATAAAGACATTTTGGTATAAGGCATAATAGAGAGATAGAGACAGTGTATACAAGAGCCAAACCCAGAGTGCCCTTCATTCTCTCTTTGGAAACTGTTACTTGAATATCTATTTGTCAAATTCTAAATATCACTGGACTCAAGTCTTCCACTCCAAAGATTTCTTGCACAAGAATTTCTCTCAGCATCTGCAAAAGGCTAGAACTTGCAGTAAGAACAGCTCAGAATGAACAGCAGTAATACTGTTTAAACTGCTATTCACAGTAAGGTGAAAAGGACTTTCATACAGAAGCTGGGAGGCTTCAGTTAACAAGTAGGAAAGCAGAATGGAAGCCATACTGTACCGTGCCAAGCACAATATATTATAAATAAAGCCACTACTATTGTCATGAAAAAGCTACCCATATTTCAGTTTATAAGCCATGAAAAACCTCAGTATGGACCACCTTCTAGGTAGAGTCTAGCAGGAAGGTACTATGAAAACACTTTAAAATCAGAGCACACTCCATCCACTAGACACCCAGATTATCTGAAATTACTCCTTGGATTTGGAAATATCTGCAAATAAGGCCCCTTATTTTCTGAGCTTCCTGTGCCTTCTAGATGAAAAGCCATGACATTCTTGAACACAGAAAGATGAACAAACATGCAAGGAAGGAGCAGGAGAGGATCCTCTCCTGCTCAGCTCACGAGCATCAAGATATTTTGGGAATAAACACATTAACATGTATAAATTCACAAATATGATAAAAATGGACAAAGTTTCCCAGATAAATTAAATATACATGTGCCCAGTGCAAGGTTTGAATACTGTCTGAAGCCAAACACTGAAGAATGAACACAAAGAAATACTCAGCCTCCAAGCAAGGTGAGAGTCCCATGTAAACAAGCAAGCAACTGTATAACGCAAAATTGTGTCAACATCTACACACACACACACAACCCAAATGAAAGCAGTCTTCATTCAGGCATTTTTTACCTTTTTAGTAACCTGTTTTTAAATAGCCTGATATTATTTTAGTATGGTGGCTTTGAATTTAATACCATAAGAGTAAGCACAGCTTGCCAGCAAGATGCCTTGCCCAAAAGTCTGGGCAGGGAACTTACTGTTTCTAAACTGCAGCCTGAGCAAATTAAACTGAACTTCTCTTGGTGGGATAGGCAGAAGCACCACTCTGCAGCACACCTGCTGCCTGCCTTTGAAAAGCAAATTTACACACGGGATTCCTGAGCAGCCCTTTTGTGCTAAGAGGCACATTATCCATATACAGACATAATGCACTTTCAGCTTTTGTACAAGCAACAGCTCACACAGTACTTGGGTAGCCCACTACAATCATTTACCAAAAGCAGTTACAGCTTTATAACATGGCTGCTATGGGAATTACTTACCTGCATTATTAAAACAGAAACCTTGAATAAAAGTAACAAGTCTCACAAAATTCAAGTGTTTCAGCTTGGTACCACCTTAAAATAACATGTTCTTTCTGCAAGCAGGAAAAAAAAATACACATTGAGAATAAGAGATTGCCATATCCCATATATATATATATAATTCTCTGGCTTCCTAAACTCATTCCAAACTTAAGTATACTTACTGTCTTCCCAAAGACTAAAATTTTTTAATCACATTTTGGAATACAACAATCAATGCCTGAAGTATCACATATATCACAATACCAGCTACTTAAATTGAGCAACTTGAAAATTATCCTTTGAACACCGTAGTATGGGCTGCATGGGTATTGAATTCCCTAGATGCCTTCTACCAAAAACCTCCTTAAAGACTAATATGGTTATGGGCTACACCAATTTGGCTGACCAGAATCTGCCTCTTGCTCCATAGAAAGCCAATTCTAAACTTAAACTAAGAGAACAAACAGCTTCCTCCCAAAAAAATAGCAAAATGACCAACCTGCAGGAACATCTTAAATTTTGATATCAGACCCTGTTCCAAAGACCAAAGAGTCAGTCACCTACTCAGAACTACCCTTAGTGCAGTAACAGCTTTGCCCCAGCATTCAGTTATAATCTATTCCTACCAGAGCACATAGAGGAAGGTACAAGATGCTCAATCAATATGAGGATCAATTCTCAAAAAAGTCATAAGACCCAGAAAGCAAACAGTTCACCTGCCTTTAACAACTGCACAACTCTGCATACAAATATATACAACAGACAATGCCTTAGGGTACAACTTCATGTTCCTTAAATGACATGGGAGGGCAGTGGCACCCACAACAGCCACAAGATGTGCTTTGTTAGCTATAAGGAAGCGGGTTCAACCAGGCAGGAGTAGGTCAGAGCTAGAGGACCTATTCAGTAGAGACTAAGCCCCCAGCCCAGAAGGCTGCCCTACCATAAACCTCCAAGGCAAAATCTTCATTGGAAGCACTCTTAGCCCCCTCTCCATTTGATCCATTCAGAACCACAGTCCAGTTCTAAGACATAAATCTGCAAATACTTTCTGACTTCAGTCGCAACTGAAAAAGAAACTAAAGCCGTTTTAAGTTCAAAGGATAAAATATTCTCCCCACTTTTGTGCAAGCTCTACTGAGGCAACCTCAACTGTTTGCTAGTCTAAATGACTTCACCACACAAGTATCCCCAGATTTCTGAGAAAGTAAAGAACATACAGTTGTCCTAACCACAAGGCAAAATATCTCACACAAGTTTTTTTTTTCACGAGAAAAGCCTAATTTTCCTCAGGGTTTTTTATAACAAGCCATGAAAGTTGTGGCTCACAACCCAAAATGTCTTTCCAGTAACATACATAGATCCTTTATTACTTGTTAACTCAAACTATTTGTTGTCTAATCATGATCTCAATCATTGAATTACCACTGCAGATAGTTCCGTGCTAACACAGGAAAGGTAGAGGACTCAGCCTTCCCAACAACCCAAATAGCTATTTTGCAGATTAACAACAGGAATTCCAAACTTGACCAAGGCAGCTACGAAAATATTTTCAGCATGTGAAAAATATTCAAACGGCTCTACCTTCTGCAAACATTCTCATTTAAATATGTGCACCTAATGTTCAGATAGGCTAATAAAAGGGTTCACAAATTCTTACACAATAAAGTGGCAGGTTTTATTCACAAGAATGTTCTGGAATATCTTTTGCTGGTTTTCCCCCCCTTCTAAATGTTTAATGCATTCCCCATCCCCAAACTGTATAGTAAGAAACTTGAATATAAACAGTGTTCACAATACTTTAGAGTGAAAGTAGGAAAGAGTAAGCACCACTACTCTTTTGCAAGAGCTCTGAAGAACATGTCAGTATGATCCTAACAGGCATCTGGAATAAAAATGCTTTGTTGTCCGTGTACATATGTAAATTCAGCAATACCTATCCTTTCAGACAGAAAATATATGCAGGCCTCTCTACAAAGGAAAGTATAATTTCACAGTACAAGTTTCCGCATGGTGCTCTGAAAATAGAGTAGCTTGGAAAATAGCAAGACTATCACTCCCTCAAGAATACATTTAGCTAATCATATGGTTTTATTACCCAACTAAGCTGTTGTTACATAAAAGCACCAATTTTCCCCCAAAAGCAACCTTTATTTCACATCTGAATTGCCAACCACAGTGTTACTGCATCCCAACACACATATATTTGCCATTACTGCAGTGAACCACACACATCTTCAAGCCAGTCAGTAGGAGATGAGGCAGAAGAAAGAAAAAAGTACAAGAGCGAATATTCACTGAGATTCCTATCATCATGATCTGAGAGCAGGAAACTGCACAGCCAGTAAGATCATCTGTTTCTAGGACTCACTGCACAAGTATTACTCTTCTGTACCACCTCTAAATATAAGTAACCTAGTTGGGATGTCCATCTAACATACCACATTCTTGTATTAAGAGAAGGCCTGCTAAGAGAAATTTTGAGGAAAATAATTGTAAAGGCAGTTACAAAGGAAGAGGGGTTTGAGGGTAAATCTACCTGAAGTAACCTTTCTAGACATCATCTTTGCATTTTTCTGCTGCTTCATGCATTACTAATCAGTGACCCACTAGAAACTTCAGCACCATTTGAAAAGCCTGGCAGGGTATTTGGCTTTCAATTCTTCTACTCAGTTTATTCCCAACACAAGTATATTCATCAGGCTTAAAAACAACTCTTGAACAAGGGCGGCCACTCAGCAATGAAATGTAAATTACTGACATGTGCTAAAACCTGCACTTGCAACTGCTAATGAGCACATTAAAGGAAAAAAGCTCACTAGATATTACTGCAACCTTTTCACTTAACCCTGTGTGTACTTTAAGCCATAACTGAGTATCAATTAAAGAACCCATCTCTAAACAGTGAGACACTGTTCAGCAGGTGTATGCTTCCTACACAGTTCTGATACAAAAATCAGGATGATGGACAAATGTGTGCACACTGATAACAGCCTTATTTTTAATCTTCCATTAAACTTTTCAAGATAACAGTAAAAAAAAATCTAACATGACAACATATATAAATTTCCAGGTTTACAACACTAACAGTGTCAGATCTTAGGTGATCAAATAAAACAGGATTAGCTACCAATAAGCCCCAAGGTTAGGAAGTCAACTTGTAGCAACTTCTCTCTTCCTATTATGCTCACAGGGAGGTGAAGACCCTGAAAATAATCTTCTCCAAACAGCAATGGCCTGCAGAGTCACAGAAAACAACACCTTTGCCTCCACAGCATCTAACAGTGATGCACTCCATAGTGCAATAAAAGCCCCACCAACCATACAACCCAAGTTTCAAAGCTTTTAATAATTCACACTATCAATGTTGCAAGAAGCTACTGTAAACTTATATGCTGGAGAAGGGGGAGACAATTTTTGGTGAAAAACCACACCCATACAGAGGGGATCTTCATATTTTGTGGATGAAAGAAATTATTTAAAGATTATTTGGCTAATCAAGTTCTTAAAATGCTTTACTAAATAACATTTTTGATAAGGACACATCATAAACAGATGGCATTCAGAAACGACTTTCACAAGCTAAATTAGGTACCTGAATCAGCCTAAATTAAGTACCTAAATCCCTCTCAAAAAGCTTTCTGTCAAATAGTAATTCAGCTATAAATACGTTAAAAGTTTATCAACTTCAGTTGCTTATTTTTTTCTCATACCCCTTTACCTCAATCCCAAGCTACCACTCCTTTGAGTTCGCCTTCATTCTGAGTAAAGCAGAAACTTGTTCACTTGTTTCTGCTAGAACCAGCTGTAATATCTTAAGACTTTAATAGGGGCATTAGGAGCAGGGGATATATGATTTGTTTAAACAAAGATAGTTTTAACAGGACAGGTTTACAAAGTGAGTAGGTGTCACTGTCATTCCAGCACATCTAAGGAGGGCAATAACCCCTCAGGGGACAGGCAGCAACAAGCCACTGGGAGCAGTAATCCCTTGGTCACAGTCAGAACAGCAGTCTGACCACAGGCTTAGCAACCTGATCCTCAGGAGCTGAACACATGAGTTGGCCTTCAGGGAGCAAGAAGCACTTGCTCGGTTCTACACAAAACACATCACCTAACTTGAGGAAATCAGTTTTTATACTTCTGTTAATTCAAAACTTCATTGCTGAAAACATTCCAACTGCTAAGTATTTTAATGACTCTCCCCGTAACTCTAGCAGGAATTGTTCAGCAGATGCACTACCCTCAAGCTACCAAAGTTATTGATCACTTTCATTCAGTTTGAAATAGAAATTAATGAAATATGCTGTGAAAATAGACAAAGCTTATTTGTAAGCAAACCTTCAAATAGAATTAAAGTGAAAAGGCAGGTACATTCATAAGAACGAGCAGGATGTATTTTAAATGTATTTTAAAGAATTTCAGGAAATTCTTTAAAAGATTAGCAAAACAAACAAAATGAACGACTAAACACAATAAGGTAGCTGCAAGCAATCTACTAAATTCTTAACTCTTACCTGAGGGTCATGATTCCTGTTGCACTCAGTAAAAGCTTTCATTGAGAAAATCTGACAGACCAGGTAAGTTACTATTACGTAGTGCTTATGTTGGTATGTTCACATATTTTTTTGTTTGAGCAACTCTCCTACGAGGAAAGGCTGAAGAAGCTGGGACTGTTCAACCTGAAGGCTAAGGGGGATCTCATCAAATGTATATAAATGTCTGAAGGCAGAATGCCAACAAGACAGCCAGGCTCTGCTTAGTGGTGGCCCGGGACTGGATCAGAGGCAAGAAGCACAAACTGAAACACTCTAAGTTCCCTCTATCAGGAAACATTTTTTTGACTGTGAGGGTGGCCAAACACTGGCACAGGTCACCCAGAGATGTTGTGGAGTCTCCATGCTTGGAGAGTCAAAAGCCCATCAGACATGGTCCTGCCAGCCAGCTCTGATTATCACTGCTTGAGCAGAGGGGTTGAACCAGCTGACCCCCAGAGGTAACTTCCAATCTCAACCCTTCTGTGAAACGAAGACTGTATTTGATAACTAAATTAGAAACCAGGTCCAACTGAATTACGCATTCTACAACCATACAATAAAAATGTGCAACCAGATGGAAGATATTGTAACAATCTAGACAATAGTAACTTGAATGGCTAAGAAATTAAAGTGTCATTAAACAGGTTAAAGACTGAAAAACCTTATTTAAACCTGACATGCCTGAATACAGTGTCTCAATTCATTTTCAGTAACCAGCTGTATCTCAGTGATTCTCTCAACACACAGAGGTAACTGGAACAGTTCTCACACCACAGAACAATCACCCCAGAGAGGCTACACGACAGTCTCCTGCCCAGGAAGCAATACTGAAACAAGGGAATCCACATGGGAATCCTATGGTATACTAAACAAACAAGTAGGTTAAGTCTTGTAGCTGTAGAAGCTATTCAAAGTATCTGAAAACTTTACAGTACAGCACCAACATTACTGTACAGATATTAAACACCTGTACAAAAGTTTCAATCAAGAAAAATACAACAATATAAAAGGAACCAAACAGATGTATAAAATCAATTCTTATGTTTATAAAACTAAGTTCTAATAATTCAACACAATGTTAAGCCCTAATTTCAAGAAAATATTTCCTGAAATAAGATTATGGTCAAAATAGGTACCATGAAAAACAAAGCCCCACCAAAAAAATTCTGCCCAGTCCAGGATAATAGGTCATCTTTAGAAACGTATTAACAAAAAACCTTTCAGCTAGCATCCTTTTCCACAGCTAACGTAGAAGTCACTCAAATTTCAGAATCCACTAAAACTCAAATCAGAAAGAGCCAACTATAGGGTGTGAATTAGGAATGAAGACTCAGCGGGCTGTAATGATTTTTAAGTCACTAAACCAAAAGAACACACAAATACATTTTATCACTTCTCACAACAGTCACAGAAGATTGAGGTAGGAAGGGGACCACTGCATGTCTTCTAGTGCAACCTCCTTGCTCAAGAACAGACCCCTAGAGCACATTACTCAGGACTGCTTCCAGACAGTCTTTGAATATCTCCAGGGAAGGAGACTCCACTTCTCTGGGCAGCTTAAACCAGTGCTCAGTCACCCTCACAGTAAAGATCATCTTCTTCATGTTCACATAGAACTTCCTATCCATCAGTTTCTGCCCATTTCCTCTTGTCCTGTTTATTGCACCACCAAGAGCCTGGCTCCATCATCTTCTTCATGTTCACATAGAACTTCCTATCCATCAGTTTCTGCCCATTTCCTCTTGTCCTGTTTATTGCACCACCAAGAGCCTGGCTCCATCCTCTTGGCGCCCTCCCTTCAGATACTTATAGACGTTGATGAGGTCCCCTCTCACTCATCTCTTCCAAAGGCTAAACATGTCCAGCTCCCAGAGAGATGCTCCAGTCCCTTGATCATCTTTGTTGCTCTCCACTGGACCCACTCCAGGAGTTTCTGTCTCTCTTGTACTGAGGAGCCCAGAACTGGACACAGCACTCCAGATGTGGCTTCAGCAGGGCTGAGCAGAGGGGCAGGATCACCTCCCCCGACCTGCTGTCAATGCTCTTCCTGATGCACCCCGGGATACCATGGCCTTCTTGGCCACAAGGGCACTGCTGGCTCACAGACAGCTTGCTGTCTACCAGGACCTCCAGGTCCTCCTCCTCAGAGCTGCTTTTCAGCAGGTCAACCCAAGCTAAACAGGCTTCAAGAATTAAATAAAAATAACTTCCTCAAAATTTCCCTCAAAAGTAATCATGTCCTAGCCTTGGGATGAAAGAGACACAGCATGTTTATATTCCTCCTCATGTAACGCACCACTGTCAATAACAAAAGCTCTTGTGTATGAAAATACAGCATGTTGTAAGAAGACATCTTGGCTAGCAAAGTGTGTATTCAGTAGATTGATTTTGGTCCTGTTGAAATTAGTTTTCAGCTACAGCAGAGAACAGAATAGTCGTATTGTGACAGGGAAAATGGTTCTACCCCACACATTATTGCTTCAATATATTTCAACTATGAGAGTGTGCAAAAAAAAAGCCATTACTAAGTTGCATTCATCTTTAAAGTAAGAATTCATTTTCTTGATACGCATATTTTATGAAGAATACATATAAACTCTTTAAGTATTCAATCTGTAATGTAGATCCACTGAACACAGATCATCAATCATTATAAAATACATCATTTCTTAAAATGCAAGCAGAAAACAGAAGTGATTATTAAGGAAACATTGCTGAATTCTAAGCTGAAGCTTCATCTGTCCTGCCACGAAAGTAAATTAGAATCCACAGAGCAACAGATGTTCTTATTTCAAAGACATATCTCTTAATTATTCACGTTAAATCCAACTCCACTATTACTAATGGGAAATTTAAAACTGATTTTAGAAACAGAGAAAGCCATCACATTCACAAGGTTACATTAGTTATACAGAATAGTACAAGTTAACAAATCACTGTAGACCAGAATGGACAGAGTTTACCACAACCAGACAAGCTCATCTGCATGATTGCAAATGAATAGTAAAGAGGCAGAAAGTGAAAGGAAATAATATTACCTATGTAAGAAGAGAATTACAAAGCATTTCGTTTGCAAGTCTTCTATTATTGCAATGAGGAAAAACACATGTCCACACAGTTAAAATAACTGCAATTGTGGAAATAGAGCAGTACATTTTCATTCTCACAACCACACACAGCAAAAGTGAAAAAAGAGGACAGAACAAAGTATTTGCAAGAAACAGGAAGGACTCCTGTAAGTCTGGAAGTAAGTACTATTGCAGTGACACTGCACATCAAGAAATAATGAATTTTTAGAAATCAGGAGTCCATAAATCAATCCATTCACCTGCAGAACCACACAACCTAGTAAGCGTGCCGAAGTACTGCTGTTGAAAGGCATCTCATGAGAAACATTAAATGATTTACTATAGCCCATCTAGGCAAAAATATCTCTAATATCTTCTTTAATCACATGCACAGCATTAAATCATTCCTCCAGAAGCCACGCAAGCCCACAGTTCATCCACCAAGAGTCTGACATTGCCAGGCACTACTATTCAAATCAAGAGGTTTTGTGCTTGCGTTTTTCCTAAAGACAGTTGCATGAATTAAAGCTTTCAAACTAAGCCACTTGAAAAGAAGACACAGCTTTAAAAAACACAAGTTAAAAATAAAGGTTTACTCTAAGTGAAAAACAAATACAAATAGGTCAAGACTGCCATGTCATAGGAAGTTGCCTAATCACAAAGGAGATCAAGAGAAAAAACATACGAAGATTACAAAGTTTAGGCAAAAGAATAAAAAGGGAGGAGAGTACTTTTGTCAAATTACATGAATCTGTGACAAAACACTACCCTGCATCTTTAAATACATGCACATAGATTATACACATGTATACCCACAAGACCTGTAGATCTGTATCCTGAGACTTTTAAGTTTAGGCATAAGCCTGCCCTTGAAAGAAATGCTCTAGCTAGATACAGCAGTTCTCAAGATAGTGATTTGAGATTTGCAACAGAGAGCTGGCATCACTTTGTTCTGTAGCGTAGAAATCTTAAACGGGACACTGATGACATAATATAAGCCATCAAAGGCTTTTAGCAAAGGTATTAGAAGTTTTCTATAGTAAAGGACTAATACAGCCTTCCTACTTCCACACTAGTAAGCGCTAAGCAGACAGTGCAGATGACTCAATTTCATTTTTCTAGCTCATATGGACTACTAATGTCTGACAAACACTGCCCATGATTTAACACACACACTATTTGTCTCTCCCATGGATTTCACCCAACCTGATACAGTAGATTTAGATTTTCTTTCTATGAAAAAGAGTTTGCTCAGAATTAAGTAGCAGAATACAAGTAATACTCAGAAGCATTCTGCCTCAGAACAAAGTAAGCATCAAAATTACAGGCTCACAGGCAGAGCTCTTCTGGGCAGCAAAGTGGTGACCTCTTCACTTAGGCCAGTACATTGCCCAGCCTTTATTACCCTGTACAGACAAAATCCCCAATCTCCAACAAACAAAGTACCTTAGGCACACCACAGTGTGTAGCAGACACACTGCTGGCTTTGGTAGGTAATGAAACTTTGGCCTGCAAGGCATAGTGTACAAAACATAGATTAAAAGCTCTGTCTTTCCCACTCCTTGAAGTACACAACCTCTGCCATAAGCAGCTTCTTGATACCAGTTTCCACACTGCCTTTTTTTGACCACCTTTTCACAATTTGGGAAGCACAACTGCAAATCGGTCACAAGAGTTGTCAGATATATGTTTTTCAAAAATGTAACATCCNAGTCACAAGAGTTGTCAGATAAAAAGCTAATGCATGTGGGAACAGCATGAGAATCATATCAAATGTTTTTCAAAAATGTAACATCCTTTGAATCATGATAAAGGAACTTCCCAATTTGCTTACAATAACAAAGCCATGCACAACAGTGGTAAAGAAACACTCCAGCCAGTAAGAGATTACATTTTAAATGGTGAGAATCCCATAATTAGCTGTGCATATGTCAGTAGATCCAGCTGCACAAAGCTCTTCACAGATGAGACGTGTCCCCTTACAGAAGGTGACACAAGTTGTTCTTTGGTTTACCTTTTCCTTCTCAAACTTAGCAGCCATTTACAAACATTCGATAAACCATTTCCATACACACTGCTTGCCCGTTTATTTCAGACAACACATTATTGGGATTTTTAATTCCACCAAGAATGTTAATCTAGCTTCAAAGGTAAAGAGAAGTAGCACTGGCTGCTTTGTTCTCCACCAAGTCATGTCAAATAGTAGTTGCTAAAAAGGCACAAAAGGTGTATACAACCACGTTCCACTAGGAACTCAAAAAAGGTTCATATCTTATTCCAAAATTGAACGCTTTTGTCTCACCATGTTTATGGCTTCTATTGCAAGGAGTGGATTTTGGCAGGAGGTAGTGGCTGGCTATTTTTACATCAAAAAGCAGAACATCAGCATATTGTCAAGGCTGCATTCAGAAGAGAATATTCCAGATAAAGGTTGCATTTGTAACTTTACTGCTATCATGTTGAGACGATTTTATGCACATATTAAATTATTTTCTTGGAGAAAATACACCACAATCCACAACCTTTTATGAAAGCATGAACTCTACCACATACATACAAGACACCAAAATACTCTGAAGATTTATAATCTTGCAAACTGGTATCTTTTATACTAGGCTTGCAAAGGAATAATTTAGCTGATTTTTCTGTTTGTTTTGTTTTTAATAGTAGCATACCAAGGGACTTCCATGGCAGTCAGTAAAATGCAAGTTCATTTGTGTTTCTTTAAATTAAAAAGAAAACTGATCCGATTATGACTAACTGTAATGCAGAGTCATCATGCATCAAGGTCTAGGTTCACAATCATTACAAGGAAGCTAGAGCATACATAACCTCAACTGCAGGAGTAAGACTCCAACTTGCTGCTAACATCAGCTAGACAAGCAGCAGCACTGGCTCTGGAATAATGACTGTGCAACCCAATCACACACTCACTTTCTTCTTACTCCTTTTCTCCCCCATTTTCTCCT
>VZRQ01002612.1:249489-296249 GCA_013397975.1 Machaerirhynchus nigripectus
AAGGAAAGTCACTGGGACCATGGGCCAATCCTCCCAAACTATTCAGCATGTTAAGAGACCTGACTCAGCACTCCCATCCCCCCACCAAAACAGCTGCTCTGGAGGTTTGCAAGCAAGGAAAGAAAAACGGCAATTTCAGAAAAGTGTATCTTTCAATTACCGGTCAACCAAAAGGCTCATTTTAGTCTCAGGCCTTTCTTATTCCCATATTCCAAAGACCTGCTTCAGATAACAGAGGTGACAGAGCTTCTCAGAAAAGGTCTGCATTAATTTTTAAAAATGGGAAACATTAAGCAAGCTAATCTAAATACAGAGGTCACTAGCAAACTCTTCTAAAGCAGGAAAGGAACTAACTGCTCTTGCAATTCTGCATAGCATCTGGCAAAGAATACTAGAATTTTTTTAAATGCAGCAATAGATTTTAACTTCACCTTAACATTTAGGACAATACTGAATATTATGCAATTATTCCTTGAAGGAGAGAAATTACTTAGTTTATGCATGCAAATATATTTTCATGTAAAATACCAACTTATTTGCTGATTCTAAGGAAATACATCCACTTGCAAAAACCCATATTTTGTTATTCTACATAATAATGTTATCAGCATTATCATAAGCTCATAAAAATAGTCCATGTTCAAATACCAATCTTTAAGAAATTTACCTTAATGTTTATGAAACCTTTGAAAGACTCACTCAGTATAAATGTCATGGATCTCTTTTCTGTCAGCCAACAACAGCAACCAGAATAGATACACAAAGACAGGATTGAATGCACCAATTTGTTTATTGAATCACAAGGAACAACATGCCAGATATTCACCCACTGATTGTTTTTTGGAAATTTTGTTTTGGAAACAAAGGATCATTTATTTGTGTCTCCCTTGCCCAATTTAAGAGAACAAAGTAAAAGACCAGCAATTTTCAATATTCTAAGTCTCTACCAAATTCTTCAAAAGTACTGTCTATAGCTGTATGTTACTCCATGAATCATTCAGACAATAATGAACAAAAAGACATGCTTTTGTTCAAATCACACACAGTGGGATTACACGTGAACTGACCCTCCATGCGTTAACTGAAGACAAAGCTTTGCTTTGAGCTCATTACTGCCCTTACAGATAAGACAGGCAAGTTTAGAAAGTTTACTGTCCTTTTCAGTTTCCCAGTTTAAAAAGTTTGGTTTCAAAATACCGATGCATACCAGGAAATAAGCCCAAGTTTCCTAAGTTCCATCACTACTTTCAGTGCAAAAGAACAAAATAGTGCATATGCAATGAACGGGATAGGGAGAAAGAAAACAGAAAAAAAAACATCTTCAGCAACTTCCTAACAGTTTAACAACATAACTGTTACATTCTTCAATAAAGAAAAGAAACAGCAGGCAAGTTTTTCTCCTAACTGTATTAATCAGAGTGTCTTGAAAAAATATAAGCAGCCATAGTGATAAAAACATAGATCATTTCACCAGTTCTCACTAGGGGTTTGATCTTCTACAGCCACTGACATCAAGGGAAGCATGATTATGTCTTAATTGAGACTTTAAATAGTGCATTTCAGAAAGCAAAATCACATTACCTTGTTTTATTATATTTTTAGAGAACTGAACACACCAGGTTTCTGAAACATAATTAAGTTATTTTGAGACTGCAGCACCAACCAAAAACTCAAACATATTTTTAGTCACCACATTATTTCAGGAAATTGTTCAGACACTGTTCTAGGATCTGAGCAAAAAGATGAGAAAATAGGAGGGCGGAGAGGATCTACAGGAATGTTTGTACTTCCTCCATTTCTGCTTAATCCTGCCAAAAAAAAAGTGTTCCAGACTGTCACACTACCAATATTGTAACTAACATTACCAAATAACAACCACACCACTGCAGAATGTGCCCAGTTCAGAGTAATAACACCAAATTTCCAAGTTCAGCAGCAAAACTTAAAGCAAAATAGCGTAAGTGGGCATTTCCATTTCATTAATTTCTTTTTGTTACTAAAAAAACAGGAAGT
Source organism: Machaerirhynchus nigripectus (assembly GCA_013397975.1). Classification (NCBI taxonomy): domain Eukaryota; kingdom Metazoa; phylum Chordata; class Aves; order Passeriformes; family Dicruridae; genus Machaerirhynchus; species Machaerirhynchus nigripectus. The sequence continues at coordinate 251,503 of VZRQ01002612.1, forward strand.
GTATACGAAAGCCAGTTATCCTGCTGGTTTGATCCATAGAGAACAGAGTTTTTTATAAATTAAGCCAGGAATCTTTCCTGTAAAAAGACCCTCTGGTACATGAAGCAGTGTACCAGTTATACACAAGAACAGTGATAAAAGAAAACTGTTAAACTGCATCAAAATAACATGTAAGAGATTACCCCAGATTTGGTAAATCCTGGCAAACACCAAGTGTTTAGAATTCCTTTCAACTTTAACATCACCAGCACCCAGCAGAGTGTATTCAGCATCCCACAGAACCTGCACTTGTTTTTGTATAGGGGCTTAAAAAAAAGAAAAAAAGAAAATCACAGCAACTGTGAAGTATGAAAGTTTTAGATTTCATTCTCAAATAGTCTCCTTAATGAGCAGGTGGTATTCTCTAACACCAAATAATCAACTAAACAGTAAGGGTCTGTATTACAGCCAGAACTCAAGCCTAAAGGAACATAGTCAAGGAAGATATGTGGAAGACCTGTTCCACAGACACTAAGGACAAAAGAAGAATCATTCCAGAATCACATTCTTCATCTAAGTTTCCTACCCTGAATCAAAAAGGTGCACAGTATTCTCGAAAGCAGAAATAAATTTATCTTGCTGCCTGTAAAACAAGGTATTTCTTCAGCTACATGGTTCATCTACTCCATAACAAAGTTGGTAGCTGTAATAGCTTTTTACTTTGAACTTCAATGCACTATGTGCTTGTCCTTACTCCGAGCAAAACCAGTAGACAACAACACATGATCTGCAGTGACTACACAGACAGCATCCACTCAGGACTTAGTTCAAACATTGCGAGTGTAACTTCCTCCTAGCACTGCTCACACTTTTAAGCAGCTGCATGAAAGCTTTTGGAAAAAAATAAAATCAAACTATATATCAGTTCATGATATACAAAAACCCTACTGAAGTAAAAAGGTTTTGAACAATAATTTTTATTAATTCAGACGAATTGAGAACAGCACCCTCTTGACTCTTTGGTCCTTTCAGAGAATGCAGCTCCATGATACAATACCACCAGCAGAGAAGCCAATTTTTTAACAGCTTTCTATTCCCATCCTGAAGTGCAGTTCAGCACCTTCTCAGGGCTGCTGATACAGCTGTTCACCAGCTGTGCTCGTATCACCAAAATGATCACTTAAAACCAGATACTTTTAACCTAGATCATTTCAGTGGCCCACTTTTGCACAGCAGCCTCATAAACAGTCCAGGCATAAGAGAAAATGCCTAAAGGTTTTTACATCCTGGGTACAGTTCTTACAAACAGGCTTCTCCCAAAAGAAAACTCAGGCTGCAATTACATCCTCAAAATGCAAGAAGTCCACAGGTACAGAAAGCATACTAAAATCTCCTATGTTAAGGTATCTTTTAGATCTACCGTGAGTTGGTAGCTCAATTCCTCAGATGCCTTGAAACAAATATGTGCCACCTAGTGCATCAGTCACAGCCAAGCAAATAAAAGTAACTTACCAAACGCCTAGCAAATTCTTTGTTTTCTGAAAGGAATCCATATCCTGGGTGTACCTTGGAACACACCAAAAAAAAAAAAATTCAACATGATTGAGTTCTGAAACCAGACACCAAAATTGCTAGTACATTTTCAGACACTGGGGATGGTGAAGTACATCACTAAGCATTTAAATAGGTTGAATACCTTAAGGAACTATCTTAATACACTGATTTTTCTTCCCTAAGTCAAGTTGTTGAGCTACCATTTCTGAAACAAACTTTCCTTACTTAACTAGGGAGAACAGGGTTGTTTGCAGAGCAAATGGACATTCCCTTTGGTGATTTGCCTTTTGCCCTTTTTAGCTCCATTGCAAATTTCCCCATATATGCTCATCCACACTCTCCTCAGTAACCACTATAGAGCACTCCTCATCCCAAAATATTTCCAGCACTAACCATAATAATGGTGCATAGGTCCACAGTCATAACCCTCCTACCTCTAGTGACCATGGCTGGAGGGCACAACATTCTCTCTTCATTAGTCTAAGTCAAGCATCCCGTGTACCTCGTTTGCTACTCACACCCCAATATACATTCAGCCTCATTACTTGAGAGGAGCATGAGAAAGAGTTTTCATCCAACTTTTTGCAAGTCACATAAGATTCTGGATCTAATATACTCTGATAGACAAAGTATAAGCCATTTTATTCACCTCTTTTAAAGAGCCAGTAATTGGGTTTCATAATCAGAAACTCAAAGGGAAGAAAATACTGATTTTCTTCATAGGAAAGCTTTTGGCTCCTGAAGGCACTGTACCAAAACACCATGTTTGAAAGAAACTACATTGCTGATCCAACTGTTAAAGTGTAGTTAGTGCTGCTAATATATACACATCAAATTTTATTTTAATAAATGCTCTGTGTACAGTAGCTCTGAATAATACATTTATTTCAGTGACAGAACAAAGAACATTAGGAATGTGAACATGACTACATATTAGTTTTTCCTACTGATTCCTATTAAGCTTTGAATATCTGGCCAACTTGGAGGGAGAAAGGCAGACTTGCCCACATTTACACAAATAAGCTAATGTGCATTTTGTAAACATTCTGAAACAAAAACAATTATGGGATGCACCATTTACCTTCCTGCAAGTAAAATTTATACAACATAGAAAGTGATTCAAATGAAGTTTAAGCAAAAGCCTTTCTGGACACACTTTGTAAAACGTTCAAAAAAGCCATTATGGCATATAAAGGGTTAGCGCTCAAAACTAATTGGGATTTTTTTTTCCCCCAGCAAATTTGGAAATGAACTGAAGCTGCTCCCTGGTGTGAAAGCTGAATCCAGCAGCCACCTGCAGGATCAGCGACCAGTGCTGCCAGATGCTACAAAGCCTTTGATTTCCAGTAGCGATTTCAGACACATTTAACTCATGTGACATGAACTAACTGGAATAGCATATTCAATCACTTCCCCCCCACACACCTTTTAAAAAAATACAAACTCTGGCATTTCTGCTTTCTATATATGAAACAGCTGCAGCAGATAGACACATTCAGACTCACAGCTTGGGCGCTGGTTTTCCTAATGACTTCCATGATGGCATCCATGTTGAGGTAGCTTTTGCTGGTGGGAGCTGGGCCAACACAGACAGATTCATCCGCCATTTTCACATGAACCTGAAGAGGCAAAATTCTGCATTAACAGATGCTCCCCGCAAAAATAATTACCATCACCCAGTTACATGCACACAAATCTAATTGTGTCAAAGATCATTTACATACCATAGCCACTCTAAAATACACACTGAAATTACCAACACTGGCGTACAAGTACTTGCACAATAAATCTCATTTCATTTAACTCTGAGCTTAAGTCACTTTCAAAATGTTTTATTATTCTAATACATTATTTTGAATTTTATTAAATAAAATCACGACAAATATAATTTCAGCTTCCTATACTGATCATCTATATGTAAATTCAGGCTAAAAACTACTTTGTTACTTGTAACCAGGGTAGTCTAATATCTTAATACTTAATAACAAACATTCATGACCAGTTCTAAGCAGGCTCCCCAGGAAGTTGGGGATAATTAGAGTGAATTGAATGAAGGGATGCAGTGAGTGTCCCTGCACAGCATCAGGTCAGCACCATGCACAAATTAAAGCCTATGACTAAAGAGTTCAATATCACTACACATGAACCAGAAAATCTTGAGCATTATTTAAGCAGGCTCATGTTTGATTTCTAATCCATTGTATCCTCATTTATATGCATTTGCCAAATATTTTTAACCAAACAAAAAAGAGACAAACATCTCCAACAATTTACCAGGAATAATAAAATAGCTAGGTTTGAAGTTAGAAGTCTTCTTACATCTCACATGAATGTTTAAGTTAAAAAAGTTTAATTAGACTGGTCTTTAACATGTTTTCAGAGTTCAGAATACTTTTATTTGACGTAAGATACACATATAACCATGAAACCAAACAACCAGTTTTTCCTCATTCTGCTTTTTGTAAGCTCCCTTTCAGTATGTATTTAAGAAAGCATGCCATTGCTTGAACTAAGATTGTTAGCTGTCAGTAAGACTTGTTTAGAATGACAATTCGACTTTTCCAATGCTTACACCAATTTTTAAAGCTATTTGATATCATCTTCAGCATTTGAAACTGATATTGTCTAAAAATGGCATTCTTTTAGAAAATTAGTATTAACATTTGAGAAATATAAGACCCTGAGATGAGTCAGTTGGGCAGAGTATGGTGCAAATAACACCAAGATTGTGGGTTTGATCCCTGTATGGGTCATTCACTTAAGAGCTGGACCCCATAATCCTTGTGGGTCCCTTTCAACTCAGAATATTCTGTGATTCTGCATAATATTTTTTGTTTATTAACAGGAAATTTCATTCTTTGCAAAAAGGAATTTTATTTGCAAGTAGTATGAAGGCTGTCAAGTCTGTCAAACTAGTTAGAAGTTATGTAGTCTGGATACACTATTGGCTCATTCAGAAGAAACAAGGTCACAAAAAAAACCAAAAAAAAACCATCTACAAACACTGGGAAGCAGCAGTCAGACAATATTTTGAACAGTACAATGAGAAATAAGTAGCTGGTAAATATAAAAAACATGTATCACAAGGAAGAGATTAACTTACTATGCATTTTAACTTTTTATTCAGTTTCATTGAATTTTCTGAACTTAGCAAAAGTTAATCCTACCAAAAAAGAAGCATATTAACTTGTCACCTAATTCCATGTCTCCTTCTGGAGGCATTTCTTAAATAGCTTCTGAATTTGCTATATTCTCCAGTACATGGGAGTTCACACAACCTCCTGGAATTGCCACACTTTTCTCATTTCAACTATTGCTTTATAAAGTCACAACTGTTTTGTTTTATTACTACAGCATTGGTCTCACAATATAAACAGAGCAAAACCAAAAAAAATCCTAAGCACTAGCACAGACAATCGTGCAGCAGGCTTTAGTGCTTTCTAGTACATACACCTCAGCAACTAACTAATCTATTTTGATCAAATGCTATCAAGATTAGCCCATGTCATCCTTCCTGCAGCACTAAGTTGAAGAAACAGCATGTGCCCCTTTATATCCATGATCAGTTTATAAGCTTAAAGTTGTTCTGAATCCCAGTGTGGTTCACACTTCTAAACAAAGTCATTCAAGCTTAAGCTTAATTAAGCATGTATGTTTTACAAAACCAAAAGCTTCCTTATAGAAAAGGACTAGATATTGTTAGCTATTTCTAGGTATCAAGATAAAAACCCCACACCCACACATTTCTCACATTAAGACACCACACAGTCCCTCTAGTAGCAAAAGCAGCCATGGAAGATATTGCAAACCAATTGATTTCATACATATAAACAGTCTTGTGCACTTTTCCCCAACATTCCCCTGCTCCTTTCTGAAATGTTTCATTGCTATTCAACTCTTTGGAGTTTCAAATCTTCGTCTTCCGCATTACCCAGTAACCTGGTAAATCCATTTCTCCTTGTTCACCTTACTACAATTTGTTGGTGCCTTCTCTAGTTCAGTGCCAGTTCAGCCTTGAATACACCCTAATATACCTCACACAGGTATAACACAACAGCAAATCAGTAACCATATCACATTCATGTTACCTGATACACCTCCTCGGAGCACCAGGCAAACCTCTCAAAAAAATAAGTCTCCATTCCACCTCCACTAGTTCAAAACCTCTGGATTTTCAGGTTCCAGTGACAGCTTTTCCATCTAGGGGGCTTCTCATATCTACTTTCATTATGAGTAAACCAGCACACACAAACTGGAAATCTGCTACTTTGTAATTCATAATGACAATTCCCCTTAGCATTTAGATTTCTTTGACAGTGCACTGTAGTTCATGAAGAATACCCCAAATATTGCAACACAAATATATAATAGACTTTTTAGTATAGTACGAATATAATTACTAGCAAACATAACAAAAGCCATCATTTGAGTCTACGTGACAACTGAAACTTTCAGCTTACTACCAAGTGCCACCTACTTGACACAGTAATTCACTAAATCTTTACCTCTGCAGAAGCTAACTTATAATGCAGTATTTCTAGACAGTCCAAAAAATCCAGTAACTCCCCTTCCTCAAGCACTAAAAATTTCAAATATATTGATTTTCAAATTCAAGGATTTCTTAAGTACTCGACCTAAATGACACAATCCTAGGTATTCAAAACCTGTCCCTAACAGCTAAAACCTCAGAGATGTAATTTCTCCCTTTTCTGTTTTAAGTTCACAAAAAAACCAACGTCAACAAAACCAAAGAAGCAAGTCCCAGGAGGTTCTTGAAAAAATGCAATTCCTTCATAAATATCTGAATTGACCCTGCAACCTCAAGCATGAATGAATAACACTAAAGGCTGGAAAACAGTCAAAACTAAGTGCTTAATGGTTTATACTGTAGGTTTTAATCATATTGGGCTACCTGGGCCTCAAGAGAAATCTCAAGCAGCTACCAAGGGCTTGTTATGTTAGAGAATAGAAATGACTAGGAATCATGGAAAGACATCTTGTGTGTAAAAGCACTTTAATTTCTGTAGAAGTTTTATACTTTAAGTAGTCTATTTCATAAAGGCTAACTATATTTCAAAAACAACAAAAACAGATATTCACCCAAACCTACTGAATCTTCATTTTATAGAATCTCAACCTAATTCAAAAACTAGATACTAAATACCGCCACCTTTGGAAACCCAAACCAATCATAAACGGCCAAACAGCTCATCACAGATTCCTGTATCGATGAGAAGTAAGTTACTAATAACAAAACTCTGGATTTCACAAGGAGCCATAGCAGAACAAGATTAGAATGATTACTATTAAATGGTGTAACTATTTCAGGATTAAGATACAAAGTAAACTAGAAATACTTTGAAGTACAACAATTATTTTATTACACAAGTCTTACTGATCACATACAGATACAAGACCTAGCTCAAGTCCAACAAGCTTATTCTTTCAGAAGCAAACTGCACAGAAGTGGCCACTGGTTACAAAGCCAGTTTAGGTCCAGGAACCACCTTCACGGCAAGGCACCTAAATCAGCAAATCCTGCCAGATCTTTACACAGGAACAGCTTCATGTTTCTTCACCACCTTTCCAGCAAATAGGCAAGTAGAGCAAGGAGTCCATCGGGGATGACTTGCCAGTCATTTTCGGCCTGGACTGGTTCCAAGCACCACTCCAGGCTGCAGCAGCTCCCAGGGTGCAGAGTGCAGTAAGAGGTGATAACAGTAGCAGCAACTGGATTTGGAGATCCTTCTACATTATGTTTCAGCATCTCAGGAAGACATAAACCAGGTTTGGTGCCAGGGCTTGGCATCATACTCCAGAAGACAAATATGTCTATAACCCAAAGTTTTTGATATGAACACCACAAAAATAGTCAATATCTACCTTGAAGATAACCCAATTTAGAAGGGCTGCACTCAGAGCTAGGACGTACCCAAATAACCTAGACTGTTAGCTCTTCTTTATCCTGGAGAGTAGCACGTGTTCTTTTGACAGCATCATCCTCTCTTGCATAGCCGTACTCTGAATTTACTGAATCATCCTTGTAATTAAACCTGTATCTCAAATAATCATTTCAAGAAATCAAAATTAATAATTTGCTACTTAAAATATACATCAGTCTCCTAGAGGTGTTGTGTTTAACACAGCAGTATCAAGGTAACCTTCTCCAGGAGCCATTCAGCTGCTGCAGATCACTAGTTGAAATCTATATTATAAACAAACTACATTGAAATATCCATGTCTCTCAACATTTAAACATAGAAAAGTTGTCAGTATGGATATAGAATGTATTAAAAATTACTTTAAGGCAAAGAACTAAACCACTTACTTTCAGTGCATATGCAATCTATAAAACAATCAAAGACACCAAGAAAATCTACAGATCTGTAGCATTATAATTATTCAGCAGCTCAAGTTTGTTACCTTCTTATGGATCTGGTTCCTGACAAAAAGTGCTTTTCTCCCCAGTTTGTTTCACAATCATTCTCATTTACTAACTCCAAAAAGTAAAGGCTGACTTTGTCAACAAAGAAAAATATATCTACATGCATTTCCTAATAGAGTGTTTAATATCATCTGCATAGTTGCCACAGATGATTTTATATACTTCAGCAGTTTCTGAGGCTTATCATGTGACAGATGTAATTTACTTCAGTGTAAATACCTAATTAACACATACACACACACACTCACTCCCCTTTTCCTCCATCTCTGAGGAGGTAAATGTCTGGCATTCCCCAGTGTCCCAGTTTTTCAGAGTAGGTCAGCCTATACATCCCCAGGTCTCAACACAAGTTGATATTCATGCAGCAGAGACAGTTATACTGAGTTGCAGGCTGCATTTCCCCCTAATTCTTCTGTGCTGTTTCAGAATTTATATTATAGGGAAACTGTTATAGCTGCATATACAGTGCTAATCAAACCTAAGAAGCAATTAAAACAACCTCAGTGAAGAGAACACTTTTGTTTGGTACACTAGATAAGATTGGGCATTGTTTAGACAAAGAAATCTAATCAAACAAGTCATTCTCCTTTTATAGCTCAAATCAATATTACACATTGGAACAACATCCGTTGGTGTAAGTGGATTCACTTAATTGGCCCAAACTGCATAATACTGCTCAGCAAGACAAATCACAATTAGCTCAACCCATAAAATAGGGCTAATGAGTAAATCCTTTGTAAGGTAACTTAAAAAAAACCAACCACCTCAAATCTAGCCAGCACCATTGCCAAAAGAGACAGACAAAACAGAACAAAAAGCCTGTGGCATTGAACAGTCTTGAGTTTACAAAAAAAAAAAGAAAACAAAAACAAAAACAACAACAAACGGATGCTAAAAACGTTCACATTTACTGCTTTGCCAAAAACACATCTTTCATCTGACCTAAGTGTCTTTAGCAACTAGACACTAAAATACGCACACCAGTAATACAGTAAGTATGAGCACATAGTGTGCAGTATTCATACAGCCTTTGAAGTGCTATCTGCAAAGAAATACTGCCACACGATTACAGCATTTAACCCTAAAACAAAATACTGGGAACATGTCTAAAGCACACAAAAAACAAAACTGTCAAAGACAAAGAGCATAACTATCCTGTATTTCCCCTATTTAATTCTGCTCAGCATTTCAAAAACCTAAATAAAAATTTATGCAAATAAACAGGTCAACCTGCAGAGCCAACATAAACAGATCTCTCTGCAAGCCTATTTTAAACTATTTTAATTTGGTGGCCCACAAACAGTTATGCAAGAACTATGTAAAACAATTGTTCAGCAGCCTTCAAACATGTTTTGGTGAAGGGCATTTACTTACATTCCCCTCCAAGGCTACAATGACCCTCAAAACAGCCCATCCATTAGCATCTGCAGTATTAGATCCCTGGTTCACAGACACCAGCTGAGAAGAATAAATTTTAACAAAATAACACACTTTCCTTTACTTCCCAGTCTTGCCCTTCAGGTTTGCCAACTGGTCAAAAAGTGAAGACAATAAATAACCCCACTAACTAGGGGCCTCAAAAATAAGTTTTCAACTAAGATTAAAATGAATGGAACCAGGTTGAACTGAACAATCCTTAAAAGATGAGCAAGATAAACCAGGCAAGGAAGACTGCAATTCTAACCAAGACTAAAAGAAAGCACATTTCAATACATATCAAGATTTTCATCTGTTTGCATTCTCACTTATACACATGGATTTATTTTCGTAACCTTAAAAAACAAAAAAGTAAATCTCAAGTCTCTCGTTCATGGATGAAGCTCTGGAACATTGTTTGCTGTTAAAAAGACACACAATTTTACTTGTGTCGTGAAGAGGAAAGGACTCCCCATTGTACCGTAGAGGTCTGATCTCTCCTATTGTGACAACCAGACCATGCTAAAGCCATCAGAGTGATACTCTCAAACTGTGCTCTGCTTGCCGGACAAGCAAGAAGATGCCTCCTGAGTCCTGAAGACATTACAGATAAGATTCTAGAGAAGAGTTCCAGAATGGCCTTGGCTCCTGAAAGGCTTTTCCTATATGTTTATTCTTTGACAGATAGCTTCAGTGAAGCACCTTCTAGAACAACAGTGGGAAAGAAGGCTTCTCCATCAGAATTTTATTGCAAGTGCTTACTGTGTTGAACCATCCAAAACAGTAAAGACCAGGAACTAGTACACAAGTTTGCTATTGAAAATTTAACAGAATTAAATAGTCAGTTTGTATCACAACCTCCAACATGTTTTACACAACTCCAATCAGGAACAATCAGTCTTTCTTTGGTAGAATAACTGAAAAAGTAGGTCAATAGTCACCTTGTTCGCTATCTACTGGATGAACTGAAGGATCAACAGAGGTAGAGAAATCAGGAGGGGAAAACCAGAATGTTCCATTCTTTAACTCTAAGCCATTGCATCAGTAGTAAAACACACAATCCTGAGGGAAAAGAATTCCCCTTGCCTCCTTCCACTTGTGTCTCCCTTGGTGGGAGAGATACCAAGTTCCTTTGCTCAACTGAAGATTAGAGGCAGCCCAGCCACTCAGCACAACCTTTGCTGATGTCTGGAGTGCTGTGAAGAAAGTCTGCAAGCTTGCAGCTGCACTGATTTGTCTGCAGACTATTTTTACTTTGGAATACATTATCTAGAGCAAGGCTCCAGGACAAACAGGACAATTTTAGTTCAGAGCATACACTAACAATTTGGGAGGACACTTAATAAATGAATTTACCAAAGACAGTCACCATCTGTTGCAGGAATTGAGCAATTCATCATATTTATTTAGAGAAGTCCACTATGCTCTGTGAGGATGCTCAAGTTACACCTTTGCAGTGTATGTGATTCTGCATTTTAAGTGTTTTAGAAAAAGAATTAAGTTTTTTGTGATGTTAACAGAACAGTGATGCCCTACAGCGTTTTTAGTAGCCTCCCTGCATTTCAAACACATCTGGACCCACATGTCAGCCTTTCCCTAATGGAATCTCAGCTTCTAAGCACATTAGCAAAGCAATAGGACAGATCTTTCTCATGCTGTTTCTTTTTCCTGCCTCTCCCAAAAACAAGCTCTACCAAGGAATGCATTTGATGCATGCTTCTTTGTTTTGCTTTCTAAAGGGGTTAAGACATGTAGGAGATGGGAAAGCTGGTAGTTAGGCAGGTCTAGGAAACAGTACCACATGGTAGGACGGGCAGTCAACTACCGAACTTCGTAGAGATTTAGTTCTTAATTAAGCTAGATATGCCAGAAGACACTTGGGATTCAGAAAAAGTAGGTTAAACTCAGCCACAGTACAAAGCAACACACAGTATGCAGTGGTAACCTGCTCCTAATCCAGCATTTTCAGCTCTAATTCGGCTTGAGTTCCCCTTTCAGATGCATGAACACAGTACACAGCCATTCAGATGTCTACAGATGGATGGGCTGCAGAAGTTACTTCCAGCATCCAAAGATCAGGGATTCCTAAAACCGGTTCTAGTGTTGAGAGAATAGCTCACAACAGCAAGGTGAATTCAAAGCCACCTGGCATTTCAGCTACACAACAGTATTTAAAAGAAAAGTGAAAAGGGAAAAACAGATGTCAGCTAAATGCAACATATTCTGGATCAGTAGTTGGAAGATTGATTTTTTTTTTTTAAATCACAAACGCAAGATGCAGACCTACAGTGAATTATGTTCTTCCCAAAGTGGACTAACTTCAGGCCCGAAATGAACCATATATTGAGACTTATATTAAGTTTCACCATAAGCCTCACTTTAGGCATATACAAAATGCCATTCAAAGGATGATCCCACCTCTAAACTCTCCTCCACACTCAGCTCTAGCAATTACAGTGCTGCTGAGACAGATCAATGAACCGAACAGACACACTGGAAAAGTAATCTAAGGGGAGGGGAAATTAACCTTCTGTCAGATCAGCAAGTTAAACCATCTCCCAGTCACGTGACCATCAGATCCCATACAGTGAATGAATGAGAGGGAGCAGGAGAGCCCAAACACTCCTTCCGCAAGGAGTTTAGACTTAGAGAAATTTAGACAAAATACGAAGCAAGTTCTACAATGTTAAATAATCCAAAGAAAATATCAGAAAAAACAGTTAGTGAGTGAATGCAGACTATCTTAAATTCCACAGCAGGTTTTCTAAAACACGGATTCCCCTCATGTCTATGCAATACACATGTGTTCAACAGAAAATACAAATGCATGTGTATGTATGATTATATGCACATATACAGCCCTTAACCACTTCTAGGTATCCAGTGAGAGGGGTTTTTCCACTAAGGCTAAGTACTAAAGCACTACATATAATAAACAAAAGTTACATCATAAAACCTCAACATTACCGTCATGGCCAGTATAACCTTATGCTTTTACAAGGAATGAAATACTTAAAAATGCCTTACAAAGTATTTGTACTTTGTATTATGTTATTACATAACATTTACAAAAGTAGGGCATTTCTCCTTCAAAATTCCACTAATGTGAACATTTAGATTTCTTTAAAATTACTCTTTGCTTAGTTCTTAAAATAGTTTGTTTTACAAGAAAATTACTTCTCTGCCAGTGTATTACAATTATTCATTACAGCACAACTTTGAATAGTCCTATATATAAAGCCCATCCTAAGTTTTCTACCCTCAAAAGTCTTCTTTTGAAAGACGAGTCAGCTTTGAGATTTCAAGATGCAGATGTCAAGATGAAGTCTATAAAAGCAGTCCAATGGAGAAAAAGCAGCAAGCCCTCCTGAAAGTGACTGCACTGAGAAGCAGCCAGCTCACCAAGTCTGTAAGGACTGTGTACAGTCTAACAAAAAGGCAGGAACAGACAAGGAAACCTACACTGTCCTAATAAAATTTTCACACAGTTACTTCCAACATTGGACAATTTATTCATGGATGCAGATGCCAGACTTTATGTGGTCCCATCCTTTTCCAGATCATCTGACAAAAATATTTTCAGTATTTTTTTCCCTACAGCTCTCAGAGGCTGTAAACTCAAATTGTGAAAATTTTATTTCAGCATAACTCTAGAAAAATCTTTAATTTGCTTGGGGGGTTTTAGGTTATTGAGTATTATCCTTAACAATGTTTCTACCTCCTAGCTTATTTCCTATGATACACACTTTTCCATCTTGAGTTAACTCAGGGATACTGAGCAGAATCTTAGTCTCCGTTGCATCCCATTAATCTTAGTAGTATTTCAGCATATTGAGCAGATTTAGTCTAAAAATAGTGCATGTACTGGGGAAACAGGTTTTGGTATATAGAAGAGCATTCTTTGCAGGACACTACAAAGTTCTTCCCACCAAAGCACAGATCTTGTTCCAATGAACAGAATGATAGCAAAGTGCTCCCCCCGCACCTACTTCCCACCCTTCTATAACAACCTATCACTTCTGGGATTCTCTTTTTCGAGGCAAGAACTTAACAAGTGCTCAGACAAATGCTCCAGATCTTCACCTTTGAAGATTAAGTAAAAACTAGACAAAATGAGAAGTACCACTATCAGAATAGCTTAATTATAGTACCATAAATACATGTGGCCTATACAAACAAATTCTACAAATACATACTCAGATCTTTAATAGAGCATATTGGGCAATGCTACATATATTTCATATGGTAAAAAGAGATTATTACATTCTATACAGGCAATACCCCCGCAACACCAAAGGAAAGAAAACCTATTTCTGCAAGGTGACAACTGTTTCCATTTTAGAGGCACAAACTTTAACATTCATCACAGCATATAGGTAATATTCACAGGTTTAATAAATTAACTCAACGTTATTTATAGATTTATAAGCCATTTGAGCAAACATCTATATAAATAAATTCCTATTTCAAAAACCCCTTGAATTAAAAAAAATAAAGTCTTTCCAAGTTGCATGGAATCTACATAGCACAGCAACACGCTCTTACAGAATGGTTCCTTCTAAATCCTCTTTCCTGTTAGCCTTTAGGTTTGGGTTTCTTCCCCCTCCAACCTGCTAAATAAAGTCATATTTCCTGCTGACAGCAAATGATTGGTTTACCTTTAACTCCGGGGGGTTTAACTATCCATCCTTTAAGAAGCTTTGACAGTTTAACCTGCTGAGCTCACAGCACCCAAGGGAGGGTCTTACTTGCAGTTTTACTTCTGCTGCTGCTGACCACTAATACTGACTCCACAGATAATGGATTTCAATAACAACCTCCTACAGGTTAACACTTTGGGTAGTATCCATGATACTGCTTTAATTAAGCTAATACATGAAGGTTACAGTTTGGTGGAAAGTTGTATTAAATTTGGCAGTGCTTACAGCAGCAGGAAAAGTGCACATGTTCACCTGTCCAGTAGCTCTGGGATAAATTTGCCTACCGATATAATTCGGTTGGTTTAACTTTTTTTAAGGTGGGCTCAATTTATTAATTCCATCTCCTCTAAACATGAGTTTTCCCAGCATAACTGATCATTTCAGCAATGGATAGGAAATGGATGCCTCTAACCATGCTGAGCACAGAATGTGTCTACCTGGCATATAAGTAGTCCATGCACTACAGTTAAAGGGTGCTGTGTTTGGTTTCTTTACTTTACAAGGTTTGGAGCATCCTGATAATGGAAAATATTTGCATTTTTATTTCCTTTAAGCTAAGTTGCTAACAATAAATTTTAGATTTTAGCAAGCTATTAATTATGTAAAAGCTTAAAGATGTTAAAAACATCTAGTTGAAAGTGGGAAATAATTCATATTTACTGAAAACAAGCATTTGACAAAACACAAAACCTTGCAGACTGGAGTGGAACATGTTTAAATGCATTTTCCAGGCCAAGCATTCACTTCCTCTTTTTCAACACAGCACTTAAAAGCACATATTCACTTCAAAAATAGAGGGGGAAAGAGGTTCTTGGTTTAAAAACTTGCTATTAACTTTACCTGCAAAAACATCTATTTGTTGGATTTCATTTTAATTTTTGTTAAAGTACACAATCTGACAGACACTCTACAGAGTAATAATGAAGCAGCATGGGAGGCATTTAATATATTTCTTGATTAACTCATTGCCTGTCCAGTTCTCATTCAGACATGTGCTCACATGTCATAATCGTCATAACTCCCATCATCCCTCCAGTTAACACACAAGCTCCTTGATTAGTGCACAACTCCCAGACGAGCCATTGCTAATGCTAAATAATTCCCTTCAGCCTCCTGCGACTATACCGCAGGCTCTCCAATTAAATATAATGTCTCTGATGAGCCATATTAATACGGACAAATTCCTGCCAGAGATTCTAGCCCACTCACTTCCACCAAAGAAGCAACTGAAATAAAAAGAAGAAAGCTGTGTACATAAAAATTAGCCGCAAGAAAAATTTTGCCATGAGGCCTTAATTACAAAACTTTGCTGTCACGAGTATGTTATTCTTGGAGATATCTGGGAAACTGGCATATTAATACAAGTTTACTGATAAATGGCAATGAGTAAATTATCATTTTAATAATTGAAAACCGAGCATGGAAAACAGATAGCTTTTCAATCAATTAATTACAATTAGCAATATCTAATTAACTCATGTGACAAAATTAACTCAGATCACTTGCTGCTGGTACAGCAATTATATTCAGCCAATCTTGTGCATTAAGCATTATTTGAAATACTGGCATAGCTGTACACACCTACACAAAGTTTTTTTAGGTTATAAAAATATTTCACAAATGACGCATCCATAAAATTTTCAGAACTTGTACCAAGAAACTACCATGCCTGTTAAAAGCCTGTTGCAGTAGCACAGATTATGTAGCAAAGTCCACATTTTTAAAGATATTTACAGATGTACCAAGCAACATTAAAATATTTTAATACTATAACAGATCCAATCATAGGTCAAATATAAAAAAGCCAAATGATCGTAATCTCCCCACTTTAAAATGCAAAGAGTCACTGGAAAATCTAACATTTTCAGTGTACACTGAAATTCCTTAACATTTAACTCAAAATAGCTGCCATTAGCTGGAAATTGACTGTTTAGATTTTATGAAAATCATAAGGAGTTCCCAGTCCTTATGGGAGAGAGTCTAATGTCCTTAACCCTACTACTGACCCTCTTACTAGAAGAGATATCAACAAAGGACATGTAAATAGACTGTTGCAGAAGTATCCTTTAGTAGTTTAAAAATATTGCTTGCAACTGCACAAATTGTAAGATATTCAAATAACCCCCATGAAATTTTGATAAGCTCTTCCCCAAGGTCCTTGCACCTTCATCCTTACACTAATGCACTTCATCTTCATTTACCTGATCATTAGTTTCCAGTTTGTTCAGCTGGAAACCAACACACACTAATTACTTTGACATCACAAAGTCCTATCTGTCTTCACCACCTCCCCAGACAGCAGGGAGAAATTATCAAGGGTAGGCATGATAATATCCTGATAAATGATGATTCACATCACCTCACTGTCAATCATCCAGAAGTGCTCACGCAAGATACCACTCAATCTCATTACTGAATCCTAGGGCTAAGAGTACAATACACACCAGGAGTCATATTTCAAACAGCAGGCCACCTGGATAAGATGCAGCTCTCAGAGATTTTCATGAATTTTGTTGGCTTTTTGTTTTAACATGGTAAATGTCAAATATTCATCTATTTTACCATGTGTATATAGGCTGGCAGAAAAGGACAGGCTGAAAGCAAGGCAATTCATCTCAATGGT
This sequence comes from Machaerirhynchus nigripectus, assembly GCA_013397975.1. Taxonomy (NCBI): domain Eukaryota; kingdom Metazoa; phylum Chordata; class Aves; order Passeriformes; family Dicruridae; genus Machaerirhynchus; species Machaerirhynchus nigripectus. The sequence continues at coordinate 268,220 of VZRQ01002612.1, forward strand.
TCAAGTGAGGAAAAAATACCTATGTTATCTGAAGGGGAGGAGAAGGACAGGCAAATTTCCTTAATTTAAGAAGAAAATTAATCAACCTACCTAAAGTTTCAAAGTTCAGTTTCACAATTTAAGCATCCTTCCTGCTGAAAGAATATAAATGTATTCAGGGCTCTGAAAGAAGAAATGCTAGCTTTGAAACTCATTGACATATGCAAAGTTCACTTTCCATGACGAAAAGCAGATACAAGTAAAGACAATGTTCTTGCTTCAATAAATAGCTGATGGGGGCGGGTGGGACAATCAGTCAAGAAGCAAAATAAGAACTTAGAAGTAGCTGCTTTCTCAGAAAACACTACATATTTCCCTACTTCCCAAATAGTATCATCTTTCCATCTCTCTCAGTTCAATTACAGATACAACTAAAGCAATCCCTAATGGTAAAGCCCAGGGCTTGCTATCTAGCACAGAATCTAAGAGTTGTTCTTGATGCTAAGGAGTGAACAACAAACATCATCTCCTAGGTCTGTAACACACTGTTTTCTTGCCCAAGATAATCACGTACCATCACTAAAACTTGCACAATGTCTGATCATATTCTTCAATGTATGGTGCATCACTTACGCAACAGATGAAGGAGAAAAGAAAACAATACTGAAAAAATATCCAGGGAAAGTGTGTGGAAATTCCACAACCATGTGTGCTTGTGCTAGGTATTGTCAAGGAGAAAAAAATACAGCCAAAATTAAGGACCAAAAATTGAGAACAGATTATAAAAAACAAAGAGCAGACAGCAGAAGAACAAAGAAAGTACAAAGATGCACATTCCACCATCCCACAGTACTCAGACTGAAGACACTTTAAAGACTCAATGCAAGCCAGAGCAGCAGGGCGCTCTCTTGCAGGTATGGATGGTACTGCTGCTACAGGCACACTGGTCCTGCATCCAACGACTGCCTTCCCATATGACTGTGCCTGAACTTGGCAGGAACCCTCAAACACACTTCCTCGCACCTCCGCTGCCCCAGACTGTTTGAAATACGATCACAGGCTCACAATGAAACCCTTGTCCCATTCCAAAGTACTCCCCCCCTGTGGGGCTACACAGGACAGACAGCAAAACTTACAGGCTCCTGTTCAGATAATGTTAACATAACATTTTTCAAGGAGAAACTCAAAGTTTCTCCTTCAAATGTTCTAAGTGTTCTAAAATATATGTAAATGCAAATATAACAGAAAAACGCTGAATGAAGTCATTTAGGTGTGGATGCACTACATGCCTGAGATAGACACTATTCAGAGTCTACTTTTCAAATCAAGTGTGGATCACTAACAAAGTTCAAAACCCAGGAGCTCTTCACAACCTTCCTGTCAAAAGAGTCTCCGTAACAAAAGCCAGTTTCTAGTCCACATATGTACACAGATTTTTCACTCTCAAATCTATGACCCACAACCCTCACCTTTCTGGCTTATCAAACGTACCTTACCAACCCTACCAATCATTCTAAGGACAATAGCTTCTACAGTGATTTGTCCAAGAAATGTTAACCACCACATGCTTGAACAATGCAATTTGAAGCACTGTCCCTTAAAGAACCAGAGAGTCTGAAAATAAAACATAAAATCTTCACTCTAGCACATGAGGCAGGGCAAAATTATGAGCAAAACCAGAACATTTTTCCACTGAATGCAACCTCAGTGCTTTCCTTCCTATCTTTAGAGAAGGGCTGCTAGGGAGAGAACAAATATAACAACAACAAAAACTGAAAGTATCACTCCAAACAAGCTTAGAAGTTAAAAAATTTTACAAGTGTCATTCCATTATGAAATTCATACATAGGTGTGTTAAATTTTCATTTTAACTTAAAAGCAAACAGCCACCTTCATCCCAGATTTACCACATGTCTGGTTTCTTAAGGAGTATGAAGGCTATTTGTGCTGTGAGAAGGCTACTGTTGGCTTAACTGCTTGAAGGCATAAAAAGAAACTTCTTCTGCAGAAAGAATTTTGGTGCAGAGAATACACAGGCATGCAAGCCTGCCTGCAAAGTGAATTTACAGAAGTTAATTTGTTAGCTTTACTCACAGAAATCTGAGGGTAGGAAATTGTAATAGTAATTCTATGCTTTAGTTCAGCTGATGGGCTTCTTTATGTTAGAGCTTTATGAAAAAAAAATCTTAACACAGCGGTGTCACTTCTTGAATCTCAGCAGCCTAATTAAAAAAATTAGCTTTCAGAACTAATTGACAGAAAACACACATTATAGTTTTTGTTAGTTAAATTGGAAAATTCTCTGCACAAAAAAGAAAAAAAACTGGTACAGAAGCAAATTTTATTATCAAATACTGAGTTAGACACATTAAGACACAAAAAACCTACACCTTTCTCTTAAGTTATTGAAGTTAACTTGCAGCAAAGTTACAGTACTTCCTCTAAAGTAAAAAAGAAAAGAGTAAATGGGAAACTGCTGTCAGCAAGTGTAAGTACTGCAGAGTTCACAATCTAAGTTTATCTGCCAATGCTGAGCTCCACAGATACTGAACAAGAAGCACATGACAAAACTTCAGGCCCAGTTCAACCCATAATCAAGAATGATACTAAAAACCCTTCAAAATATTCAACAAGTAGAAATCAAATACAAATTACATTTTTACTATCACAAGAAAAATAAAAATTACATTTGCTATTCAAATTCAGGTTATTAACAAAAAAATCCCTATCAATCACACACCTAACAATCACTCCCACATTAGTCATAACTTTGTATTTACAGAGAACAGTAACCTATTTAAGGTAGCTACAGACCCTCTATACTCTTACCAAACAAAAGCTAGCCTCTAAAAAACATGGAAGAACATTAAAATTATAAAATCCAGTAGCAAAATCCTTACTAGCACTAGTCTTGTAAAAATAAAGCTTTGAATTCCTCATTTAATTATTGCATAGAGAATCACCAGTTCCTGAATTTATCAAGTATTAAAACCAACATTAAAAAATGGCTTCTCAAACTAAAAGTACAAGAGATGTAACAGTGGTTTCCACAATTCTCAAAAATTTTGCAATGCTTAACAAGGTAAACGACACAAGCAAACACATAAATAGTAAAGTTTCAATCTACCTAAAATTAGGAGCAAGCAAAGCAAGATCTTGCTGAAAGCGTAAGAGAAAAACAAAAGAACAGCAATGGGTTTTCAAATCCCTACAGCCAGTCACTGTGGCAGGCAGTGAGGCTGCCCAAGCTCAACCATTCTACATTTCACTCTCTTTTACAAAAAGGAAGGTTCACAAACCACAGGGTCTGATTTTATCAGGCAATAGCGCTCAACCACAGTCCCTTCCCTCCCACATACAAAAGGTTTGCAGCTGCTACATGCGTACAAGCAAGCAGTACTAAGCCATCCACACTCAAAGGCGCTGGGGATCCTTTCTCACAGCACAAGTGAGTGACCTAGGAAGATACCAACAGGCAGGCCAAGCTGGCCACGCTTCCAGCACCAAGCCTTCACTGCACCAGACAGCAGACCTGCCAAAGCCCTAATGCTACAGAAGTGTCACAGTACCTAAAACTTGTTATCACAGCTTTTTTCTTTTTGCTGCCTGCTCCCTCCCCAGGTTCTTTTAAGCTTTTTTTTTTCCATGTTAGTCTCCAACACATTCCAAGTACAGTTTCTCACCTCCACAGAGCCCAAACATTAGCCAGGCAATACAAACACCTTTGTTATATTCAGGAAAGGCCTTTAAGGAAAAAAAAGTCTGAATCAGGGTCAGCAAATTAACTTTTTCTTGGGTTCAGGAGCATTTCTAGGGGACTGACAGTTCCAATACTTAAACCAGCAGCAGCATCCATAATTGCCAGTTAAGGATAATAACTGTGCATGTTGGAACAAAACCATCTCCCAAAAGTTGTACTGAAGAGCTTTCAAACAGCTAAAGAACTATATACAAAATTGAAAAATATTAACCATCAGATCAGCAAAATTATATATGAAAGTTTGTCATAAACATGAGTTATTATTAAACTTCCCTGGATATTATTCTTGAAATTTTACACTCAACTTTTATTAAATTTAAGACACAAGTGGAGGCTTATATGTACTTTTATTTTTATCTTTTTATACCTTCTCAGAATCACATCAGTGTTTTGGTAACTCTGTTATGCCACTGAAAATCTTCCCTGAAAAAAGCTTCCCCAAAGCTGAACCTGATAGTTCTGCTACAGGTGACAGGCCATTTAAAAAAATCATCCCCTAGGTAAAAAAAAAATTAAATAAACATCACAGGTCATACTTCCATAATAAGCTTTTGAGTTATCTGTGAAGGGGCTTCCTTTTATCATCATTATCAAATACGATGCAATAAATGATCAAAGACATAGCATCTTTCTTTCACACTGCATAACCAAGGACTATTGATTAATTGTGTATCTGCCCATTTGTCAACATAACACAAATAAACTTAGTCTGTTTTGCTTTGCAAGTTCTTCTCCCACGTTGTGAGCTTTTTAAAAAAGCAATATACAAAACTGAACAACAATTACAGCTGGACAGGACCTCTAAGAGCCAATCAAGTTTTTCAATCACTTAGTAGTTTACCCAAGTTGACTACCTCACAAATTCAGCTAGTATGCAAAAACTTCCTCCTGTCCCTTCACATACTTCTATATATAGTCAACAACAACAGAGCTTTGGTTTCCTTAATTATGCCCCTGCACACTCCATCTCCAGGAAACCCATCCCTGCCTTCACTGCTCTATACATTTGAATTCTGCCCAAGTTCCTCTGCTTGGAGAATACTATACTAAGAATAAACAAGCTCTCCTGAGCCACTTTGACTTCCAGCCTTTGAAAACAGCCTTTCATGACACCCTGGCAAGCAAATCCTTGGCTTGGTAGAAGAAAAATTCCATTTCCAAAGTCCATGGTTGCAGTTCTGCTGTTTGTCTTACTCCTCTTGGAAACCTAAATCTAAATATTCCAGAGTAGTCTCAGGCTTCACATCCCTGATTATATCTTCCCTCTTTGTAAGAGGTCCAGCACAGCATCTCCTCTAATTAACTCAATCATTTGTGTCAAGAAATTATTCTCCACACATTCAAGAAGACTCCTCAATTGTTTTCACTCTGTCCCACGTGTGTGCTAGTGTGTTTAAATGATGACATTTCCTCCAGTTTTCTAGAGCTGACTTTATCTGCTTCTTATTCATGATCAGGTCTATGGCATCCAACATCACATAGCCTCGTGGCAGGAGTCAAAGCCTCCCCAGGACTGAAGTTCTCTATCCTCCACTTACTCAAGCATTGTCTCGTGCAAATCTATTGGCTCTGCAGCTTCTCTGCAAAGAGCCTGTCAGTTGCTTTGTCCTTCCTGATCCTGCAAGTCAGCTCATCTCCTCCCTCTGCAACTCAGTGCCTGGACCAGAGCACAACTCGCATTTATACGGGCTGCTAGCTCCTGCTCTCAGTCTCAGGGAGAGGCACCAGGCAATTGCTAGAGTCCAAGACATGAAAGACCACAGCCCTGCTCCTCCCACAAACTTTTTAATACCAACTTATGGCTGCTGGAGAGATTTATGATTAACGTGTTCAGTTACTCAAAGATGCTTTTCTTCTACTCTTACAACATGGTACAATAAGGAATTATTGAGGGTATGGGAAAACTTCTGCAGAGTATCATAAGAAACCAAACCCCGAAGTATTTGACTACTATTACTTTCAAAAGCATCATCCAAGAAGAGACATATATCTATTAAATTGTTTTTAAAAAGAAATGGTGCTATACAAACAAGTGCTAAGCTCCCCTGGCTTCTTGCGAAATTTATAGAACACCAGTTTGATGCAGGGCCCCCACCTGGTTACACCCCAAGGTCTGGTTGCAACTCAGAAGAGCTCTCTTGTAGTCACCAAACTGGCATCGTCACCATACACACGTGCCTGCCCCCTTATAAGCGTACACGCAGAGAAACAGGACCAGAGCTACCCACAGATTTTAATATATCCATATTAGTAAAAAAAAACAAAATCAAAAACATTCCCAAGTTAATACCAAGGTATATGGATTTTCATTAATTAGCCACCAGACATTCATGTGAACAAAACTTAATAGAAGCCTTTTAACATTCTTCAGGATGTCCTCCACTCAGCATGATGACAGAGCATTAGAAAGGCAGAGTCCAAATAACAAGAACTCAGTTGCACACGTCTGGAAAGCAATACTTCGTGTGGGACCATATGACAAAGACACTCAACAGGAGAAATTTTAAATTGCCTTTTTATTGTTGGTGTTCTCAGGAGACAATGACTGCCAGGGTAAATAAAGAAATACCCTATAATATCTGTGCTAAGGAAGGTCACCTTCCTTATATCTTGAGAAAATGTTTGTAGCATACTTAGATAAGAATCCATCAAAAAGTGCCACCTAACAAGAGCTGGAAGATGACCTGGTCACACCTGTTTTGATGCAACAAGACAAACCAACTGCACTTCACTGCACTGACAGCTGTATGCAGCAAGAGAGCTATAGGACACCCTATTATAACCTAAGATTACAAAGAAATTGCAGAGGCAAAGGGATACAAACAAAATGAATTCATGATTTTTCAACAAGCTTTCTAGGTCAGGCATTAGTCTAGACTAAGATTCCTCTATTACTGCAAAAAAAGGGTCTTTAAAGATGAAAAAGGAAGAGTACATCACAACTTTAGTCAGGCAGCTCAGACTACTCATGTGGAAGAAAGGATGTAAAGAACTGTGTCCCACCCCCTCTTTTTTCCCCCTACTCCCCTCTTCCACAGTGCTATGACTCACTGCCCCAGACAGGTACCATCGGGGCCACTCTGAATCTATAGCTGCTTCTCAGATTCATTCATAATGCTTCAGGAAGCTACACATGGAATAAAACAGATGCAAACAAAATTACAAGAGATCAGTCTTGAGATACACTTCCTGGACAGGGATGCTTCTTTGCTACAAAAAGCAGACAAGGGAGATGATATGCTTTTGCAAATTTGTCAATAGCTAAGCCACATTAAAAACAATTTCACTTTCAGAACTGTTAGCACCCTATTTTGCAAGGCCAGTAACATTACAGGTCAACAGGTGAGCTGACATTAAACACCAGCTACAAAGGCACTGTGAGAATTCATGCAATGCTATATATCCAATTGAAGTCCAGGAATGAAACTTGAAGCATTGCCCAATTAGCACACCAAGACAGAGGCAGAAACCAGGAGGTACTGTATCTAAACAGAATACATGCATGTCTATAAATCCAAGTCACCACTCATTACACCTATTACCTTGCACCAACTGGCCAAACGCTGATTATCATGCTTCCTCTATAATAAACAAGATCCATGAAGGGTTTGGTGGGGTAGTTGGTTTCAAACACCTAGCAAAGGATGCTAGTTGCTGCCTACAGACAATTAAGCAGCAATAGGTAAAACAGTGTCTCAGACTCATCCTTTATATAGTATTTCCTTACTGAGAGTAAATAAGTGACAAACTTTTTGTGAACAAGGAAAAGGATATAACCTAAAACCACAACACCTGTAAAAGTAACATATGCATCTATACCTTATACCTCACAAATTGCGTCTTCATTTCCTGTCTCCAATCTTGAGTTTTTCAATCTTTCAGACACCTCATAAGCAATTCAGTTTCTTCTTTAACACTCCTCCCTAGAAAAATGGCACCAAGATCTCATCTGTGTAAGCCATACAGCTAACAGTCAAGGAAAGTATATAGTTTTAAATACAATGTTTCTTGAAAGAATCTTCTAAGATATCTCTGCTCACCAATCCAGTTCTTCACATAGTATGAACCTGTATCCCTGATAGCTATTTCCTTCCCTGCTCCCTTTTCCCCACATCCTCCACTATTAGGATGTGTGATGGCACTAACTCAAGATACTAAATCTACACTGCCTCTCAAAAGGTTAATCAGGTATTCATTCTCCTTGTCCCCAACCATGTGTCCTGATTCCATCAGCTCTAGCATTCATTAACCTATGCAAAGAGCCACATCAGCTTGCTGATCCACATTTCTTTCTTTTCTTTTCCCCACAGTTCTCATACAGATAAGCAGCCTGGATCCATTTAACAAAAGGCTGCACATCTAGTAGGCACACAAAAGATAGGAAGGAAGCGAAGTACTCTTAGTAGACAGCACAATCTTACATTGGTTGTAAAACTAATTTTCTAAGTACTTGTACACATTATTCACAGAAAACCTGCCTTAGGTCCCTCTCTGTCTAGAGCTCATCCAAATAGTAAAAAGAAATTCTGCCCAGGGCCTGCTCACCAGTATTTACACCCACATAGACAAGAAACTAGAGATAGTATTACCAAATAGTATTGTTCATTAATAGTGCCTGAAAACAGATCATCCTTGCATAGCCACAGCCACAGCTGATAACAATTAGCACAACTGGCACAATATGAACCACAGGAGCAATGAATCTGCACAATTAAGTAGTTACTGCCGAGGACACAGGTGAAGGATGAAGTCAGGAAAAATACAGGACACTCTCAAAGCCTCAAAAGAGGAATCCAGGGGACCTTATGTTCTGTATCCAAGGAGATGAGGCAGCAGGAAACCATGCTGCTGCAGCCCGTCTCTTACAGAGGAAGATGGTAAAACTATTTTTTTTGTCACACTGAGAATGTACAGTTGCATTAAAATTACTACATACAGCACTTTCCACCTCTGGAAAGGTCTACGGATCAGCACAAGGCAAACAGGCTACAATAGAGGTACACCGACTTGGTTTCTTGGGGAAACCCACTGTAATAAGGACAATAAGTCTGAGCCAGAATTATGGCAGCCGGAGCCATTGATCCAGAACTGCTAATGGCAGTGGCCTCAGCAGATACCTGTGGCTTCAAAGGAAGGAACTGCCTGCTCTCTGCCACTGCTGCCCAAGAGAGGCAAATCTCTAGAACAAGTGAAGCCTGATGACTTCAGCCTAATGACTTCAGCCCTGCTCAGCCTAAAGCTTAGACTTGATCACTGAGATGCCTGTACATCTCTCCAAACCCCGTAGCTCTGGGTACAGCACCAGAGCCCTGCAGACAACCAAGGCAACAAAAGTCACTTTACAGACCTACCCCCAACTCAGTTTGCTTCTATACATGGCTACAGCATCTGTCACACATTCTAAAGAAATATTTTAATATTAAAAAAATCAGTAGAAAAAAGTTTTAACTAACTTGACCAAGAAGGTGTCTGGTGTGTTCAGAGTGTGGAAACAACCCAGCACAAAATCAGAAAAGTGCAAGAGCACCAGGAGCGCAGTCCCATGCAAGCAATTAGAGTGACTTCCGTACACATCAATATTTAAGTTCAAATTACAACTGCTTTTTTTTTTTTAAAGTAAGCCTCTCAGTCATCCCTACTTAAAACACATTTGCCTCCAACACACAGCTATCGTAAAGTACATGAACCAGATACCTGCCAGGCACATCAAACCACCACAAGCAGACACCGAACCCTCAGCACCGGACTAGAACCAATCACACAGAGATACTAAAAGGCAGAAAGAAGAACACCATGACTTTAGCATGAACCATTTCACTCCACAAATACACTTCCGTTACTCCACACTACCTACTAATGTAGACAGTCATCAGCACACCCTCAGAACCAACACTTGACTCTCTACAGCACTGAGGACATGCACCTTTAAGCTGCAATTAACTTTGCTGACTGGGCTTCCACATTTTCCTCTCCCAAGGTGTGAAGGTTTAGGCCAAATTCCAGGGAAACATCCAAAAGGAATGTTTCTTCCTCAAAGGAAGACGGGTTACAGCCACCCCTCCCCCACCAGGTTCAGGGAAAAAAAAACAAAAAACATTTTCCTCGGAGGAATGTGAAACAGAAAATAAAAACTATTTGTTTAACAAACACAGGAAAAGAAGAATAATAATGCTAAATAACAAAAACCTCTCGTTGTGAGAGAAAACCTGAAAGATTTTAGAGTCATTCTGTGGATGTGGCCTCTCTCCTCCTCGGAGCTGGGTTGGTGTGGGGGCCCCCCTCCAGGCCGGTGGAAGGTCCCCCAGTGGGGCTCTGATGTTCTGGTGTTCTGAACAAGTCCAGAAGAGAAGAAAAAAGAAACCAAAATCCCAGAAAACTCCCTGTCTCTCTCCGAAGAAGCAGAGCTGAAAAAAACCTGGCTGAAAAGCAAGAGAAGTACTGCCTCTGCTCCTCAGCAAGAAGCAGCTAATCTCTGTGTCCTTGAAGTACAGACTGTTTGAAAAGTTCGCTGTTTGTTCTCTCTCTTGCACTCAGTTTTAAAGGCATAGAAAGGCACAGGAATCACGTCTGGGCATAGAGAGGTGATAGGGGATAAAACAGCGTAAAGTCACCCCAAGACACAAGGGTAATTCAGAATTTCTGACAACAGCCACTTTCCCTAAATGAGCTTTGTGACAGGAAATTCTTTTTAATCCATGTATTGATCCTTCAAATAAATCAGCTTGGTAATTAAATAACCATCTCCACAAAGGTTAAAAGATCTGGTATCAATTCCTTCTTTACAACATATACTTTCCACCTCCGAGGCAGTGTCCCCAAAAGGGCTGCAGTGTGATGCTTAAAGCATTTTATTCTACATCCTTCCTCTGCTACTCAGGGGTAGTTTCAACAAGAATCCAACAAAAGTGACATTTCAGCTTAACCATCAAACTATGCAATAGGAGTCTGACTCATTCCAGAGGTCATATATACATTTCCCATCATCCTATCACTGATTAAAACACACTAAAAAGCTGAAACTTTAGGATTCTAGAGCTCTGATGAGCCCTTCCAACTTTTAAAATTGCAGATCAAGCTTGCATTTTTCATTATAGCCAATGAAAAATTAATTGCTTCCTCCAGCAACCCACTCAGTTTCAAAGCAATGATAAACTTAAAAAAAAGGCAGATTACTTTGTAAGCAAGATATAATTCTGAACAAAAGCACACTCCTTCCACAGAGGTACTTCCCTTCATGGGATGACCACCACCTGCATTTCTCATGCTTTACAAAACTGGTCAGTAGTTCACTCAATAAAGCATGGGGACAAGACAGTGACATCATCTCCATTCCCTCTTGTGAAGAGATGAGCAACATGTTGTCTTGCTTTTGAAACAAAAGGCAAATACATTGAAGGAAGAGCAAAACAACAACACAAACCTGACCCTAACGTTTCCTTGGTATGATTTGGCCCACTCCTGTTCTGCACACCTTGCAAACACCACCACTTAGGAAGAGTGAATTTCTCCAGACAGTACATGGAGGCAAAGTCCATTCTATACACTCTGGACAACAGCCTAGGAATCACATATTTCAAAAAGGCATTAAAACACTAGTTTCCTTTTCAGACAGGTACTCAAAACAGATCTCTCCAAGTTTTCTGAGTACAAATCCCTGAAATGCCATTGGGAGACAATGAGCTGTCAAAATGACCAAATTTCTAGTTTTGTAGCAGATGATGGAAGAAAGCTTTGCACATTTTAAAAGACAAAATGGGAAAAAATAATTTGGACAAATATTAAAACCTCTAAGTTAGTTACAAGTAAACAAAACTCCTCAGTTTTAGATCAACTTCCACTTTTCAAACTAATTAATTTTTCTACATTAAAACTTAAATGCCAAATTCCCTTCCAATACTCATTTCTGCCACCCAGATTTCTTAAGAACAAAAGAACCTGACAGCATCTCATTAAGCTATAGAGAAGTCTTCAGCAAAATTCTAAGTTTTTATTGTTTCAGAAAAAAACTCACCTTACTCACTCAAATTCATTCAGCTCAATACAGACATGGTATGGAAACTTAACTGTAATCAGCTTTACAGTTTCCCTAAACCAGATTTTTCCCCAACCTCCTTCTGAAATGCTGTCTCAGACTCCAAGCTTAAAATACATATATATATTTAAGAAAGGAATATAGATCACCCCTTTCTAGTTAATATATTTTTTCAATTTTCTGTCACTCAAAAGACTACAGTTTCTGGAGAACAGCTCAATTCTGTGCAATTACTTTTACATCAATAAAAGCATTTGCATTACTTTTTGTTTTATATTATAGGGCCGAACAAGATTTAGAACAGGCAACTTAATACAGTAACACCTGAAGTCTTAAGTAACTGATAGTAAAAAACTTATATGAAAGAAGTATAACTCACTGCCCACTACTCTGTTAAGTTTTAGCAGTTTACATTACTTTCCCATGGGATTTTTTCAGTCATTTATAGTTCATTGCTTCATATGGCTATAGAATCCCTGCTGTGTTAAAAAATGCCAAGTAAAATTATATCTCATTCACTGCTTTATGCTATACCTTCTTTTGTTCAGATCCAATTAGTGAAAGCTTGTTCTTCATTTATCATACTTTTAGCTGATTACATTAGGCATTATAATAGTTCTCTAGCTTTCCTTGACAATGTTTGCACCATCAGTGTTACATTTATGGTTGAGGAGGCTCTTTCATCTTAACCCTCTATTCCAATCAGTTCAGGGGGAAAAGTACATATGATTACTCTTGTTCAGATGAAACTTCTTTGCTTGTGTTCTCATTTCAAAAATAATTCTGCCAGATGTTTTCATTTGTAAAAAAAGATGAATTTTACTGGCCCTTCCCCACTTTACCTATTCAAGTGTAAAGAATTAGTGTTTTGGAAGTTGAACATTAAAGCTAAAAAAAAAAACAACAAAACTCAGCACTTTGAACAGTATACAACTTTTTTCCTCTGCTTTCCCCAAATGCAGTAAAAGAGTATTAGCCACTATTTTCACGAACCTGAAAGCATCCACTATGACCTATTTTTTTTCAAAATATTCAGCACCACATGACCAACTGTAATGTTCTATGGGGGTCTCAGAAGCCATTTTGTCAGGCTGTTTTTCCCAAGCACCACAATTATTTTTACTTCAGGACAGTTGTTAAAGCAGCAGCTTCTCTTCCGCAGCACAAATAACTTTAGACAACCTCTTTTCAGCAGTTCACACAACCTCCCACCTCCACCAAACTAAATGCAATTCAACCCCATTTAATACCATTTCCAGCTATTTGTAAATTTGCATTATTACAGAGGCATCCAAAGGTCTCTAAAATCACACATCTCCTTTTAAGTTTTGTTAATGTCCTCTTCCCTATCACCACAACAATTTTCACCTAAAAAAGTCTTACAGATCTTTGGTCATTTTTTAAATTAATAGCACAAAACAGTATATTTTGTTCTTTGTATTTTCCCTCTTCAGGTAAGCTTTATTTGTTTCTCGGCAGGTTGTTCCATTTTTGCCACATTCCCAGTTTATAGCAGTCCTCTCTGCTACTTTCTCCTCATAACAGCAAAGTTTTAATTCCTTGAAATGAAAATAGCTTTGTGCTCTTATAGTCTAGTTACTAGTTTTATTTATTAATGGTAACACTGATACTGCTCTAGCAGCATACTCAAGATACTTGCCATGGTGCTCCACAGAAACTAAGAAAAGAACAAGAGAAAGCTGTTCCATGGAAAGTTTATATCTATTTTGTCTATTCCCACCACCTCCATTCAGCACTGTAAATTCCACAAGGACTTCAGGTAATTTTAAAATTTAAAAAAAAAAAAAGAAAGAAAAGTTGAATATTCAACCAAAAACAAAATAAAGCTCTAGGATACTTGCAAGTCTTACAGTACCTTTATTCAAAGACCATTATTCTAAGACTATGTATACAATTCCTATACAAACATTACTGAAAATCCCTGCTTGAATCATTTATGCATATCACTAGATAAGGAATAAACTAGAAGCTATCACTGAAGAGCGTGAATTGCTAAATACCTTGTGATACCTGGGGTTTTTTTCCTCCCCTTAAATATTTAGTGAGCATGCTAAAGGAACTTTGCTTCAATTTCAGTTGTGTCTTCAAACAGTATGACAAAGCCAGAGAGATGTAACAGACTGACTGGACTGCCCCCCTTTTACAGTTATATTTACTACAATGAATTAATATTAAGAGTATCAGACTACCTGCTTTTCAGTAAGCAGCTATATAGATGATAGGTAATGTAATAAGGGGCTCTTACTACTTCTCAGAGGTTACTCCAAGTTCTAAACAGAAAATCTATCTACTGCAATTAGTGCTACTTCTAAACATGTCAATAAAAATTATTTTTGTGGAGATATCCCTACCTACTCTGGTCACTTAAAACCAGGTCCCTCTATTTTTAGTAAAGGCAAACAGCATTGGGATGGGCAACTAGTTCAACTGCGTGTCTTTACATTTATTTCTGCCTTTGGTTCAGTGACCATCATCATCACGGTAGATGCTTATCATACTCATTGTGTTTGCAATACAAGTCACGAAGGAGTGAGAGATATCCTGTCAAGCACAAAATCAAAAGAATATTAACAACTTTCTTGCAGCACCCCATCACTAAACAAACAGGTTTTTCCTAGCTCCACAAGGACAGAGGTTCTTTGGCAGGTTGCATCAGCAGCCAAGTATGACTTCAGAGCATTTGAGATTTTGCTACAACTCGTACAACCAAAAAGGATGCTGGTGGTGAATCCTGGACAGATTTATGGACAACTATTGTTGGTTACTTTATGGTAAGTAACAGAGTCAAAGAATTTGGCCCATGGACTCATCTACCAAGGTTATCCAAACTGGCAATCACACACATCACTGCAATGGGCCAGGTCATCCCCACAATGAATAACTGGAAGTATCCAAGTCATTAAAACAGACAACATTAACTAAACGATTTCCCAGTGCAAGTACACAAGGTAGTGATCAAAGGATTTATTGTAGACAAAACCAACATGTATAATTAGACCCAAAAAACTAGCTTAGACTTAGTACCACTGCCTTAGGTACATAGAATAGTTTTTCAAGTAGCCTTCCTCTCATTTTCCTTTAAATACCCAGAGCTTCTTCAGTGCACACAGAGCTAATACTTAAACTTGTACAAGGTTTGGTCAGTCTTCAGGTAAGGATCCAAAGAGCTAAGCAGACACTACATCACCCTTACAGCATTTGTTAGGGCCTCATCTCTTGTCCATAAATTCAAAATGTCAGCAGCCCCTTTAACATACTTAATGTTATCTTTACGAACTGCCATGAGTATATTAATGCATTTCTGAGATACCAGCTTGGACTTCCTTTCTCTTGGGAACTATTACAAATTAAAGACCCTATTTGTATTTTAAAACTAAGACAGCACTGTAGATCAAAGTAGCATAGACATATTTTCAATTTCCTTTTTGTGATGCACTATTTGTACACCTTTCCCCCTAAGATCATGAGCTGCACTTTTTCATGCCATTCTTCCTCTCTCATTATGTTCTTCCATCTTGGTTCTTACTTCCTGCTTTCAGATTTTGTCATAGTCTCCAGTCCATAGCAGAATCCACACAATAAACAGACACACTGGAGAGAAGACCAATTCATTTTCTCAAGTCTATTATGGACTGGTAAAAGAACATGTGGGGGTTTTTTAAACAGCTTTTTAAGTCTATTTTCAGGATGAATTCATGTCACTGAACAAGGCTATGCAGTGCTACTAAACAGTGAATCCATGTATCCTAACAGCAGATACCATATACATAAGATGGAATTCAAGTATCAGCATGCTTCAGTTTTAGTAGAGGAATCACAGATCACACAGAGTAGTCTGTGTTCAAATTCACATAACCCTTGGCTTCCAAAAGAATTAGAATTTATCATGATGTCTGACATCCACCCATTAAGAATTCATTTCACAGCCCATTGAGCACCCACAAGCTACTACATCACCAGTTATGGCTACCAGTTGAAATCCAGACCAAGTGTACTTTCCATTCACCTCAAAGAAGGAATTACTTGGCATAAAAATCCATCAGTAGAGCATTTCAGAAAGTCCCATTTCAGTCCCTTGCTTAGTCTACAGCCTATTCATATGAACTGAGCTGGTCATGCAGTGATAGAACCACAAAGAGACTCAAAAGTCCAAAACTCCCAACAGTTCTCACCCTTCACTTAACTCCAAAAACACTTAAGTTTCAACTACTTTCAGATTTCATCAACCATGTCTGTTTTTCTAATGCTGAGTAACTCACCACCTACATTTACACATCCTGTCCTGCATAAAATACACTTTTTTTTCTGGTAGCTTGTCTAAGTGACTTTTTATTAAATGATAATACAGGGTTTTAACTCCCTTCCAGATTTCAATAAACTTTCCTGGGACATGGGGGCACCTCCCGTCATTTCTCCTGTAGCAGTGACCACAGGCAAGGAATAATACTGTGCTCTCTCTAGTCAACAAGAATATGCAAGTATGACTACACTTGCTGTTACGACACACAAGAAATTATCCTATTGTTGCCAAGAATGACTTCAAATATCTCTAAACTAAACAAGAGACTACAAAACCTGAAAATGGGCAAGACAGGTACCTTACTTGTCTAGAAAGCCATTTTACCACCTTCCTGCCATACTGCTGAATACTGAAGGCACATCAATAACCTCATCAAATGAAACAGCTCCATTAGGCCTGTTTATCACATCTGGTAGAAGAGGACATTTCTCTGTAAAGTGGGAAGCAATGAAAAACATTTACCAGGCACAGAAAAAAATCTATACTAAGCTCTATACCTTCTTCTAGGATCCATTCTTCATTGCCTTTTTGTGCATATTAGCAAAACAAAATTTAGGTTTCACTGCCACTCTCACACTTGGTGCACACATCTACCTACGTGCACATATGTCTAGCTTAACTCACATAAAGACAAAGGTAACATTTACACAAGCAAAACACAGAAGAGTTGACAGAAAAAACATGCTAAATACTTGTCCAATCCTTCCCCCACCTCGGTATCTCCATCCACTCACTTCAAGCACATAGAGGAAAAGGACGTGTACAAAGGTACTTCAGAACTGCCAACATGCCTACCACAATAACCAAAAAGCCTGCATAACAGCTGTAAATCTTGCTGAATTACTAAAACCTCATCTACCACTTGAATTCAAGTAGTACTCACAGCATTGGCGTCGACATCACTGTGTATGGCAACTGTTTTAATCCCCATCTTCTTACACGTTTTGATGACCTACCATACAAGAAGTGACAATTACACTATTTAAGATACCAAGAGTTTTAGAATTAAATGTCAAAAAATTAAAAGGTTACATACTTACTCGGCATGCAATTTCTCCTCTGTTGGCAATAAGGAGTTTTTCAAAAGTCTAAAGGGAAAAGAACAATAAGAATCTTGAGAGACAAACAGAACACAAGCTTTTCTCCCTCCAGAAACATATATTCTTTTGTCCTCCACTTCCACTAAAATGATGGTTTATCCATGAGCCTGTAATTCTGAGATCACCTACTTTTAAAAGAGTTCTCTGATTTAAATGATGATATAACAAACAGTATGCTATACTAGATCTACCTAGCACATACACAGGTTCAGAAAGAAAAGGCATTGACTATTCAACACCAGCATTCCTTTGATCTCCTTGCCAACTAGAACCCTACAGCAGCTCTAGAAGTCAGTCAAGACCAGGGAAGAGATGCAGGTAGGTATGCTGCCTGGAAGCAGCACATACATGTACATACTGGTAGTACACAGGTACACTGCTGGCAGGTACAGTGGTAACTGCCCCTAACCAGCATAGACGACCTGAAACACAATACTCATCTGTTATGGGAGCCCTTTAAAAGACATTCCAATCATAAGGAAGAGAGGCTCTACCATGCCTAGGTCATGGAGGGTAAGAGACCAACAGTTTGACCCAGTAAAGGCACACCTACTGAGCTGTACCAGCCTTGCTCCTTCTCTTACCTTGAGGCTCACCTGAGGAACCTGGCAAAATCCTGCATGGCCATCATGACATTGTTACACACTCAATACTAAGTAGCAACTACAGTGCAACAGAATAGCAAATCAAACTTACTACTCCTGAAATTCACTGTCACCTTTCACACTGGAATGCACTTAATGCTGCAAATGCACCTTCAGCACTTCTATATCATGCCTATAAGAAGGGGATAACGAGCTGTTGGAAGTAAATAAGCCTTACACCCTTTCCCATTAAGAAAAGAGTGGTGGAGCAGCACAGTTGCTCAGCATAAAAATCCCATTGCGGGGAGTGAGGGTTATTGCTGTCATGGGCCTCACTACTAAACACACAGGTGGACTTTGGAACCTCACCTGCTCACTTGCAAATACAGACTGCCACTGAAAGGGACCGTCCTGCGTGACACACTTACCCCCACTGCTTTCCACACCCCAGACCACAGGGATGCAGCTCTGGGACACATCACAAGTTTAATTCAGTAATTGAACAGTCCTACTCTCCCTCCCATGCTCCAAATGAAAGACATAGAATAGGGAACCAGCAGGACTCTCTCCTTCAGGGACAGTCTGCAGTCATACCACATTAGGTTTATCAAACAATATCCAAAGATATTTGACAGCTGTTCTTCCTCCACTACACCAAACAGCTTGTTTTCATATGGACTAGGAGAAGAGAAGGTATTGCCTGCAACAACCAAAACAACTGCAACAACCAAACCATTTATTAGCTTCACAGCCATTAGTTAATTTGAGGAGGGGAAGACAGGTGCCAGAGGAGAGGAAGGAACACTGCAAAGCCCCAACAGGAACTGCTATAGACAGACTAGAACACATTATTTGCTGTATACTCCAGACAAACTCAAGGTGCCCTTGTCCAAATTTACTTTTTCAAAGTCAGGGCTGAGCTGGCATCACATGACCAGTTTAAAAATACTACCATGTGATAACACCATACAGAAATTAAGAAAACCCTGCAGGTGAGAGCTGCAGCAAGCTTATACAGTAAATTCAGCGAGATCTGCTGAATACCACTGGCTAGTGAGCAGGCTCACCCAACTCAGACACATCGTAAACATCCTTAAACAAGCTCAATCATCAGAAGTACAAATACTTTAAGAACACCACAGGAGCCAGCAATTTTTTTTAAGAGTTTTTTTTAGCTGGGGATCAGGTCTAAAAAGGTTACCAACATACTCATACAAACTGTTCCTGAATCTAAATTTCAGCATTCCAGGTACCTAAAGATTTTTAGGCATACAGACTTCAGGGGGAATTTAAAAAATACTCCCAAATACTTGGTATTGAGAAGTGTCATGACTCTAATGCACCATCAACCTAGCTCTTGGTATATAAAAGCTGTTTCATTAATCAGGTGTGGTCACAGTGCAAGACAACACTTTCAGTATCAAGACAGTAAGAATATTTGACATTCATTTTAATTTTTCAATTCTGCAGTAAAGACGCAGAGACTAGACTCAAGTCCAGCACAATAAAAAAAATTAGAAATCACATATGGCTTTGAAGTAACATTTTTTCATGTCATTTCCACTAATTCAGCTGAAAAGGTGTCACATGAAAGTCTTGTCATTACAAAGACAGTTTAAGCTCTTTACTGCTTTTTTTGTTCACTGCCCCTTCTACCGTCTGTAGTAGTCACTGGTTGAAATTACACAGCTCCTAGTCACAAGAAAGCAAATACCCAACTATATGGCCTAAATATAACTATAGATTTAGAAAAGCAAGGGGACCTTCATTAAGCAAGAACCTTAAGAAAAAAAAAATTAAATCTTCCGAAAAAAAATCTGTAAAGCCACAGTTCTAGGTACACACTGGTTCTCCCCATTTCCTAATACCATTTCACTTTTGGTTAATTGCTTCTACACTGGTATATAAGGACAAGCCTATCAGTCCGGAATTGCTGGCATCCTTGCCCTTGAATATTAGTGTATCTTCAGTCACATTATTTTTCCAAGTGTGTTACTTCAGAGGCCGCGCCAAGACAATCTTCCACAAGGAAAGCTTTTCTTGGCTCATAACTCTAAATTGAGGTTGCTACTGCACAAGCCCCAAGACGAGGATTTGCTATTCCCCACAGGCCTTGAAGGCCCATCTTTTTCCAAACTCTGAAGTTCTCACCCCCATCCCAGATCATCTAACAATCATGCTGCCACTATTACTTAGTTTTGTTTCCACAAACAGCTTTTGGCTAGTCTAGCTCCCGGATGTTTTAACAGGCCCATTACCACCCACACCATGCAAAACATTAACAGTTGTTTCTGAATTATAACATGTTCAGGCCAGTATGTAACTTTCCCAAGCTCACAATCACTTATTCAGCCTTTTGGTATACACTCCAAGTAGTATCTAATCTTGACACGTATCCTGCAAAAGTAACTTCCTTTTTGGTTTAGAAAGGAAAACATGCTATTAAACCAGTGATGGGTTGTACCAAGAGAACTACCATTGTTAGTAGCAGCACAAGGAAGAGGGCAGCTTAAACACCCAAATGTCAGTATTACAGTAAGATGTCAAAAAGAAAACATGCACCACATACTACTTACCTTTTCATTTGGATCATACACAGATGAATACAGTTTATGTGAAGTTATAAGGCACCATCTTGAACACAGTGTTTCCCACTACAGAAGAAACAGGGAGTTAAGCCTGTTACAGTATGCCATTAAATTAAAAACATTTCATACACTGACATCTTGAGGAAACTTCCATAGCCTTTCATTCCCCCACCAAGTGGATTAAAGCACATAGAGAACTGCCCTTCCCCAAGAAAACACCCACAAAGAGTAACCAGAAACAATTCAAAAGCTCTAGACATGAGGTTATTATCTTAAGAACAAATTTTTTTGCAATAAATGCTCTACTATACCATCTTTCCTTCCTGTTCCAAGAAATGCCAACCAAGAAGTTCTCAAAAAATGTACGCGTGTATATGTCTGTACACAGTGGTGATGGGGAGAGGCCTTCACTGCTAGGGCACTGTTGGGCATACAGCAGGTAGCAGACTAGGCCCATAGAGAGAGGAAAAGTAGAACAGACTTTAGATGCTAGCTAAGCATCCAGTCTTCCCTACCACAATCTCCTGACAGCAGTCTGAGAAAAGGAGGTCTTTTTCCCTTAGACTTCTGCTCTGAACCAGCTTCAACAAACAGTTCCTATAGTTAAACATTTTTGCGCAACCTGGGAAGAAGCAGCATACACACACTATTTCAAAGAAAACACAATAGATGATATCACAGATTGCAAGTGAATCAAAAAGGAGATTCAGATAGGTATTATTTAAGCAAGTCATTTCACAACATAATTGCAGTTAGTTAGCCATAAACAAAAATAATCATACAGAAAACGATACCACACCAAAGATGCATCAACACAGACAGCTCTAGCAAAGTCACATTTGATCACCCACTTGGAATCAAAAAGACTATAAAAAGCCTTAATAATAAATACTGTCTAGTAGGAAACATGAAACAGCAGTGACGCGCAACTGCCAGAACTCAAACTCTGTCAATTCTACTTTAAAGAACTGTTTTCCAAAGTTGCAGAAATCTGAGGAAGAAGTAGATATTAAAGGCTGTCCTGTGAAAAGACTGGAAAAAAAGATGTGAATATGGACTACATTAGAAAAAAGATCAAAAAATAAGGAAGCATATGTTCACATGAAGAAGTTAATTAAAGAATTCAGTTGCACCTTCCACAAGAGTAGTGAACTTAAGATAGCTGAAAAATGGATAAAATTTTAAGTTTACTGTAAGCGCCTATTCATTTTGAAGTAACAGTGCCTGTCATTAACTGAAATGTGAACACTTCCTACACAGCCCTCTAGCCTGATCAAGATTGAAAATACTTCTCATGTTGCATCACAAAGCAGAAACCAGCCCAGGACCGGGAAGGCCATCACATCTGTAATGCAGCTGATCTTAACATGTTATAAAGGAAAAACAATATATTTCAACACAAGTTAAGGACGCCCCAGAGCAATACCATCTCTTGAGCATAAAGCTACTATAGTTTCACAAATGATTTATTTGCCAGTCGCTAGTGGCAGATATAGCATACACTGTTCCCAGATAATCCAGCTATGCTTAATCCTTCTGGAACAATTCATGTATGTTTAATTTTTCTGAAACTAAAAAAAGCAACTGTTCCACCTTTTTTCCCATGCTGAGTTCTTTCCCATTCAGTTTTGTCTGTTTGTTTGGTGGGGGTTTTTGCTTCTTTTATTTTTTCACTTCACTCCCCAAAAATAAAATCCAAACCAACCTGAAACACAAATCACGTGATATGCTAGAATCAAAACAACTAGAGGTTTCTTTGGTTTGGGGTTTTTTTGCAGGCATATATTATTCTTCATCTGAGGGTGTGACAGTACGAGCTGTTTCAGGCAATAAAGGGATGCAGTTAAGGACAGAATTCTGCAAGCTGCAATCACACCCGCCAGCTGGGCATTATCCCAAGTTTACAGCACAACTATTACACCTTCAGTGACTGTACTGTGATCTAGATATTGTCAGAGGGAAGAGGAAGAATAGCTAGAGAAGCAGCAGAGTACACTCTCCTGCTCCAGAATACACACAGTTAAGCAGATTGAGTCCCTCTCCTCAGAAACACTATTGACAGAAGTGCTTGAGGGACCACAAATAGTCTAAAGAAGGTCATACGGGACACACACAAAAACTCTGCACTGAGTTAATATTATTCATTGGAGAAAGTGCTTGTTAAGGGTCAGTGGGGCTAATCTAAATACTTGCAGTTAGCAGGGAGAAGGGGACAACCAGGCAAGGAGGGAAAAGCTTTTGAACTTTCTTGTAAATACCTTTTATACAAAACTAGTTTCAAATGCCTATGAGAAGCCAGAAGAGCTATGCACAGCAGACTGGAAGAAAAGGTTATGATGAGGAAAATTAGCTAGCATTAGGCTGTAGAATCTTAGCCATCTTGAAAAAAAAAAGCCCTGTTAAAACTTTTTATGCAGAACGAATAAAATTACCAAGCAATTAAAAAAACTTGGAAAAACTTTAAACCACACTCAGCTCTGGTTTTACACTACAGAAATGGACAGATTTCACATTAAAATCCTGTAACAGTCTAATTATGTACCTATGTTTAAAAACTTAACTGCTTCCTCTCACACACACAAGCAAATCACTTAGAAAATGAGGTTCAGCCCTGAATTGAATACTTGTTGGGTAATTTCCTAAAACAAATCAAGCATACTGCTCAACTCAGATGTGAAATTCCAACTCTAATTCACAGCTTTTAAAAGAAGGGGTTCTGTATGCATCTGTACCAATATGCACTAAGGTTTAAGAGCTTGCTTATCTAGCAACCACTTCAAGAAAGATCTCTTTAGAGGTCTGCTCCTAGCCACTATGAGCAATTGAATAATTACTGAAAAATAAACAAGCATTTTGTAAATAAAGCACATCTAAGGCCACAAAGGAACACTACTAAATTGCCATCTCCAAATCTAGAGCTATGCAGATATCATCACCTACCCCTAGACTCCCAAGCTTCTGCCATATATAGATTCATTAAGAGCTACATCAAACCCCCAAAGACCTCTCAAACCAACAACCCAGCAAAGCCAGTCTAACGCTCAAGCTTGGTCCTTAATTGGCTGCCTCCCCCAAACCACACGTGCCCTACCTATTACACCTTACATAGACATTTCCCCAGAACACAGCCCAGAGAGCTCAGCTTGACCTAGAGGCTTCACTGTATCTTGCAAAACTAGGAGAGGGCAGTAGAGACATCTAGTATAACCTCTTTTTGTCATGATTTGTTACTGCAATTTGATAAAGCTTCTGACTCTTGAAAGCCCAAGAATGCAGGCTAGTCATTCATGAGAACTCACTTCTGGACTTCTGCATTTGGCTTGGAGTTTCCCACGTCTAACAAATTTTTGGAAAACAGATAGTATCAGTGGTGTATTTTGGAAAAGCATCCTCCTTTATCTGTTATTGCAAAATAGCCAAACTGAGCTAAAATAGCTGTAACAGTTATAAACTAACTTCATATAAAAACCCACATAGCTGCAACAGTTATAAAGTAACTTCATATTAAAAAAAAAAAATCAAACTACAGACTACCTTGTAGAACAGTATGCCCACTGCACACTGACACTTTGAGACCTCATGGAGAACCTGCCTCCCCTCAGGCATCCAGCCCTAGAAAACCTCTTCAGGTGGTTTAAGGACACAGCATACAACAGCAAAACAGAAAATTAACTTGTTATTTAGATATGGCTTATACGTGTGTTTTTAAAGGTTTACATGCCCTCACGGAGGAAGGAAATTTCCCTGCCATAGTGGTCAGCTTGTAAATAACTCATTGATACTGAGCTTTATAGGCAGAAAAAGGTCTCAGTGTTGAAATGGAGATGCAGAGTTCCAGATTTCAGGCAGGAAAAGCATCATATATCAATATTTGCTGTAAAAAATCTAGTATGGGAAGGAAAGTATATTTTAGCATTACTAGAAAATAGAGTAAGCAATACCCAATAGTAACAGCCAGACTAGCACATTCCTTTTCACTAGACAAATTCTACCTCTCCTAAGACTTTTGCCCCTACACTTCCCAAGATTCAGGTGTAAGATACCATGAGAGTAATCCCTTTATCATTGTAGTGTATCTACTATTAGCAATCAGTATTCCTGAGTAGTTATAAATATGACTAAAATGATGATTTTTTTACATATTTTGATCACCCAGCAAGTGTTCCCAAATCTTTCTTTCAACTCCTTTGATAACATAACATCCCATCTGCGGAACTCTACTGATGGAGTACTTATAAAGCATATAGGAAGCAGACAACTTCAGGTGACTGCAATACTTTTAACCTATAAAGCTCAAAATGTAGCTTTGCAAT
Source organism: Machaerirhynchus nigripectus (assembly GCA_013397975.1). Classification (NCBI taxonomy): domain Eukaryota; kingdom Metazoa; phylum Chordata; class Aves; order Passeriformes; family Dicruridae; genus Machaerirhynchus; species Machaerirhynchus nigripectus. The sequence goes on from VZRQ01002612.1 coordinate 292,897, forward strand.
ACAGTATTGTACAAATCTCATTAACAGGAAGGAAAACATAACACCTCTGTATTTCTTCGCCCTAAGGAAGCACTTTCCTTTCCTTTGTATGCTCAGAGTGCTGAACAGCCAAGCCCCTGTAACTGTAAGCACATTCTCCTGAAGCCAACTGCAAACACAGCTGTAGTACAAGGCTCTGTGAGGTACACTGCACTTCACAGTTCCTTCCCTCTGCCCAGACTGACAAACACTCACGATTCTTAGAACAGAAAATCTCTTTCATATTTGCCAACATAGCATACGAACTACAAACAATGAAACAGTCATCCACCTAAGGCTATTTTTTAAACTCAATCATTCCTATATCCAGGTAGCTTCTCCTCTGTGCCAGTCCCTAAAGCTTGTATAGTGAACCAGGCATGGGAATACAACCAGATGAAAAGCTACTCAGGAGTGGGAAAAATATGTTCTCAGCCAGATTTCAGTCCAGCTTATACAAGATATTCATGCAGCAGTGCTGGCACAAGCTGGAGGGAGACAGAAGCTCAAAAGGAGCAGCCTGTAATCAAGACCTAGCAGCTGCAGAAAGCTGAAACAGCTTCTAATGGCAGCAGCCTTAAGAGGTCCAGTAAGGCTGGCTGACACCTGCGAAGTAGATTACAGTACTGTAACAATCAATTCAAGTTCGGGACAGACAAAATTAAACCACAAAGAGTGCTTCAGAACAAGAGTGACATTTTTTACTCAATGTAGACTTTAATGAACTCTCAATTTTTTTCCTTTCAAAACTACTTCTTGCCCACAGTACATAGCACAGCTAACCTTGCCGACAAATTCCAAAAGGCTGCCCCTGGAACCAGAAATATCTACCTGAATTATGCTTTAAGAGTGCTTGTCAGTACTGAAATCTGTAGTTTACATACTAGAAACAATCACTGAACTCCAAAAGTCCATAGCTATATTCCTCTCCACAGATTGGCAATCATTTGAACTCCCTTCCCTAATGGCAAATTATAGATACCCAACCTTGCTATCCATCAGCCTGATACTTCTGTGCTCATGAACAAGGGTGAAAATATTTTCCTGGAATAACAGCATGCTAAAAATAACATATGAGAAGAGAGCAAGGAACTCCCACTGTACAGATAACTTGCATGACTTAAAGATGGCAGGAAAACTTTCCATACATTTAATTCAATGATTAGAAAACTTACCCACACTGATAAAATCTGTATCAGTAGTCTACTCTTGAAGCCATGATGTACAGTATTTATCACTTTGTTCTACATTATTTTAAACAGCCCAACAGCACTCTCAAAAGAGTTTCACAACTCACTCTCATTCTCTGATTACAGCCTTCTTCCAACATCAGGTTTTTTCATAGCTCCAGAAGTGCAAAGCACTCAAAATTACATTTTGGTTATATTCTAAGCAGAACCACTTCTGCATAAAACCTAAACAGAAGTGATAGGCACTAAATTAGAAACACAGCAAAGAGTCAAATCCCCAGCTCAGTGTTTCTGCACCTTTCTTGGGTCCTTTCTTGATTCCCACATGAAAGCAGCAAAAGAAATTAAGGACACCTCAGTAGCTACTAGGCCTTGCAAAAATTGTAGGAGTTCCAAGCACACTAAAGTTTGAGGACAAATTTATTATTTGTCTATGTTAGCAAAACATAGAAGAATCTATGAAAGCAATTTCCACACACATTTATTTTATTAGAGGTTTCCCAAAATACTTGTTGTATTGTAATACTTGTTGTTGTGATGGTGACCTTCATACTCAGATATTAAGGGCTAGAAATCACTTCAGTGACATAACTCATGAGTGCTATTAAGTAGCTACAAAAACATTTTGTTTTACAGAGGTGCCACTAATGCAGCATTTCCATACTGCATGCACTGGTGCTGTCAGACAACACCCTTGAGATGCCAGTAAGAAGGAAACAAAGTACAGGCCTTCTGGAGGCTCCAAAGGACTGACATCAAAGTCTTAGAACTACTTAGTAGGAAGAGCAGAAGCCTTCCACATCTATATACACATAGTAATGGCTACCTAAAATGAAGTCTTCAAACACGATGAGCCCTCTGTTAATTTGAAGTCATCTCCAATTAAACAAACTTGCTTTTCAAAAAGCTTCTCTTGTGTACACCTTCACAGGAAAGTGGCATATGTATACACATACATATGTCTCCTAAGGAAAAATACTTGGGTAAAGCACATGCCATTTTCTTCTTTAATCCCTTCTCAAAATTCCCTGCCCACAGAAACCACCTCTTTTACATGATTCCTAGAAACAGGTGAGTTCTTTATAGTATTGCTATGAGGCAACATTTCTAGAGAGACACCCACCCCACACCCTCAGGGGTGCACTAGGCAAAACATTTTCTGTAAGTCACTGCTCTCTTCTCCACTGTAACTTTCAGACCTTTAAGCAAATTATCCTTTTCAGGGAAAAAAAAAAACAAAAAAACAACCCAAACTATAAAGTCTTCCTACAGTAAACAATTAGAAGTATTTTGCACTACTTTTCCCATAAAGAAATTAACTGCAGTGCCATTCAACTGTTACACAACCCAACAAGCAAATACTGTTTGTTCTTATCTAGAATAATCTCTTTCTTTTAATACAATCTGTAGAAGTAACAGAGATGCAAACAAAGCAGGTGACTCAGTGAAGTTATTCAGCAGGCTAAAGAATAAGGTTTCCTAAGTAATTTCAGGTCTTCATCAAAAACATTGGTATGGTTCTGCAATGAGTTTATTGCCTTTCCATGAAAAGCAAGAAGAACAGAAAACCACAGTAAACCTTTAAGCAACAGCTGAAGTATCCGTAAGTATCTGGGGTAAAGGACAAGGTGGGGGGAAGGGGGGGGAAGAGACAACTCTTTTCTCTGTTAGATAACGTTTTACAACTAAAAATAGCACAAAACTACCCTCTACCCCAGAGTTTTGATAAGCTTCTGTTTAACAGAGGGAAAGGACAGAAGGAAACTGAAATCACAGAACCTCAGAATCAACCAGGTCAAAGAAGACCTCCGAGATCATCGAGTCCAACCTATGACCAAACACCATCATGTCAACTAGATCACGGCACTAAGTGACACGTCCAGTCTTTCAACAAACACCGCCGGGGACGCTGACTCCACCATCCTAAAGTATCACATAACCCTGTTCAGCAGCAAAAAATTAATTTAAAAAACCCAAAACAAACAATCACGGTCTCCAGGCAACACGCCGATGGGATACACCAAGGAACGGCCTCTTGGATGCTGGGAGCCCGCAGGCACAGAAGCCAGGACACAGCTTTTACAGCCTCCCGGCAGCCGCCGGCACCCGCACACCACCCCCGGCCGCTCCCGGCACCCACCCGGG
>VZRQ01002612.1:296502-328233 GCA_013397975.1 Machaerirhynchus nigripectus
CGCTTGCGCGTGCTGCTACAGGCGCTGCTGCGGAGGCTGCGCGCGCCTCTCCGCCGCGCTCGAGCTGCGTCCGTGCGCGCGCGGCGCGTGGGGCTGCCCCGCGGCGGGGCCGAGCCCTGTGCACGCACACGGAGCCCAGAACATTCCCGGCTGGAAGGGATCCACAGGGGTCATCCAAGTCCAAACTCCTGGCCCTGTACAGGACGGCCTCCCAGTCACCCCATGTGCCTGAGCGCGTTGTCCAAACGCTTCTTGAACTCTGTCAGGCTGGTGCTGTGACCACTTCCCTGGGGAGCCTGTTCCAGTGCCCAACCACCCTCTGGATGAAAAACCATTTCCTAATATCCAGCCTAAAACCTCCTCTGACACAGCTTCGTGCTGTTACCCTCAACATATGGGGCTGCCTGCTCCTGTGCACCTGCTAGGAGCCACAGCAGCACAGGGAGGGGATCCATCCCTCCCCTGGGCTTCCTTGGGGAGAAGCTGGAAAGCGTAACTGTGCCAGCGTGCCTGATCCAAGCTCCTGCCCTGTGAAACACAAGCACAGTCGGCATGAGAGGGATGGCGCTCCTCCTCTGCTTCACATCATCTGCAGAGGAAGTACTTCCTGCTTGGCTCCCTAGCACGGGAAACTCCGAGTCAGCCCCTTCTGAAAGGACCGGTGCAGCTGGGTCCGGGTTCTCTGCTGCGAGTGTGCTGGATCTCAGCTGATGGACATGACGGAGTAATGCCGATCCCCAAGTAAATTGTCATCCCAGGAAACGCTGTAAAAGTTTTACCATGATGAGAGTGCATAAGAAGCATCGCTGTTATCATCTCAGATCGCTGTTAAAATACAAAATAAACTGCCCACAGCACAGAAGCCTGGAAAAGACACAATCCAAGATGTCCAAATGAATATTCACAAAACATAGGAACAACAGGGGTTTTTTTTCCTTTAAATAGCATTTTTTCTACCATTTTGATTTCCCTACCATGGTGATGTGGGAGATGAGGGTAGAGCTGAGCCTCCTCTGTAGCATTACTACAGTAGCAGATCAAGACTACATTTTCTGAGGCCGAAAGACCATTATTCTCAGTTAAGGAAAATGAGTAGGTCATAGTTTGCTGTTCACACAAGACATGTTTTACAACAAGCTCTCAATAAGGTTAGAAGACAGCAAAAAAAATTACATCCATAAGGAAAAGGTATATGAGCAATACACACAGTTACATTAGGAATAACCCCCTCCAGACTTTAGAACAGGCTAGGTCCTTGAGCAGGTAAGAATGTGCTTCCTATACAGCCAGATGATTATGTAAGTGCAGGTTTTACCAGATTACATCACCACCTCAATTCACACATTATTACATCAACCCTTACGTTTTTATCCCATGCGTTTATACTCCTCAGTAAATTCTCTCAGGCTATGTGTACTATATGTACAATCACATTCTGCATATTCCCGTGCTGCAGGGAGGCACCAGAGTAGGACAGAAGCTCCTAGGCAACTGGGTTCACCCAAGCATGGATATTTTTGTAGGACTAGCTGCATGGTCCCCTCAGCAAAGCACAAGTCTCAACTTGCATTTACACATAATATTGAAAATTTTGGCCTAGTTTTATTTTTTGACATCACTTTTTAAACCTCTTATATCAGTATTTACATTCAAACTGGAAAGATATGAAAGCTGTGACCAAAAAAAGAGAACACTAGTATCTGAAGGGAGGGTGTCAAGAGGATGGAGCCAGGATCTTCTCAGTGGTGCTGGTCAATAAGATGAGAGGCAAAAGGAGAAGCTGAAACACGGCAAGTTTCACCTGAACATGAGGAAGATCTTCTTTACTGTGAGGGTGACTGAGCTTTGGAAGAGAATCCCCAGAGATGTTGCGGAGTCTCCCTCCCTGGAGTTACTCAAAAGCCATCTGGAAACAATCCTGAATAACATGCTGTAGGGGTCTCTGCTTGAGCAAGGAGTTTGGACTACAAGACACCCGGTGGTGCCTTCTAACCTTAACCATTCTGTGAACTCTGCTGCATACCGAAGATTCGTGAAATAACTTCTCTCCCTTTCCTCCCGAGCAAGTAGGAAAAATAAAATCAGCATTGGTTCCCCTCTGTTGCATACTTAAGTATTTGCTCTGCTGTGTTAACAATGCCTACAACTGCATAGGTCGGAACAATGCAAGAAAACTGTTCTTACTATGTCCTAGAGGAGGTCACCGTGTTTTCAACTAATAGTCACAAGCAGACCCTGCAAATTTTTTTTCGGTACACATGGAGAGCCTTGGAAGTAAAAGGGACCAAGAGCAGAAGCAAGGTATACTGACCACATTCACCACAGGCACTGCGTTAGGTATATTAGATGCACAGAGATACACACCACAACATCATGTTACTGCATTGGAACAATATCCTGAGGCACTTGACGTCGGTTCCTCCTGCACGCATAAAGCAAACAGTCACATGGCATCACCGGGGTGTTTTCTTTCCCTCTACAGAGGAGATTCTGTTTGCCAGCACCAGTTGAGGGGTCGGCAGCCACCTACAGAGGCGCATCAAAGGAGGCCCCCCACAGCTGCAAAGGGAAACTGTCTGGGATTACACACAGACACTGCCAGCTGGGTGCATAAAGAACTTGATGAGAAATGGCCTAATGCAAGCCTGTTTCCAAGTGAAGCTAAGGCTCATCACGAATGGAAGGGACTGGGGGGAAAAAGAAAAAAAATGCTAATCTTCTCTCTGCACGTGAAGTTTTCTGCTTTCAGTCTGATTTGATTCTGACTGACACATTTCTACTAGCAGTCTTTTTGTCTGTTCTGTTTTGAAATGGGTTCTGTACACAAAATAGGAAATTTTGTTCCTGTAAGAAAAGGAAGCTATCTAATGGATCAAGTACACAATTGCTATTGAATATTCAGAATAAAAGAGAACTTAACATATCTCACCATTGCTAAAGTGTAGGGAATGGAGTTGCAGACAATGAAGCTACAGACAATTTGCAGGTGCTGACAGAGAATATACAGAGCATTATGCTTGACCAGATAGAAATGGATACATGTTTCGATGTGAGACCTTGGCAAAGGCTGCCTGAGTTAAAACAGTGATCTTTTACAATTTAAAGCAAGAATGCAGTTTCGTAGTTTTAAAAGAAATATGCTTTATAAAGGTAGAAATATATTTTAGCAAGTAGAAACATATTTCATGCAAGATAGAATAATGATAAGTTAAAAAGTAAAGAATTTCAAGTTTAGTAATAAACGTTATGGTAGAGTTTATTAGAAAGTTAAGATGTAACAATATTAGCTTGTGCAGTAGGCCTTAACAGCAACGTGATGATTGGTTAAGAAAATACGCATTGCGGTAAAATCATGTACAGTGATGATTGGTAAAAATGTGCTAACAAGCTTTGTGGCATTTGCTTATTGGCTTAAAAAAGTATATAAGGCCTTGTAACAAAAAGTAGAGAGCCTGCTGCGGCACTGGCATCTGCACCTGCTGCAGCTGCCATCACTATTGCTGCTATTGTAACTGCTGCTACTTCTGAAACTGGGATGCTGGTCACAACATCCCTCCTGCTCTATCCTTCAATAGATATGAGACTGATTAAGCAATAAACCATCTCTGTGACATCTCTCAATCATCCGTCCCGCAATCCCGACACTAAAGAAATTGTAGATATTCAAAAATTAAATTGTGGAAATAAAATATCTAGAATAATTAAATGATACGTGAGTTTGGATAAAAACCAAGACCTTAGTTCTGCATGCCTGTAAGCACATTTGTAATGCCATAAATCAATATACACTCCTGTCTCAGTTACTGAAGCTATTAACATGCATAAAGTTCAGCAGGTTTGTAAGACACTGGAACAGTGTGCAACTTATTTTCTCATTATTTTGAGAGGGTCCTAGAGAACTGCAGCTTTGAGTACTGAGAATTTCCTTGATCCTTTCATTAGAGCAGAGAGTTACCTTCATCTTCTAACACAACCCCACATTCAGACAGAAATCATAAGTTGTTGTATCACCACCTAAATTTTAAGCTGCAACCCAGGGAGAAAACTGGAGCAATTGCAATCCTTCCTCTAATAGGGAATATATTGTATCAGGTTTACTGAACATGAAATGCCTCATGCACAAAAGCCTGTGCCTGAAGAACTCAAAGCCAGAAAAACTCTTTGAAGTATCTGTTATATATTCTGTAAACAGCCTTTTCTTCTATCAGCATTCTGCTCAACACGCTGCAAGAGATGGAAATTCAGCCTTAGAGTCAGACTAGTCAATATCTCCCTATATCTCTCTGCTATGTACCTACACAAAAACCTTGACTGTGAGGAAAGATCCCTCACTCTCTCACAGACTCACCTAAGAGAGTCAAGAGTTGGAGGGGTTTTCATGCACCCCAGAGAAACCTCAAAGCCGAGCCATATACACTGGGAAGCCAGGAGAGGGTCCAAGCTACTAGCTCCCTACCCATCTGGGGCACCTTAATTTCAACCCCATGCCCAGCTGCCCAGGCTTTGGAGTACACTGTGGCTCTTCAGAGGTGGCAAGAACACCCTTTCCCTTCTGAGGCTCTTCAGGGTTGACCCTACCGCATAAACACATGCTTCAGAGCTGACTTGATCCTTAAATTGGCCTCCTGGCTTCAGGGGTGACTTGAAGCCCTTACATGCCATGTGGTCTCTCTTTCTCCAGGAACATGATCCTCCTAGCCATCATCATTCAACTTCCCCAGCCTTCAGGTCTTCACAGGTAAGTCCTGAACCTCCCTGGCCTCAGAAGCTTCTGAGAGGCAACTCAAGAGCCACTAGTCCATTCTTAGAGGGGCTTGACCTCATCCTCTACCTGGTTTCAAGGGTGGCATCCCCAAGCCAGGTAGAGGATGGTGAAATCCCAAGCCAGGTTGCCTTGTTCTATGATCCCCTTGGCCCCCAGGGACAACCTGACCCTCTGCAACCACATAGTTTAGAAGAGGATTCAGACGAATTTGGATTGTCCCACTCTTGCTCAACCCCACTGACAGCTTCAGCATCCCAGTTTCCTGCTGCTGGTCACACACCCCCACACCCATTCCACCCACACCAGCCATTCAGTCCCTACAACTCTTCAGGGGCAGCATGAATTGGCCCCAGCCACCCCAGAGGAGCCTCAAAGCCTAGGCAAGGGTGACTCAGGGAGCCCTCAGCTCCAGGGTGCAGTCCTGTAGGGTCTGAACAGGATGAGCAGACCTGGGAGCTGGTATTGAGGTTCATCAACAGTCCCAGACTGCTGAAGGCAGGGTGATGACGTAGATGGAGGTCTAGCCTGGAACTCCTGTCAGGTGGAGCAGCAAAAGGCAAGGCTGAAGACAAAGCCACAAAGACCATGGTCCAGCCCAGAGACAGGAACAAAGACTGGAGACAATGTGCCTCCACCAATATAGCTTGATGCAAGGCTGAAGGCTCAGGAATGATCTTAAATGGACATCCCAGGATATGGGCAGAGGATGTGGGTGGAGGCCCCAGGTGAGGCTGGTTGGGGACATAAAAGGCTGTTGATCCATTCAGTGCCCCAACACCCTGTCAAAATTGCTCACTGCAACACAGGGCTGGGTGGGGAAAGATACAGAAAGGAGTTCACACATTAGCAGAGTGAGAGTCCCTTTGTCTTGGGGACCATGTCTGGCTTCTTCCACTCTGATGATTTGGATCAAACACAACTTTTAACTTTTTCATATCCTCAGGATGTTAGAAGCCCACTGACAGAAGCATGATGTAAAAACTAGGAGTTAAGCACTGCCTGCTCTGTACCTGGCTAGAGTCTGCACAGAGCCTGCAGCAGGGAGGGTGGGCAAAGGCTGGGAAGCAGAGCACCTATCAGATCATTCCAAGCAGCTTGTGAGGCGCAGACCTAAATGGCACATTTCGGGAAGGCATCACACTTGGATGTGATGAAGTGGTACAGCTTAATGAAATTTCTTATGAGATTAGCACAGGAATCTCAACTGCTTTGACACCAAGAAGTGATGTCTCTGTGGGAATTGTGTTTTTCCTTTGATTTTATGGACTGAAGGGTTCTGCAAGACTGCATCAAAGTAGCAGAGATCCAGAGTTCTGTAGGGGGGAAAAGGATGAAAATCTGAAATTCACAGAGAGAAGTCAAAAAGAATCAAAAAATGTATTCCAGTGTAGCCTGGAAGTAAATGCCACCTTAATGAAATACTGAAAAAGATTCATAGGCTGAGGAGGACTCAGACAGTGCCTACGTAACTGTCTTACTTCCTCTTCAGGAGCCTTGGGACAAGGGTGTTACAGAACCAGGATAACCATGATGGTTCTGCAAGTCTGAGCAAATATGAATTCACAGTGTTATTCACCCCATTGTACAGAAATTAGCTTTGGCTTGAAACCTTGCTGAACAACTCCTGGAGCTGTCACACTTGTAGAACCAAGGAGAAGTTAACACAATCACAATTGCTAGGATTTCTGTTTAGCACCTGCACTATGCCTGTAGAGGTTCTGCTTGATGGGCGGGTCATCTGTCCGGGAACCAGGGAAGTGACTTTTAAAACCAGAAAGGTCCAGAGCACTCGCTGGGTATGAAATGCATTAAAGAACTCTAGTACGTGGACAAAAGTTTTGCCGAGTCCCTTCTCTGTGGTGTTGTTCACGCTGAGTGACAATGGGCTTGCTTAATAGTCTGAAATTTACTGCCTGCTTGTAATGTGAATACAGTTTTAAACAGCTTTGGATCCTTTCTAAGGCATTAGGAGTAACCCCAAAGATTAAAAACAAATTTGTAATTCATTTGGTTGGAAAAAAAACCCATGTTGTCAGGACTAACAAAGATTTGTGCAATGGCTGTCGGGGCTGTCAAGCCCTAACAGAGTCCTGGTGAATTCCTGCTGTAGTATTTATTGCCTGAAGGTTCGCTGCTCAGTAAACAGAATGGTACATTTAAATTTAAGATTGCTTTTAGAATTTGCTACTCCTGGGCATGGACAGGGTAAAGGAGATGATGAAATTCCTTAAAAGAGGCAATAAATTCAACAGGGCTAAATCATTTGTTTGGATTCCAGCCATGGCATGAAAGCTAGGAGCAAGAGAGGCAGGTTGGTTTGATTGAAAGGAAAAGAAGCTTTCTTCTTGGGTACATAGTGCAACCATACCCCTGACTACACAGATGGAAATGAAACACCGAGGGAGGAAAGGGGAACAGACATGAGAGAAAGTATTTGCTCAGCTCTGTTCTGATATTGGCAGTCAGAACTGGCAATCTCAAGCGGGTTACAACTTGTCTTGCTGTTGCAGCAAAAACCTGTGTTCTTACCCATCTCCTCTAATTTCTGATGGATGCACTAGAATTTTCAAACTTATAAAAAGGAGTTCAAGAAGGCTGAATCTCACTGTCAACCAGCATATTAATTTAGTCACAGCTCTCTGACACAAAGGGGTCTCTATTGTGTGGATTTTTCCATCCCATTTTTATGGGATGGAAAGAAGATTAGTATCTTCTGTGTGTGGCACAACATATAACACATGGGTGATAATCCTCATATCAAGCACGAGGATTCTCCTGGCAGGTCCTTACTTTGCCTGCGAAGGCTATTTAAGCCCCCTAAGTCTTTACAACTTTTCTCTGGTATGAATTTTCCAATATCCACAGTTTCGTGTTCTTCCTTGGATCCAGTGATGACAAGGGAGGACAATGCATTCACCATATGGTGCTAAGAAGTGCTGGATTTTGGTAGTTCCGAGGCTAGTGGAGTTAAAAGACCAGATTTGGAGGTATTAATTTCAGGAACTCCTGAGCACAAATAAGATGTTAAACACTGAAGGAGGAGGTCTACAACCAGTACTTGCTCTCTCTCTGCTTTTTCTAAGGGAAAGAGAGTTCTCCATTCAATCCATGATCCAGATTGGTGACTGGGAAAGGCTTGGATGGGGCCCTAATTGTCCTGGTCAGCCTCACTGCACCCGTATCATCAGCTCAATCACCCCATTTCAGCTCAGGTCTGGGTCATTAGGCCTGCTCTGAGCCTCCTGTTCCTGAATTATTGTTCAGATTTTCTGGGCTGGCCTTGGACCCAACTCATGACCTTGTCTCTGCCTGATGATAGTTGGACTGTCAGTGGGACCTATTTCTATCACAACCCCACTAGGCTGCTGTGGGACTGCTTCACCTAGGTTGTGTCTACCCTCGGCTTCTGGCTTACATGATCCCTGAAGACTCACCCCATTTTTCATGCCTCCTCTCCTGAAGCCTCATCAATCTACACCCTCTACCCATGTTCAGGAGCCCCATTTCAGCTTGCTGGACTGTTGGTTGCTATCAAAACTGTTGCTCTGTTCACCCTTCCCGGGCATGTTGGTACTGTGCCCCAACAGCAAGGGCACTGCCCTGTCTGTGCTGTGGTCACCCTCAGCTCACCTTCCCTCGTGAAAGAGCCTTGAGATTGCTCCTCTCTTGACAGTCTGTGGGGATTGTAGGAGAAAGGGAAGTCTGCAAGGAGTGGCTGGGAAAGAGAGGGAGATGGGAGAACGGCAGGGAAGGTGTCATTCCCCAGCTGCCGCCACTAATTCTTATCTTTCTGACAGCCAATCTCGGCTGTGTCACAGGAGATCACAACAAATGTGCTGTTTCTCCAGCACTTCAGAAGGAGCAGTGATAGTTCCCACTCCTTGGAGCTTGGTACATTCTCTCCCCATTCATCTCATTCCTGCTAGGAGCTACCTACTCTGAAAAGATCTCTGTGTGGTGGATCAGCCTCCTTTATTGCTGCTAATGTGTGAACTTTTTATTCCCTAGGGAAATGTCCAAATTCTGGCAACTACTGCCTCATGAGCAGACCAGTTACCTCTATCCTCCTACCATGCCTCTGGAATGGCCTTATTTCTCCTCTTTTTTGGTGTTGTTTTTGGGGAAGTTTTCTGTGTAAGTATGTTAACAAGCCCACATGAAGCCAGATGCCATTTCCACAGCTGCACCTTGTAAAGTGGGCACCAATGAAACTTTATCTCATCCAGGTCCAGCAGTGGGGAAGATACCCTGCTCATACCTGGAGGAACTGAGGAGGAGAAGGTGATGATGGCAAAGTCTCACCGGAATTGATCCACCAGGTCAGAGTGAGATTAATATTTAGAAGAATGTGTACAAACACCAGGGATAGCCATAGTTACACAGCTAAAGGACAAGTAATACAAATACAGAGGGAGCTTGTCCTGTCATCCTTCAGGACACATAATATCAACCAAAGCCAGAGGAAAAGAGCAGCAGAAAAGCCTCTATTCAGCAGGGAGCACATGCAGCTGTTGAAAAGACCTTCTGAGTGTGGCCAGGTTATTCACATGTGCAGAGTTAAGTGTGTACTTAGGCTCTCTCCTAAATAGGGGCCCAAAGGCAGTCAGGATTTGACCCAGATCACATAATGATTTAGTGAGGCTGTAGGAAATAATCTCTGGATGCACCGTCCCTTTCTCCAGCCAGTGAATCATGGTGCCTCTCCAGGAAATCTGACTGGCAGAATCCTGGGGGGCTGGGAAAGTAGGAAAATAAAAAAGGATTTCCATTTTATCAAGATAAAGCTGTAGCCAGAGCTGATAACAGGTTACTTGAAAAGAATGCTGGTCATGTACGCTTAGTGATTGTTGCTTAATTTGTTTAAGCTGAAAAAGCCTATTTCTACAGTGGAATACAAATTAGGGTAATTATGTTGTGATGGAGTACTGCATGTGTAAGATGAAAGCCTTTCTTTACAAAAGCCTCTTCATCACTTGAGTAGAAGAAAATAAAATCCTGCTTAAACAACTTGTTGTTTTCTGTATTTCCATTTGAACAAAAGACTTGAATCTTTTTTTTCCCCCTGTAATATTGCATGGTTTGGTTTTCTAAAAGTGCTTTTACTTTTGACAACCTCACAATTAAACCCCTCAACATACATTCCGATATGTAAATATAAAAGGCTGATGTAAACATTGTAATGTATAATTGTTTCACAGCCTCTGTAGACTATTAGTAGTCAGGCATTTAGATTACATCTTTTTCATATTCTCCTGACCTTTCGTTAGTCTTCTGACTTATGAACTGAGTTGCTCATAAGCTCTCGTCTGTTTTAGCATTCTGTAAGTGTCGTAATAGCACGATACAAAGTGATGTTTGTAGTTGTTTAAAATAAAGTACTGCAGGTTTTTATATATGTTTTACAGTCAGATCATTTGATCATGAATTACTCAGATGCAGATTGAAAGCAATTCACTACATCTATGTATCCATGATAATTATTCTTATTTCAACCTATAAAAATCATTATTTCCACTTCCTATGTGAACTGCAGTTACTGTTTCACAAGGGACAGCTTCTTAAGCATCAGTACCTATGAAATGCTTATTGCACAGGCTTACTCATGCACTTACAGACTTGCACATTTATCCAAATGATCTTATCCAGGCCATCCTTATTCACGTGAGCAAATCTTGTATTAGTTCCAGTGAATTGCTGTCTAACTAAGACCGACTTGCGGAAGTAAGAATTTGCAGGATTGTGCCCTTAGTTAACATGACAGGTGAGAAAATCAATTTCCTTGTATGGGAGAAGTAGACAGTGTTAAAGTGAATACCCAGAGAATCATTATTCATTCTCTTCACGCTATAATTCAAAACCAGTATTTGAAGTTTGGGGATGTTGTCTTAATTAGGATTATTTTAAATTGTCAATTTAAAGACTGGCAATTTAATTACCAGGAAAACAGATCAAAGTAAATGCCTGAAATGTACATTTTAAAATGACTTATCAAGGAAGATGGAATCCAATAAAATAAGGGGGGAAAGAAAGTAAATATGCAGATTACCCAAGTACCCCCCTCCCAGGGAATTAAGAAGACTCCCTCCCTGGCTGCATGTGCTTGACTGAAAAACCAGTCATCCTTGTATGAAATAGCTATGTCAGACGTGGTATATGCACATGTACAGAGAAAGACAGAGGATTGATCCGAATCTAAAAGAAAATGTTATTTTCTAGGTAACTTTTGCAAAAATAAGGGTGCTATTATGCATTATATTGCTGTATTTGCAGCATCTGTCCATTGCAAGTAAGGTGTCTGAATCTCAGCATTTACAGCTATGATTGACGGTGATACAAGCGATACACCTAAAAATGGTAGATGTAATTGGACTTGCAACAGCACAGAGCCTCATCCCTCAGAGGAGTCTTGGCAGGAGGGCAGAAAGTGCACAGTCCTGCTTACCTTAGGAAGATGCAAACATGAGGAGGGGAACAGCCCTAATACCTCTCTGTATGGGTGCAGGGGAGCTGAATTCACTCATTACTTTCCATGGGGACCTACCATGTATTGTGTTTGTTCTCACTGGTTCATGATGTCCAGTAACCTGGGTTAAAACATATTCCTAGAGTTTCTAAAATTACACAATGCAGGAAGTATCAGAAGCAAAAGTTACTCACTAGATATCTATCCTTTTTGTAAAATTTCTTTAGTCTATTACAACTCCAACTGCTTTTTATATATTCAGTAAATAGGAGGCCAAATCAAAAGGCGTAATATGATTAAAAGGCAATCAAAACAATCAGTCACTCTTAAATGCTTGGGGAAAGTCCACTGGATTTTTGTGACTCTATGCAAAAGTGACTCCTCAGGCAGAACATTTTTTATTGTCTTTTTGTTTCCCTTTCCTGAATGAAGAAGTCAGTATATGCTATGCAAGAAAATATTTTTGTTATTTTATTTGGTGAATATTTACACTGAGCTTATCTTGTCTCCTTCTGACATTACTTGAAGTATTTTATTTAGTAGTCTGAGATAAAGAGCAGGTTTTTTCCATTTCAGTTCTCCAAAGTGATGCTTGCAGTCACACAATTCATCAGGATGCACCAACACTTCCTTGGTATACAGGTATCACACCTTACAGTAGAGTACATTTTAACAAACAGTATTCAAATCTTTTGTAATGATGGTACCCTTATGTTCAGCTCTGGCAGTAAAGGGAGCATGGGGGTTTATCTGTGTGATCCAAAACAAGTCAGCTCACAGTCTTGACCTAGCAGAGCTTTGGGTGATTATTATCATAACACAATATTATATGTTTATAAGGTTATTCTGCCCTCTGAGCCTTCCACTGGCATCCCGTGGGAGTTGCCCCTGTGTCTCTGACAGCTGAATTGGTCCTCGGTGAATTTTTAGCACATGGACCTGTGCACACAACTTTGGTTAACAATAACATGTTGCTATGGGAGCTCGGTGTGTGCAACTCCCTGCTTACTGTGCCGAAAATTGCTCTGGAAGGCAAATGTAAGTATGTCTGGTATTAGTCTAATTATTAAGTAGAATTAGAATCTTGTGCTCTGTGAATATCAACCAGAGAAGGAGCTTAGCATGAATAAAGATGCTTGCCAGCAGTGGCTGAGGTGCTTCTTCTGCTTTCCTTTAAACAGAAATCACATCCGTAGCTGGGAGACTAATTATTTTGGAACCTAAGGGAAATGCAGCCTATATAAGAGAGAAAGTGATCTGCAGTTAAGGATCAGTGAGCCAGCTAATGGCTGGTTAGTCAGGAGGGTACAACTCCAGAATGTTAATAAAATATGTCTGAAGACCAACACCTCAGGGAAGAGGCTGAATGCTGCAGAAGATATATGTAGACAGAGGCTCTGTTGTTTTCTGCTGCCGAACTACTCCTTTAAAGCTACTACTTTAAAAACTGTTTTGAGACTTGTTTATGAATATCAAAATACCAGCAGGATAATAAAGCAAAACTCACTGTGGCTGAAGCAAATACTGTTGCTAAAAGAAAAACATTACCCGTTTGTGAATTACATAAAACATGTTTGCTGAGCAGGTGTGCAGTGCAGTACTCTTGTATAGTAGAGGCTTGGCTATTTTTTGTCATGCCCTCACTAATAGAGATCATGACTTATTAACCAAAACAGCATGTAACATTTAAAAATATAATATAAACACTAGCTGTTTTATCCTTACAAGAAACAGCTCAGGCCAATACCATGGCTTTATTTTGTGAACAGAGGGTATAAAGTAGAAATCAGCTAGAGGTTTTGACAAGAAAGCCTGTAGGAAATACCAAATTGCTACTTATTGTGTAGTACATAAAATAGTTATTACATTATTTTTCTTGATGTAGTGCATGCAGCTGTGTAATAAATGCTGCAGAATAGTATTTCGATAAACACAAGAGAACACCTCCCTCCTTAAAACTTCCCCTCTTAGAGGACCAACTGCTGTGATCCTATGAGCCCTGCACCCAGACTTGCTTGGGGCTTAAGACCACAGGATGGATCCCACACATCTTGAAGACCTGAGCAACAGGGAAACGGCAGGAATAGCTCAGAGGCGGGTGACAGCACAGCTCCTTGGTATGTGAGGACCCAGCCATCACAGCCTCCACCACTCCATCCCTTCATGCTGCAGCTCAAATCCATCTGTCCGTTGCCCTCTGAGAGATTTCTGTCCAACACAGAGCCTTTTTATAATGTTAGTAAGAGGCAGGTATACCTATTTGTTGTATTTTACAACTCTTTTACATCTCAAACCACAGCACCAGTTGCTTTGCTTAAATGAATTTACTATCTGGTGGTTTACTGATTACTCATATCAGTTTCCTAAACAAGAGGGACAGGCATTTTTTGTCTGAGAAGGTGCTAGTGAGACTGATACTGTGACAGTGATATTGTCCCCAAGGCATCCTGCAGTGTCACCCTTATAGAAGCAGATCTCAAGGGAAATGAAACTTTTTACATTAGACCTGAAAGATTACTTCAGCCATGCTTAATGTTATGGTGTCAACAGCAGTCTTCTGCAAATAATGTCATCACACAAGCAGTCTCTTGTAGTCTAACCTCTTCTTCTGCAGGAGTTTATAATGTATTGTCTAGTCTGATTACTCCACCTCCTCCTCTACTTCTGCTGCTAGTTTTTGTAGTCATGGTAGTTCCACCTTCAAAAAACTATTTGGAACGCAGAAAAAAATCTTTTATACCAATTACACTGAAACAAGAACACAACTGTTATCATTAGAGTCATTCCAATTTACAACACCCTAATTAAACTTGCTCTTGAGTTGCTTAAAACATCCCCAGGAAAAATGTGTCAGCAGGTATTTTTGTAGTTCTCAGCTTCTGAAAACAGATATTTTTAGTATACTAGTCCTTTTTCGGGCAGCGTATAATATTTAAACAAAATATTTTTAGGAATTAGGGACATTTCAGAATAAACGAGTGTGTGTATATATATACATACATATATATATATATATATAACAAGGGGATAGAACTCACAAGTAGTCCAGAGCCACTGAAGGACTTCTGCTCCATTGAGAAACATTAAGTGTCCAGTTTGGAAGATGAAACAGTAGAAACTTTTAATCTAGGAAGGAAGGG
This sequence comes from Machaerirhynchus nigripectus, assembly GCA_013397975.1. Taxonomy (NCBI): domain Eukaryota; kingdom Metazoa; phylum Chordata; class Aves; order Passeriformes; family Dicruridae; genus Machaerirhynchus; species Machaerirhynchus nigripectus. The sequence goes on from VZRQ01002612.1 coordinate 310,871, forward strand.
AAGTAGCCAGACCATGGTCTCCGCAGTCACATGGTGCAACACTGAATCAGATGATGAATGTGTGCCTACAGGGAGCGGGACATTACCAGCCTCTAATGAGGCCTCCTTGCTTATGGCTGTGCCATTAAATGGTATCTTTCTTACCTGTTGGCCATGTGTTACTTGGATAGTTGGCATTTTATAATACCAGCCATTTTATCACACCCCATAGGGATTTGAATGAAAAATGTCCAGAGCATCCCATACAACCAGTAATAGACACAGATACAAAACATTGTATAGCAGACTTAAGCAAAAGTTTATCCTAATTTCCGCATTCTTCTGCCTACAATAAGCTCTGGCATCTTTTTCATATTTGTAATCCCATGTTGGTAGAGATAGACATAAATTCAAAACAATGCTTTGGCGTACTTCCCAACAAAATGAGTTCATACATTGAGAAATGGATTCTTAACAGAAAGTGCATGTTTGTAATTGGGTTTGACCTGTTTTCATTTCCATGTCATTTGTAATTTTGTAACAATGAAGCTTGCAGGAAAAACTCATTGAGTGTTTACAGTGAGACCCTTCCAAAATGCAGTCAGTGTGTTTGGTATTTGAAAACACATCCACAGCTCATGAAGCCCCAGAGTGAAAGGAAATCTGGACTGAGTTTTCAAAAGCAGAAAATGGGAATCTGCACACAGAACTGGGTGTTGGGTTGCACAGCTGCAGTGGACTGTCCCCTGACTGGGAACCAGAGCAATCAGGCAAAAACTGGAGCTTGTGTGCATTGCTGTACTGGTGAGGAAATACTTGCCTACATTATTTCAGTGATACTGTCGTATATTTGTTACTTTGAGATGATGTAAGAGATCCTGCTTTCCTAATCACGGGAAATAATAAATAATGAGAAATAATCTTCTGGGCTGTGCTAGCAAATGTGGACTGGAGAAGACAACAGCACGGCACATTTCTGCTCAGGTAACTAACTGCCCCCAAAAGTGTCTTTACCAAAATGCTTCAAATTCCTGAGCAGACTAATGCTTCTGGATTGACTTGTGAGACGCTTGACTGTGTCAGGTCCCTGAGGGCACCTTCAAGCCCTACTCTCCTCAACAGTCTTCCCAGTGACCTCCATGCACACCAGCTCCACCCAGGGCACAGGACTATCTTTTGGCTCAGCCATGCCCCATCTCAGCCACATCTCTGCACTGTCTCTGGCCGGAGCTGGGCCCAGCAACATGGGGAGCTTTTCTCCTGGGTTCACTGATTCCCAAAAGTGTTGAGGGCTCTTGGCACCCACAGGACAGCACCCATCAGGGGTCATGGCCAGCCCTGGGGTCCATGAAGCACCCCACCCCATTCATGGGACAGCCCCACTCCTGCTGCACCCCACAGAACACCTGGTTTTGGCAACAACCTGGAATGAGGAGCAGGGATAGCAACCATCAGTCTCACCTGAACATAACAGAGCCAAAACAACTGCAGTTTCCCATGCATACTGCACCTTCTGATCAGGGGATTGGGGGAAAAAAAGTAAAATTTGTCCTTTTTACTATTGCTTTTATGTTCACAGATGTGGCTATACATTTTCTGTGTGTCCAAATAGTTTTCTACCACATGCATCTGAAGTTTCTTTTGATGTCTGTTGTCTTTTCCACTTTTTTTTTCCCCTCAGTTCTTCAAACTTCATATACTGGTGTGATATACGCATTTCATTATGTCTGAAGCCACTGTGCTCATAACCTGGGAACCAAACCCTCACAAGGGCCAAAGACCGCATCCCTCCTAGCTTCAGTTCCTAAATCCTAAATTTTGTATGGATTCTGATGGCTTGAGGGCTTTTATCTGAGAAACTGACCAATCAGTCTGACATATTTTAAAGGATATTGAGTTCACACTTTTCTCTAAACCTGGATGTTTTATTTCCTCAGCTCTTCTTATTTGCTTTATTTAAGGAATAGTAATGTGTCTCCAGTTTTGATTAATGTTGTTTGTAGTCCACTCTCCTAGCCTGCAGTGGAGAAGAAAATATGTTTTCGAAGACCAAATGTCAATAATAAGTTATTACATCTGATGTAGCAAAGCTGTAGCCCATGTTATCACCATCTTTTATTCCATAGAGCTTCCTGGTCTATTCCATTAAAAGATCTGCTTTCTTGAAGTCTCCTCAAAAGAAATTTTATGGGATTTTTGATCAAGACAATGCTGCAATCTTTGAGTCTCAATACAGTACAAAATATTCTCTCTTTTTCTCTTTAAAAAATTTGCAAGCAGTTTTTTTATCCTGTTCTATGGAATAAAAGGCTGGGAGTTAAAAGGATAACATTTGATAGAATACTTCTTTATTGAAAAGTGTCTGTGAATAACCCAAGGGGTGTTGGTTGAGATTTGACTGACCCACCAATCCTTGAAAATTGTACCTTGTGCAGAAGAGGGAATTGTTGTTCTTCATCTGCATTGAGAAAGGGCAGGTTGCCACAGACCTCTCCTGCATGGGGAATGTTTGTGTCTCCTGAGGACCACGTTGAGGAGGGCCTCAGGTCCGTGGGGCAGTGCTGAGTTACCTGTCCCGCAGCAGGGTGTGTGCCTGGGGCGCAGCCCCGCAGAGTGCTGAGAGCTTCTCTGAAACACTGAGCTCTCTGACTCAGGAGGAAAATGAGTGAAGGGCCACATCTCTTTGTGACATCTCACAGGACTAGATCATGACTTTAATGCTGTAATTCGTTACTGTTCAGGAAACATCAGCTTAAAAACATACTATGCAGTGTTACATGGGTGTGTCTCAAGCCTGATTGCTTTACAAATGGCCTTTTCCTCTTGTAGGGACCCCTGTGGATCTAATTCAGGCCACATCCTTCTGTTAATCCACCTTAATTCCCATTACCTTCAGAGAGTGTGTCCCACATGAAACAGTGGGTTATTGTGGAAATTTACAGCTTGCTTTTTATTTTTCCAATATATTTATGACTGTTGTTTTGCAGAGTTTTTGTAGTCTGCATAAGTCCCTGAAATTATTTCAAAATTTAAGAGTCTAAGTTAATGAATCTGCAACATCTCTTGTTTTCAGAGTATTACAATTTTTTAAAGGCATTATAGCAGTAAGATCTTTGTTCCATAAAATACACTTACAGTGTGTTTTTCTTAGTTCTTTACGCATCTGATGTCGTAATAGGCTTTGCAAACTCTGTCACAGTCAGTGAGAAAGTAGTTTCCTGTCGATGACAGAGCATTGGCTTGCCATTTTAATGTTTTTGCCTCCACTTCTTTTTTGGGACTGATATTCAGACATTTATAACCCTCTTGCAGCAGATAAATTTGTTCATTGCCATTTCAGCCATTTAGCATTTTTCCTTAGGTGGACATTCTTTGGGTTTTGTGACAAAATGTCATTACAGAAAGAGATAGAAAACTTGGCATATCAGGAAATACATTTCGAAAGTAACATTTGGTTGTCTTTTAGTATACACCTGGCTAAGGTATGAAGACCACAGCCACTGACTCTTTGGAGTTACAAGCTGTGGAGTTTTCAAACTTTCTGAAAGTAATTTGTTTAGGTCCACCCATCCATGAGAGGTAAATATGAAATATTGGCATTTATCCACATTGCTTTAAAGACAAGAAGGAATAAAGCTCCCCCCGTTTTCAGATTTATTACTTTGTGTTACATTAGCATTCCCCTCCTACCAAAAATTTCACTGTGTCTATGAAAAGACTTTTTTGAGAACTATGCAATCTACAGTTTACAGATATTCAGATATTAATGCACCAGCTTCTTATCTGAGTAGGTTCTGTATTTAACACCATGATAAACTAAAGACAGCAGGTTTGCTGAGTCTGGAGACTAAATGCACTCTCTTGGCTCTGCTTCTTCAAATATGTTTGCCTCTACTTGTCAGGTAGGCCATATAGTAAGGCAAACTGGAATTATTTACTGTGCTATTGCACTGGAGATAAAAATGGCACAAATATGTGATTTCAGTGAAAAATTATTCTTCATCCGGATCCCTGTGCAAGGTGGTCAGGGTGGCTGGAGGCTGTCTTCTGCAAGGCATGGCTATAAGATGTCCTTTGCCTCAGAAGATCCAGTCTCAGCTCCTTACCACAGGCTTGCAGGCACTGGGGAATTACTGAGTTCTACTCCAGCTTCCCAGGATTATTTATGTATTTGGCTAGGTGTCTTCTCTCTTCTGGCTGGCTGCCCTACCCCCTAGGTTTTTATTTGATGTTCCTTCTTGCCTGTCTTCCTCCTGGCCTCATAACTCTTGCATTCCTGTCTCTGCCACAATCCAGGGGTAGAGGATGTGGCCCCCGCTCAGCCACTCTCCACTTACAAGGCTCCCCAGGAAAGCTGTGCTGTACCTCTCAACCCTTCAACAGCTCTCAGCCCACCTCACTTAAAACTTCTCCCTTATCAGTCAGACTGTCTCTGAAAACAAATTCAAGCTCCCAATGCAGGGCAAATCAGGCTGGTGAAGCCTAATGAGGGGTGAGAGCTAAAGCACAGCTATGAGAGGCTCCCTGCCTGATATTGGGCACCAGGTAGATTGTCTTCTGAATATAAGTGTTTAATTTTAAAGATTTCACCCCATGTGATGAAGCACCTAATCTGCTTGTGAAACCTACTCAGGAAGCAATAAGGTGCCTTTCTGGATCACACCAGGGTTGTCAGAACCATGCTACATTCAGAAACACAGCAGTCAGCTCACCCTGCGCCCACTGCCAATGCTGCGGTCCAAAACCCATTGCCAGCTGGAGTCTGGTGCCATAAAACATTTGGCACTGAGTGCTGCATGATCCTTGAAGACACTGGTTCTTGGCAGGAAAGAAGCCTTGGCCTCCTTAGAAATTGCCCCAAGGGGTGAATTTTCTTTATTCACCTCTTTTTTTTTTTTCCCCCCCTTCCCATCACTACATCTTTCAGTAGATTTTGTAGGTGGAGTGTGTTTCAACACTTCTAAGGTACCATGAAGATGTTAATAAAATTTGTGAGCGAGAACAGTTGATCTCTCTAACAGTAATATAGTCCAAGCTGCACTACGTTTCATTTATTATTTTGTAAATTATTTCATTAAATTAACCTTTCTTTAAAACCTGCTATATATAAAAATGTGTCTTTTTCCTACAGACACTGCACTACTGTGATTTTGCTTCACATAAACAATTCCACCTTTTCTTTATCCTTTTGTAATTGTTGGGAAGGACTTGAAGTGACTAAGAAATAGTCAAATAGGAAATGTAATTTCATTCAGGTATAATCAGAGTTAAGGAAGAGATATATGCCACTTTCTCAGTCCTTACTCACAGGTAGTGTGAATATCTGGGAAACTACACCCAAATGCTGCCATATTCCCCAGTCTGCATTTGCTTTCCTAATAGATATGGGAAAAGTGTCAGATGCTTCTTGGAAGATCTGAATGATGACATTAGAAATAACGAAAAGCTGCAGTTAAATAATACCTTAGCACTGCAGCTGTGGAGTGGGCAAATACAAAAACTATTGAAAAGCTGTACTGGATTCTCATTGTTCAAAAGAGGGCATTCTAGCAAAAGGTGGTACAGAAGACAAAAAGCTATTTTTTATACTCAGAGTTGGTTAAAGCAAGTTTCCTGGGCTGATGTGCCTACAGATAATCTGAGACAAGCTTATTCAGTAACATCAGCTTCTATGGTGTGTTTGGAAAAAGTAAACAGCTTTTCCCTTAACTGTAAAATAGCAGTTCAAGCTATTTCTTTAGAGGGAAAGGAAGATTTTTACCATCACATCTCAATACCTGTCTCTCATATTGCCTCCATGACAACTGCCAGGTGATGTCTGTCATGGAAACGAATACTCTTCACCTTTCCTGATTTTTAGCAGCTGGCCTGCTTCTGGGTCCTGCTGTTGTTGCTGCTCTCCATCAGAGCCTTCTCAGGCAGATTGGGAGTCAGGATTTAGTCCTGTTTAGGGGTGAGGAAAACATGGAGCAATTTTAATTTCAGATTCATTCCGAAACCAAATTTAGTTTAGTTTTAGGGTTTACCCACAGCCATGCTGAGCATTTATCAGTCGTGACCATCACTTTCTTTAAAAGTAAGGATTAGAGAGAAAATGGAGCTTAACTGCACTTTAAAACAGCAACATTGCAGCTCGACTCCTCAGTTGCAGTGCAATATGGAAAATTAATTAATTCCTCACATTTGGCCCAATGTTGCTGTCCTGAAGTCCCTAAACTGAGAAGAAGGCAGAGTAGCCATCCTTCTAAGTTGAAAGAGATGGCAAAGTCCGTCCTAGCTTGTCTTGGTCTGTATAACTGGCGCGTAGTTTCAGATTAACAGAACTAACCTGGATATTAATACCTAGCAGCCATTGTTATAAGGTAACATCACTATTGGTTTGTTAAGTTTTGTTTGGGTTTTTTTTCCCTCTGAACAATAATTAATCTAGTTTGCTTTATATGGAGCAGTCTATTTATTTTCCTGAAATTACTTATGCCACTGTGAAAAGTAATAGACTTTTTGTCTGATCTCAGTCTCTAGATGGCTGAGAGCATACCTGAAAAATACCAGTGTTGCAGTGACAATGCACTGTTTATTCAACGTTATGCACGTCGTGCCTACGAAGGTCAGAGGAGTTTCATGTTAAATTTTGGTAATGTGGTAAAGTCTTTTCTCTCTGGTTTATGTTTCAGCAAAGAATTAAACAGAACATGAACTTACAGGCAGATCAGAAAACAGATTGAAATGCTGGAGCAAGTTTGTAACTGTCCTTGATACTGTCTTTTGAGATGGATATATATCATGTAAATCTCGCTACAATAATTCTTGAGGTTGGCTGACTCCTGAATGCTTAATCTTTTGACCTTTATGATGTATTAATGTTTTCAACATATTAATCTAAACTTTTAAGGAGAAGGCATCTCAAATCATGTGTGGAGAAAAAAAAAAGAAAGGAAAGAAATCTGGAACCAATAAACTTGTGGAGCTTGTAAATTCTTTCTTTCCAAGTTATTCGTCCTAAAGAGGGTACAGGCTCTGCTTCTTAGAAACAAAAATGCAGACAGAGGAATGGGACACTTAATGAGCATAATATATCTGGAGGCTTCAGACTGATGGCAACCTGTGTTGAAGTATCTGCCTTTCCAGTCAAATCCCTTAAATTTCTCTCCCAAAATGAAAGGTTCCTACTACAAAAAAGTCAAAATTAGTGGAAAATTAATCAAAACCTGACTGGAGGACACTGATCTTCAATGCAGGTTATGTCCACGTTAAGTTTGCTGTGATTCTCATAATTTAGGAGGTTTAGTCTATGTGGAAAACTTTTTTTTTCTGTTTTCTTTTTTTTTTTTTTTAACCATCACCACTTCAAAAGTGGATGAAAGAACATTGTAAAAAAAAGACTTAGGAAAATCATTTAGGGGCAAAAGCCACAGAGAGGAAATTCAAAGCCACAGAATATTTTTTTAGGAAAGCTGATCACATGAAAACAGGAAAGGAGATGATTAAATTGAAAATATTTGGCAGCCTTAAGTATAATAGACACCAGTAATCATTTGCTGATGTGTTTACTGTATAAGCTGCACATGAACAAGCTAAGTATATACAATATGTCAGATTTCAGGTGTGAGCCAGGTTATGTGTTCATTGCTTTATGATTCCCAGAAATGTGTGGTTTCTCATCAATGTTCCCAAAAGCATGTGGAATATGGAGACTGTAGGATTGAGACTACAGACCTTAAAACTTAAATATTCCATCAATAAAGCAGATACGCTGCTCTCCTGTTCATCATTTCATATCCTATGAGAAGTGTCATACAGCCATGAGGCCCCAGACTTCATATTACAGTCTCTCATTCAACCTCAAAGCAGTAAAGTGAGAAGATATAACAGCAATAAATCAGGGGGGTTGTATTATTTGTCAGTTCTATCAAAGGTTGACAATTGTTCTCCATGAGCTGGGTGTCTGGATTATCTGCAGTGCTTACCCCTTAAAGCGCAGCAAGAAAGGCAATCTGTGAACCTGACTGCTGCTCTTGCTCTCTGTTCATACCCCTGAGAGTAGCTATAGCTGGTTCTGTAGCATCATAGTATTTCAGTGAGTTTAAAATAAATTTCTACAAATTAAAATGGATCTTGTTTATCTTAGATAAAGACAGTCAAAATTAAGATAACAGGAAGGAAATACTGAAAATCCTTAGAAATGTTGGAAGACAAAAATGCTCAAACATATTCCCAAATAATTTATACCTTTGAGGTTAACTGTGTCATTGAAAGGGGGAGATTTAACCCAACTCCATGGGTCCAGTGCCTTCGCAGGGATAATCTGGGGATGTCAGAGGAGAAAGGCTGCATTATTTCATTAGAGGGGATCTCCATCTTTTAAGTGACTGATCACTTCCTGGGAGATGACTGAGTGCCTCTCCAGTGTAGGTGGTTTTGGGTTTCCAGGGGGAAGACCCACACAGCCAAACAGGTTCATGGCACTACACACTTGGGAACCCTGACACTGTTTCTAAAGCCTCACAATTTTTCCATCAACTGTCACAGCACAGCAATTTATGTGGGATCAGAACAGTGAAATGTTGACAGAGGATTAGTGCTCATTATATCCTGCTAATCAGGGGATACCCAAACCAGGTCACCCAAGAGGTTCCTGGAGAGTGGACAGGGAAGCTACTGAGCTCTGGCTACCAGCAGGACACTGCCAGACATTGCCCCCATCTCCTTGTGAAGAAAAAGTTTAATGTTTTACAACTACAGTTTCAAATTTACAAATGGTAAAATTTAATCAAGGATTAAAAATTTAATCAAAGGATCTAGTCACAGTGTCACTGGAAACACAGATGTTTGGGTCCCTTTTAAGCCCCATGACCAGGTGATGGGAACAGGGAGGTTCTCCTTGCATCAAGAGTTCTTTAGAGTCCCCTACAATTTAAGTCATAAGCCTGAGCCTCTCTATCTCTACAGAAAAGAAAAGAAAGACACATCACAGGGATGTTGAACTGCAAAGAGAGCACCAAGCTGTTTTGTGTGGAAGGGCCAAACCCCTGCCTGGCACGGGGACAAGGCTGTGCTTCAGATCTCACCAGCCTGTGCTTGGCACAGCGCTGAAGGGCCCCAAGCAGAGAGGGCTGGGACTTAGTTACCCCCATGCTCCTTCTCCCCAGGGCAGCACTTCATTTCAGCCCACAGGGAAAACCCTTTTGGATCATGCAGGCCAATTTATTGGGAGCATTCTGACCCTAATGAGAAATGGGCAGTCACGCTAATGCAGGAGGATATACTAAGTATCATCACATACTATCAAATCCATTGTCATAAACTTTAAATTCCAGTTATCTGTTCCTGTTGGACCAAACCAGCCTGAACTCACAGACCAACCCACTGACAGCAGACACAGTGCTATGTCCGTAAGCGTTTGGTTTTCTCTGAAACCATCTTGCACATCCCCTTGTATGTCCTCAAAAACCAACTCATTCTAACTGTCAGTTGTAAGGTGGAGTATGAGCACAAACTGCCTTCAATATCCATCACCAGTTTTCCACATTGGACTTTAATTCTCAAATTGTATGTTGGCAGTTGCAGTCAATAACAACTACAGAATTTTCTATTACATTAATTGTAGCAAACTGAAATCTAATATCTCTGAAAATGCAGAAAGTATCCTGAGTGTTATTAAAATAAAATATTTGTGAATGGAGCCCAGCAACTCTCCTCTAATTACTTTAAATTTCAGTATATAGAAACTATGTTGAGTGACTAGTCAATTTATTTGCATGCTGGAAAAGCTCATGTTCTAGGCATGTGTTTATATGATAACAGCTTCAAGCATATGCTTTTTATTTTTCCCAAATAGACAGATGATTTCTTTTTCTAGAGGCTCATAATAGATTTTCTGCTCATATGCTGCTGTTAGCACACATTTTTTCTTGTTTATAATTTTGTGGGAATGTACTGTTCTTGGAAGATGTTGGCTTGACAGTCCTGCAAGATATTCCAACCTGCCCTGCTATTTTCCTTAATCCTGACCTGATGAAATCACCTCCTGGGGAGAGAAAGATGGTCACTTCATCCCCTGCTGGTACCTGGCTTCTTCACTGAAGGCTAGTTACAAAACTAGCAAGCAAGACCGCTTCTCAGGGTATGCAGTGTGGTTTGGGCATCTATGTGGAGGAACTGGTTGAAGATTTTTTTGTTTGCTAATCTGTTAATTCTATAGACACAGAAGCCTAAAATCCAGTTTCCTTTAGCACACTAAGAATTAGAATATGTCTCAAAGAATAATTTTGCACAGTTTTATAAAATTCAGTCGTTTATACAGATTTCTAAAATAGAGCACCAATGTCCTTGTTTTATAGAAACATTTCCATTTCACTAAGATCTATACTAAAAAGAAAAAAAAAAAAGTAGATTGTCTACTTATTTGTTAAACTCCAGGTCCCTTTCACAATGATCACAATCAAACATTCAATCATGCTAGATTTAAAACCATTGGGAGCCTTTTTTTTTTTTTCTTGTTGAAGGAAAACTGCCTTACTGACGTGTAAAACCAAACCACAGCTTGGGGCTAGAATTTGATGGGGTGAGTCTTCATAAAATTCAGCCATAGGAAGATGCAGAAATACCTTCTGGAAATAAACAGTAATTGAGTGTTCTGTTCTTTACTAGATTTTTAAAACTCAGTCCCTGAGACAGTGTGGCCCTTGCCTTGGCAGCAGTTCAAATCAGTTGAAATAAACCTGGAGGTTTCATTTTGTCTGGCTTGCCCAAGAGACAACTCTGATCTGTATGGAAACTGAATATAAAGCATGTAGGCATGCAGTGACAAAAGGTGCCTACGGGCAGCAAAGGGCAGGAAATCTGGATGGGTCAGCTGAGTAAACATCAAAGACTCTCACATAACCAACAGAAAAGTAAATATTCACAAGCAAATGGGGTATGCCCATAACACCATTGAGATTTCATAGAAAACACTCTTTGAAAACAGTTCTGCTGGGGTGTTTCTATTTGTCTTTCCCATTCTAGAATATTGAATTAAAGTGGTCTGTTTGCTCTTAAAGTGCATAAGTTCTTGCTACTCAATCCCCAATGCAGCCTCCTGACACTTCAGTTATCTCTTCAGCAACTCCTGATAGTACCACAGATGATGGCATTGCCCATCTGGATATTGCTGATACACCCCACCATGATACTTGCTTAGCAAAATACACACAGGTACAGAGGATAAAAGGTATTTATCTATAAAGGGACTGTGCAAGGTCTAGGAATTATTTAAAAACCACTTAAACCCCATGAAGGTAAGAAGTCATGCATTTAGGGATTATTATTTGAGAGTATTAAAGGAACATATTTCAAAGACAAAAATCCCTACATGATTTCTTATTGCTTCATCTCCTGAAGAAATTAAGATGAAGGATTAACATACCCATTCATTTCAATGCTCAGGCCCCTAACTTGGGCTAACCCAAGAACTTTTGCTGTTACGTTCTCTCATCTAGCTTCTGCTGTTCTTTGGTAACAGCAAATGAGCTGTACATGATGTAATCATTGCTTACTAAAACCCAACAATTGGCTGGGGGAGTTTTGTATGTTAGTGTCGTTCTGGCTGAGGTGGTGCTATCTCTAGTGCGCTGCACTTGGGAGCTGATCGTTTTGGCTGCATGTCGAACCACCCCAACAGCTGATTTAGTCACTTAATATCTGGCGTGAGTGGTGGAGTGAATGAATGCTGCTGGAGGCTAAATCTCCTTTCACAGTTGTAGCAGGAGGGAGTTGCCAAAAGCTCATGCCATAACCTGTGATTTCAGGGTAAGGTGTAACAACTTTCTGGAAACACAGTGGGACAATAAAAGATGTGCTAAATATACAAGTCCATGGAAGGCAAATAAAACATAAAAGATTTCTTCTGGCTGGTGGTGGTAGTTGGTTGGTTTTGCTTGGGAAGCAAGAACCTGACCCTGAAGGTGGTTTTTTGCACCTCCACATGTGCCTTCTGCTTGTTATTCTCTTTGCTGGGAAGAAAATACTGCCACTGTACAGACAAAGGATATGTGGGGGTTTTTCCCGTGTAACTGTGCCAGTACCAGGTACCATTACATTTTACATTACCTTTTGCGCTGTGGAGCATCTTTTTTCAATCTTATTCGTGTCTCCAAGCAGGTGTGGGTTTCCATGGGTGGTTGATGGCAGGTAGGGCCAGCAAGCTGGGGGGCTGGGCTGCCACAGTGTCTGCTGAACTGGCAGTGGAGGAGCCCACGCTGTGTGGGATGCTCCCGCGTGGATGCCCTTAGAAAGCATTGGAAGTGTAAGATAAAGGGCATTAGTGTGAAAGGGCTCGTGAATGTGGATGTATCCCACCAAAATAAGAAATAGTGTAACGAAGGCTGCTTCTTCCCTTCTCCCGCTGCTTCGTAGGGATGCTCTCAATGGTCTACCTTCCGTGGTCCCGGGCTCCAGGCGCCGGCCCGGCCTCTCAACCTGCCGGTGCCGGGGAGTGGGGCTGAGCCCGGACAGCCGCTACCGCTGCCACATCCGCGCCGCTTCTCGGCGCAGTGTGTGCAAACGCCGCCCACACACACCCCGAGGCGGGGGACACCGCGCCGGCTCCGCAGAGCCCGCCCCGAGCCTCCCGGAGGTTTCTTGCCCGCTGCTTCTTCCGAAGGCGCGTACGGGACCCCGCCCCGAGGTGCCGGGAGAGCCAGGCGCCCCCAGGAGCTCCCACCACCGGGGGCACTGCGGAGGGGGCCCTGGGGGATGCCAGGAACCGGGAAGGAGCCGCAGCCCTGTTTGTTCATGTCCCTCCTGCTGCAAGAGCTGGAGGGGGCGAGGGGCCGGGATTAACTGTGGGAGGTTACTCGGAGACTCCGGAGCCCGGCAGGCACATGCCAAAGTAATGGCACAGCGTTTGCGTGTGCCCCGCGTGTACCTCCCGAGAGCTGACGCTGGGGCATTCCACGAGGACTTCGCCCCTCGTTGCCCAAGTCGCCCCGGAGGCGGGGCAGCCTCCCCAAAACCCCGAGAGCGCCTTACATACCTAATGCGGCGGACGTTTAAAGGTCGCCACGTAATGCCGAAATGCCGAGATGACGGGCACGGGGAAACGCGACCCGAAACCCTCCAGTGCACCGGAGCGGATTCAGAGACCCATCGCTCGGTGGCCCCGCTGGTAGGAGGCCAGCGTTTCTCCCGGCAGTGAAATTCAGGGCAGCAGGATGCATGGCCCGAGTGGGGCGGAGGCACCCCGCTGTTACCGCCGCGGGAGAAGCGGGAATAGGACGGGCGGTCCCGCTGTAGAGCCTGGGCGCTCTGGTGGAGCTGTTCCATTGCCTCCGGGAATGCGTGTCGCCGGGCTCGGGAATCGAAGCCTGGAAGCGCCTGGACGCACAAGCCGTTTGTATTCTTTCTAGGGGAGCCGCTTTCAGTGCTTCCCCAAGGGGAACAAACCGAAAAAAAAAAATAAATAAATAAAATTAAGCTCCTCGTCGCGTTGCAAAATTGCCTTCATCGGGTTTTGGGGCAAAAGCTGTCTCTGACTTTTACGTTCATTCCCCCTAATGCCGCGGAAACAAGGACCTTTCAGGCTGGTGGGAGCACCCCGAAGGACTTGGCAGTGAAATCCCCCTCAGCCGCGAGAGCGCCTCCTGAACCCGGGTTCCCCTGGCCTCGGTGAAATGTCGATACCTTTAATTACACGCAACTACCCGTTTTTGTTAAAACCCCGCCGAGAAGGGTTAGGTTCCTACTTCTCGGGAAGCAGACGGCGTGTGTTGGCCGCTGAGCATCGGACCCCCTGACCAGGGCAGGGCAGTCGCTAAGTGCACCCCTGCCAGCTCTGTAGGCACGAAGAACCTTGACAGGGAGAGACGTGGGGCTCTTGCGCCAGTTGGTTACAAATCCTTTAAAGGAAAGGCGCGGGGGGCAGGATCTGGACCCCGCTCCGGGACCAACAGTCCACCTGCTGTAGACACCCCAAATACCTCGGGGCACCCGCGCGGCGGCTGTGCAGAAAGCGCGGATAGGAGTGCAGGGGCCGACCCCTGACGGGAGAGCAGGGGAGGGACTCACGGGGGGCCGGAGGGTGTGAGGCCGGGTGGGCCGCTAACCCGGGTAACTACGACGCATGTCCCGTCAGGGATCTCAGCGACGTTGCCCTCTCAGCTGGGGGGCGCGGGTGGAGGGGAAATCCCGCAGGGGGAACCACGCTAGCAAACACCTCCGTGAAACTCCGGCAGCCTCCGCGGGCGGAACGGGCCATCCGTGGATACCTGCGCTGCCTTTGCCAAGTCCCAATACTTCATTTAAGAGCTGGAAACGAGAAACTCGCCTCCCTCTCTTTCCTTTTTTTTTTTTTTTTCCGGGGGGGGGGGGGGGGGGGGAGGCTTGGTGGCCACAGCCGTCCGCCTTAGCGAGTGTCGTTTGTCCCAGACGGGAAAGCCCCCGCGCCCCGCTGCTACCCGTCCCGGCGCTGCCGCCCCCACGGTGCGCGCATCGAGAGCGCAGGTAGCGAGAGGAAGGCGGCCGCGGCGACGGGAGCCAGGGTCGGAGAGTGCTTGGGCAGGTGCGGACAGTGCGAATGGCGAGGCCCCAAGAACGGCAGCAGCGATACCTGCGGCACGGGAGCTCTTTAGCGGGGAAAACCTCTGCCGTTCCTCTTTGCTGTTGGGCGTACGTCGGGCCACGACGGCAAGCGATCAGAGAGCCCTCGGCCCGGAGAACGAACCTGACGTCGCGGGGGACTTGCCGTGGCCCCGCTTGGCGAGGGCTGGTCCTGCTTCCCCTCGCTGCGCAGACAGCCCAGAGTGCAGTGCGGGCTCTTCGCTTGCTTCGCTCAGCTCTTCGGAGCCACTTGGATCGGGGATAATTTGGAAGGATGAGAGAAGTTATTTTATCTGTTTCCTAAAGTGAATGATCCTTCGCTTTGATTTTGATTTTCTTTTTTTCCCTTTTTTTTTCTTCTCTAGAGTAATCTTTTTCTTCGATATGAATACCAAAGATAAATAAATGTGGGCAGGTATGTTCCACTCCCCCTGCCTCACCCATCACTCCGATGACATGGGGAAAGACTCGCGAAGGAGCAGGAGGAAATTATGGGCAACGCAAACGCCACCGAGTACGCTCATCCAAGGAAAAAATAACCTAACAAAACCCATAAATAGGGGATGGACGAAAAAGAACTTGCAGCAAAGCCCCCCTCTCAGGCCCCAGGGGAGGAGTAGGCAGTAGTTTACCGGAAGGAGCAGAGATTAAGTCTACCTTAACCCTGCTCAAAATTAAGAAGCATCCTAGTGTCTGTGCTGTTGAACAGCAAGGAGGCTTTCAAAATGCCGCTTTGCTAGGTAAAAATTACTCCGGGCACCTCTCCCTCCCGCAATTCCTCCCCCTCCGCGCACCCCGAAACCTGCCGAGGAGCACGAAATCTCTCTGGTCCTGCCGGGCACCTCCACGGAGCAGGCCTGCAGGTTTTTCTGTAATTCCGGGATTCCCTGTTGTAAGCTCTTAAACAGCGTATTGAAAACATTTTCCTTATGGTGCCTGTTCTTGCCTTGTAGCTCTGGTACTAAACAAATAAGAAAAGTGTGTTAAAGGGAGGCTACGGTTACAGCATCTTGGCCTAATATTCCCACATATAATTAAAACCATAGCCACAATAATACATAAATAAATAACAGCAAACAGAAGGGTCCGTTCCTGTTCCTGTCCAAAACAACTGGTTTGGCTCTGTCACTGTACTATTTTATTGGAGCAGTCTACACCGTTCCCTCCTAATTTTATTTTAATTTATTTTAGTAGGAGAGACAGCAGGGAAAGAAATTATGCATTTGGTTTTTTTCTTCTAAGTCCATGTTTAGTTTTAATTTTCCTGTATTTTAAAATAAACACATTGGCTGCAGAGTGTTTGATCTTTGCAAGAAGGAAGCCTATATTGTAAAGGAATGTGCAGCAGTTTGGTATGAAAATGGGGTTGTGACTCACAGCTGCAGGCAGAAAAAAAAAGGTGTTGTGGTGTCAGCCAGAGGTGTTCAGTCTAATAACTCAAGCTGTAAACTGTATCCTCTAAAATTACTTACGTAGTAAATCACTCAGGGGTTAAAAAATAGACTGGAAAGTGTAAGGGAGGGGGAAAAAATCTTTTAGAAGTTCCCTTCATGAAAATTATTTGTAATGATGGGAATTAGGAGTTTAATATGTCCCTCATTTTCTTAAATGTGAGGCTGATATAGTTAATTGCCACTATATAGCCGATGGTGCTTACTCTCGGTCCTTCGCTAAGCAGCAGAAACTTGAAAGGCGTGTTTGGGGATAGCTGTTTCGTTGACTGCTTTGCCCGGTTTACAGCTAGTTTTGACCATCTGGAAGAGAAAAAAAAAAATTAAAGAGACAATGATGATGATAAATGGGCGATGAATGATCCTTAACCATTTTGTACCGCAGCGAAAACACTCGGAAAAGAGCCTCCTCCCTCTGCACGGCCGAGGGGAAAGCGCCCCTGACATGCCTCTCTCCCCGAGACACGGCACGTTTCCATCTCTTTGCTTCCCGTAGGTGTATTAGTCTGGTAACAGTTGAGAAACTGGGGAGGCTTTGAAAGGAGAGCTCTCTTCCAGGGTAACTGCTGGGTTTGCAGCAGTCCAGTCCGGGAGAGGAGGGGGGAAAAAATAACACCCCAACTCCGGTGTCATCTGCAGCGTTTTGCTGCAAAGGAATAGAGCGAGTAATGAAGCAGGAATCCGAAAGGAGCATCCCAACTCGAGATGTTGCCTTTCAGAGGAGCATTCCCCGTTTTCAGGAGCGGTTGGCTTCGCTGGAAAGGAGATGCTGGCCGTGACTTTCGGGTGGTTGCACCTCGGCTGATCGGGAAAGTAACTTGCTGGGAAGATTTCCATCAAGAGACACATTGAGAGATTAGGGGGGAAAATTTAAAATAAGCAAAATAAGATAAAATAAGACAAAAGAAAATAAAACAAAATAAAATAAACCTGGGGGAAATGCCCTACGGAGGACAGCAAATGTTTACGGTGGAAATAAGAAGTCAACAGCAATTACAGTCTGGAAGCCACGTTCATTAGTATTCAGCACATACGATCTATCTTTTATGTTTATCTTTCTCTGCGGATCAATATTGTAGCAGCATGTGCCGGGAACAAGCAGAAATCTGGCCACTGCATGTGGCTGACCTTTCCCTCTCTCCCTACAGGTCAGATCGTCTTCATCAAAACAGGTCAGATCGTCTTCATAACTATCATCACCTAATGCGGCCACAGCCACGGCTCTCATTAAAACCGGTATTTAATCTAGGCGCTATGACTAAGAATCAAAGAAGGGGTGTTTGCCCACACAGAGGAATTAGCAGTCTAGGCAGTCTAGGACGAGGAAGGGAAAAAAAAGTTGGAATGAAAATTGCT
>VZRQ01002652.1:0-26813 GCA_013397975.1 Machaerirhynchus nigripectus
AACCCCCGCCCAGATTCTTCATCCTTCCCCCTTCCCTGCAACTGACCAAACTGCTCAGGGAAAACAGCTCGATATCGTCCCGTAGGTGATTCTAACGAGAACCTCACTGTTTGGTTAGAACATCCTAAAGGAGCAGCTACTCATAGGGATTTTTATATTCAAGGGTAACTGTCCTGTATGAGCTGGTTTCAGACCAGAGCAATCCAGGTAATTTTCTCTCTTCTGTGAACTTTTTCTTTTACAAAAGGATAAAAAATGTGACTAGAAGGAGGCCTCTGAGTAATAAACTCTAATAAATTTCCAAGTAAGTGTTATCCCCCATCCTGGAAAAGGACTGCTCCTATTGCAGAGCTTTGCAATGCAGTTTTAATCCTGTTATCCAGAGGTTCCGGCTATGTCCCTACCTCTCCTGTGTCCCCACCGTACCTAGTTTTGACCTGACCCTTTTTTTTTTTTAATGTGATATCTGTTTTCTCATGATATCCCAATTCTAATTGCTTTAGCCTTCTTAATGTTAGAAGAATGAAAACTCCTAAATTACATACAAGCTAAAAAAGGCCCAAACATTGTACACCCCTTTGGATTACTCCAGGCGGTATTAAATGGAATCACGCTGTTCAGTACTGAGCCTATTTGGAAGGTGAATCCAAGCTAGAATAGAGCAGGCACCAGCATACCAATCTGCTGTGCAGACCTGTCTTATTCCTTAAGGATATGTGCCGAAACATAAAGGATCACCTCGGTAAGGTGAACAGAGAACTGTAACATGCAAAGTGGATCTCCTCCCCAACCTTACTTCTAGGAGCAATCATTACAATTTTGAGCAACCACTGAATCATGGCTTGAACAAGAATAGGACTTAACACCCTCGCTGTCATTCCACTCATCTCCAAATCTGCAAATCCCACCACCCACGAGCCACTGAAGCCATAATCAAATACTTCCCTAGTACAAGCAGCCGCCTCGGCATTTGTCGTCTTTTGAAGCAGAACCGGTGTGACATTAGCAAATTAAACCACCCAACGTCCTGCCCCTACTGACAACAGCAATTGCAATCTAACCAGTCCCTTTCCATTTCTGATTCACAAGAGTACCTAATTCCTAATCACTGCTATCAGCAATAATTACATTCACTGCCATCCATCACCATTCTCTTCCTAAAGCACTCTGCTCAAAATTATTAATCACCATAATCCTTGTCTCAGCAGCCCTAGGAGACTGAATTGGACTAAATCAAATACAGATTTGAAAAACATTAAGCATTCTTGCTTAGGTTGAATAGCCTAATAATTATTATGGCTATAGTAGCCAAACACCCCCTACTAACTTTCTACTTATAATTACTTATAATTACTTATATTACTTACAATAAATGCTTATTACTTGTAATAACTGCCACAGTAGTCCTCACTCTCAACCCAAGCAAAGTTCAAAACCTACCAATGATAATGGCCTCAAGAACAAAACCACCCACATACTCAGTGACATCGCAGTGTTAGTCTTAGGCTTCCTAGCAGGACTTCCCCTGCTACCAGGCTTCCTGTCTAAATTACTTGCTATTGAAAAACTTACTGAACACAAAAGGACCACAACAGACGCAGTCGCTGTCATACTTTCACTACTAGGGTTCTTCTTGTACCTTCTCCTCACTACTCAACAAACACACTTCCACCACTCCAAAGAAAAGCCCTAACCATAATTCTATGACTACCACTAACCAAAAATCCTGCTCAACAAAAAACCATAAACCTAAATGATCATATCACTAAAAACCTAACAGAAAATTAGCCCTAACAATTGAAACTGCAACCCAGTCAGCAGAGTTAAGCCTAAATATAACTCTAGCATTAACCCTAATGACTGTATCTCTATCCCTAAAAATACTTAAAGCTACGTTAAATTTTAGCCCAACACTTGCCCTAACCCTAAATTTAACAAAAATGACTGTAAATCCAATATTAATGCTACCAGCGAATGCTAACCCTATGAACAGTAACCCTAACCCTAAACTCAAAGCTAACTCTAAATTTATCCCTCATGACCATAACCCTAAGCTTAAACTCAAGCCTGACCATAATACAAACCCTTCACCTAAAACCCTAACAGTGACCATAACCCTCTCTTTAGCACTATTTGCTACACCTGAACTTAAACCTAATGACTCTTAAACAAAACCACACATGACAGGACTACAAAGGGAAGGTGAGGACTTACAGAAAGTGCCTCGCCAGTGTACTTGGGACCATGGTCCCTGATGTTTGCAGTATCTTGGGACTAAGGACCACAGAGCCTACTGGGCAGGCAACCCTGAGTCCCATCAGCATGGGGTTGGACATATGCTGGGTGTTTTGGGATTATGTAATCAAGTCCTCTGAGCAGGGATCCCTGAAGGATGACGGTGATCTCTTCAGAGTGGCTGGTTAAAATCTTGCCAATCCTTCTTTTGAGTTTCTTCAGGCAGCAGAACACACTGTTGATGATGTCTTTTTATCCTGGGTTCCTGATCTGCAGGGCAATGCCCACTAATACGTGAGCAACTGGCTGTCAGCTGGAAATTACCTTGTGGGGTAGATTGTTCGCTCTAAATGGTGAGGCACTAATAATACTATTTTGGGAATGCCTCCAGTGGATGGAGGGAAATGTTAATGCTTTCCAGGTGTTATTAAACTTGTCCTTTTCAAAGCTGGTAGTGTGGGAAGGTGGGTAAGTTTGGTGTGTGCCTTAAGGGGATTTGATTTTCACTGATAACAGGCAGTGAATTAAACTGCATTATGTTAATTGTTATACAACACTGTATACTACTGCTTCTTTCACTTACGTTCCTGACACGGCAACCTAGTTTAGTGCAAAAATTCGCCCTTCCTCCAGTCACTATGTCTCCAAAGGATGGCATTTGGAGAGGAAATCTTCCATTCAGAGACTAGGGTCTCACCACAGACTGCTTCTGGAGCCACTGTGTCGCTTTTTGGTGCCAAATTGATGGAATTTAGTTCTCCCTTCCTCCTGGAGCAATCCACAACTTTCAGAATTAATTCTTTATACCTTCTTGAGGAACTATCAGTTTTACTGTTTTGGCAGAGAAGTTGGCTATTTGGTGCAATTTGCATTTCCATCTCTTTCCCAAGGACTGAGGGGAGGCTGACTGGCCGCTTGTTTCCTGGATTGTCCTTCTTGACAATGGATACGTTGTCTGCCTTTTCCCAGTCACTGGGAGCATCCCCTTGGTTGACATGACCTTTGAAGGATGATGGGAGGTGGCCTTGTGGCATCTGCCAGCACTTTCATTACTCAGACACACCCCATATAGTACAGAATCACAGAGTGGGTAGTGTAGGAAAGGACCACAGTGGGGCACCTGGTCCAACCTCCCTGCTCAAGGAGGGTCATCCCAGAGCACGTGGTACAGGAATAACAATGGAAGAAGCCCTTCTTGTTGTCCTTGACTCCTTGGCCAGTGTCAGGTTGGTAGTTTGATGGGGACAGTACAAAACCGTCCTGTCAAACCCTAACACAGGTGTCCTGCGAGCTCAGGGAGGACAGAAACCTCCCACAGAGCAGAAGAGCAAGGTTTGATCTTGACTTTCAGTACAAACACTCCATGAGAGCAGAGATTGGCAAACCTTCTGACTCCTTGGGTTTTAAGCAGGCATCCAGGGGACAGTGGATGAAGAACTGCAGGCATGAGTCTCCACATAAGCAGCTTGGGCATCTCAGATGTTCTGCTCTGTCCCCAGCAACCTGGGAAATTAAGGTTGCTCCTGCAAGGACTGGTCACGCTGGGGAAGACAAGGCTGTCTGGGCATCCCCATCCCATCTCTCCCCCAAGTGCCCCTGAGGAGAGGGCCCAGAGAGGCGTCACAGGGAGCCCATTGCCACACATGGGGAGCAGGGTTGGGACTTCCACCACGACAGACTCTGTGGGACTAGGAGCCACAGGCTGCAGGGAAGTGGAAACATCAGTCCTCTCTCCTTCTCTGTCTGGGCAGTTGCTCCCTGTCCAGCATCCCATAAGATCCCCACATCCCTTTCAGATGGCTTAAGAGCCCTGTATCTCCAAAACAATCCCACAAACATCCAAATCACCCCCAAGCCCTGACAGCAGTCCCACGTACGCCTTTTGCTGGGCACCAGATGTTACCACCTCCATCAACATGCAGGCATCCTGTCTTGCACCTGGTCCCAGAAACACCAGCCCCACCACTCCTGGTCCCCTGCCCTCTTTCCCATCCCTCCCCAGACCTCTCACTGTTCCCTGAACTGCCCAGGAAGGAAAAGCCACTTTGCAAGGCAGACTGTGTGGCCACGGTGAGGATTCCAAACCCACGCTAATTTCACAAATATCTTCTGGGATAAGCACATCCAGGTCACATCCTCCTCACTTGAGGATATCCTGCTCTCTCTCCACTCCCATGTTCCCCACAGACAACAAGAAAGCTCGTGCTAGAAGAAAACAGTTTATTTTTTTAAACAGAACTTTTTTTCAACCCTTGCTCCTCAGGGTTTTCCTTTTTTTGCAAAGATACAGTATTATCTGAAGAACCTCTGCATATATATATATATAAAATATATGTGTGCATATATTTATAAACTTAAACAATCCTGCAAACTTGTGTCACTCACAGTAGCCCTTCCTGCTTCATAACAGAAAACTCCAACAAAGGGCAAAAATGCAGCCCCTCTCAACCAGAGGAACCGAACCACATCCATCTGTGGCTGGAGAGAATCCCACCAGCTCCAGCTGGGAGGCTTTAACTTGAGAGTAAATGCATCTCTTTACAGCATTTCTGGACACTGGCCATCGCTAGACAGTGCCATGCTGGGACACGTGCCACCCTCCCTTGTGCCCAGCCCTTGGGGACAGCACACCAAGGACAAGGAACAGCCCTTTAACAGGCAGCAAGTGGTCCTCACTCTGCAGGTGGGCTGTGATTTTCTAACTCAAATACCTATAGGCAGAACTGGAAACACGGGAAAAAGGCAAGGAGATGTCTTTCTGAGAGAGGTGGCCACAGTAACACAGACCAGCTGCCCAGAGCAATGTTCCTGCACATTCAAGAGCCACTGAGCAAGACTCTCTCAGAGGAAATGCTTTGTTCCGTCTGAGAGCTCCTCCCTGCCTTTGAAGAAAAACATTAACACAAACTGGTTGAGACAAAGCAGAGGCAGAGGTCCAAGCTGGCAGGCTGGCTGACAGAACACTTCTAGTCATAGCTATCATCATCATCAAAGTAAGAATCACAATCTGACTCATTGTCAATCATAAAGTTGTCTTCATCAAGGTCATCATCATCATCATAGTCTTCCTGCCACTGTGGATCATATTCCTCATCTTCAACCTCTTTGCCACCTTCATCTGTGTTGGGGGAGTCACACAGGATGGTACGTTTTTGCCTGTTGAGAAGGAGAGCATAAGAGCAGAGCCTCTGCTGTGAGCATCAGCTGCCACCCAGCCCCACAGCACCCTACTGTCATTGTCTCAGTATCCCCATCCAAAGAAACTCAAGAGAGCCCAGGGAGAGCAACTTCCATAACTGAGTCTGCCAACGATGGAGCTTTCTTGATCACAGATATAAGCAGAGGTCTTGCTGGTTTCCCTGCACCACTATGTCAGTTAAATTGCGACCTCAAACCACAAAACAGGATGCAAGTAATCAGTGTCTGTCATTCACTCTTTTGATGTCAGTGAGCACAGGAGAAAACTTTGCTCACCTGCTTTTTGTCTGCACTCACTCACCTTCCCCTGTTACCCCACTAAGCAAACTCACCCTGTACATGCAAGGGCTGAAGCAGGCACATTTGCGAGTTTCAACTTTCTCTGAACAGCATCTCCTGAAGTCTGGAGCCCAACATGGAAATCCTGTTAGCAGGAAAGGACAGCCAAAAGAGAGCAACAATATGTGATTTAGGGTGTATTTTGTGCTGCAAACCCTTACCCTGCACGCACACAATCCTGAGTCTATCCCCTCAGCTGATCAAGCCCCTTAGTTTGCCCCCAATCAGATCAGACAAGAGCAAGACAAGCCATGAACAGACGTGTGGCCCTCACCTGTGTGGAGTGCCAGAGAATTGCAAAGAGACGCTCCTTGATCTGCCGCACCAACTCCAAACCCGCACGGAAGTGCTCTGCTTTCAGGAGCTGAAGAGAAGTGGCCAAGTCCTGGTACTGCAGCAGGGTTTCCTCTGCAATTCAAGGCCAACAAAGTCACGCTGCATCCCACACTCTCAAGCAGAGACCAAGTCCTTGGCTCCGATTATGAAGCCAGCCATAGCTACTTCGATCTCCTGTGCACATACATCCGTCTTTCAGAACAGAACATGTTGCTCTTTACTGCATCAATCTCCACTGGCAGCCAAACTGCTCCAGTGGACTTCCTCAGAAATGACATCAAGAAGGCAAAAAAAGACTGGGAGAAGTGAGGCCAGCTGGGTGTTGGTATATATGCTATTGCCCCACTACAGAGCTGCTGCTCTTTGAATACAGCTGGAAATGCTAGTCACTACTACAAAGAGGGTGCAGGACTTACCCAGAAGGATCTGCAGAGCATTAGTGAGCAGCTCTAGGCTCTCAGTCTGCTGTTCCACAATATCCATGCTCTCAGTGTCCTGATTATAGTAGCTGTACACACAGGAGTAGGCCAGCACCTGGAAAAGTACAGATCTTGTTCTTAAGCACCCTCCTTCCGCTTCAGAGTGGGCCAGAAGGGAGCAGCACCAAATCCTTCCAGACCTCATTATTGTCAGTGGCCTCTGGTCTGTGGCCATAGCCCAGTGACCCATTATGCCAAGTGCCAGGCTAACTGAAGCTACTGGCAGGACTGGGAATGAATGTGCAATTATTTTATACTGAAATCTGAAGTAACTGATTGTTCCCACCTGCAAACCATCACAAGAACACAGACTGTAAATGCCTAACAAGTGTGACCGACCAGCAGGCAAAGAGTCAAACCCACCAGCACACAGGACCCAGGCAATGCTGGGCAGCCCAGGCTGAACAAAAGTGGCAGCGAACTAAGAGAAAGGAGCCCAAAGGGAAGCAGGCATGGTGCTACACAGCACCAGGAGCCCACAACAAAGGCATTTCGACAAGTGGCAAACTCCACTTATGAATGAATGACCCCTAAGGCCATGTAGGCACCTGGCAGGAAATTAGATCACTGTTTCCATTCAAAGAAATGGGCCAGAAAATTCAGTAGCAGCAGCAACAAGCAACAGTGATATGCACCCCAGAAAACTCAGGGGCTACCACACTGAGAAGACAAAATAGGGTCAGGCACCCTTGCCCCACATGCCTCCCTCAAAATCAAGCCTACCTGCAAAACCAAGGTGTATATGCAAAGTCAGTACTGCACAGACAATTCCCACCTCCTGCCTGTGTTTCAGGACAGAGCAGGCATTACAGGCCTAAGGTGTCACAGGCTTACTGCACACACACAGTGGCTGCACTACAAATCCTTTTCATGTGGCTACCAGGACATGCAGTAGGTAACTCATTGTTTCCAAAATATCTATGGTTCATGAAATGAAGTTAAGGAAAGAAAATCATAACATGAGCATCAAGAGGAACTTCCTAACTGTAACACAGCATCAGGAGAGCTTTCAAAAGGTAAGTACCTTCACTGGGGCATTTCTAATAGGAATGGACCAAACCCAGTGGATGAAAACCCTACATACAGACTTTGTGTTGATTCCATAGTGTCAACTTGAGCTAAGCTCCAAATCCTATGACCTGACTGTAAGGAACACTGCAAACAGCTCAGCTCAGACTGAAAGCAGGGAAGGGCAGACATGAGCTCTTCCCCTGTCCTGATGCTATTCCTCCCCTCAAGCTTTCTCTGTCTCCCCTTTTTTGGAGAAGAAAAAAGTTGGTGTCTCCTCACTTTAAGAAAGGCATGAAACACACCAACAGAATTAAGCCTAAACCTCAGCAAGACTATTATCCAGCCTTACCTTCCGTGCCTGTTCTAGCACTTTGCAGGCATCAAGAACAAAGGTCAAGTTCCTAATTTTTGGCATCTCTCTGATAGAAGAAATGCTGTTCCTCAGACTTACGGCAAATTCCTGCAACAACCAAAGGAAGGGGGGGAAAAAAGTCAATGTCAGTGTCAAGCTCCACAAGACTGAAAAAACAGCACCTTACACACAAATAATTCCACACAAATAATTGCTAAGCATCCTGAAGTGCCATCCCAGAAGATGCAGCCAGCAGCAGAGCATTTAATGCATCCAACTATGACATCTCTATTGTGCCATCACCTCAACCTGTTACAGCATCTCAGCTCTGAGCAGAGCTCAGCCTTCAGTCCCCATTGCTTCCAACTGCTGCACCACTCTGAGCCCCTGAACACCGCAAGTCGTGCTCAGTTTCCACAACAGACTTGACAGAAAAAAGCAGCCAGGGATTACTCCTTAATGTCAGAGACAGGGCAAAATGATCAGGCATCCCCAGCTGGATGTGAAGCCTGCTTCTCAGCAGAGAAGACACTGACACAACAGAAACTGCCCTGCTCACCTGGGCTGAGGCAGCAGTCAGCATCTGTGAAGGAAGGAGGAGGCCTTACCCGTGCGTGGTGATGAAAGGTGCATCTCTCATTGTAATCCTGGAAACGCTTCTCCTGCCAAGCTGCTTTACTCACCTGAAAGGAAAGGTACAGGAACCTGCAGCATTTTCCCTCAAGTACCAGGGGCTACCTGGAAATGCCAGTATTACTGCCAAATTCACAAAGCCCAGAGTAAAGGGCCCAAGGGGAGATCCTCACCATCTCTGAGAGGTTACAGGGGCCTCTGAACGCAAGCATGAGCCCTGGAGATACAGCAAACCACTCACCATAGCAGAGCAGTTGTAATAATCCTTGTGATTCGGCCTCCAGGGTTTGAGGCAGCGCCAGCAGAAGCCGTGATTACACTTCGCACATGTCATACTGCAGAAGGACAATGGGAATCACTCAGTCCTACCAGCCACCTGCAGACAGCTCCTTCCAGTGCTGCCCTACACCACTGCCAGGGAGTGTGCCACCCAGTCACAAACACAGCAGCAAACACAAACGTATACTCACTGCAGGCACCCCTCATTTTTCTCTATCTGAGCCTGGCAGTTGGGGCAGTGCTTTGAAATGAGCTTAGCCAGATGTTTGCTTTGGGCTTCACTTGTCATTCCCTCATAGTATCCATCATCATCCACCCACCGAGACATGTGGCTGCAGCTGGCAGGATAATGGGCCTGGGAGAGAGAGAGTCAGCCAGTCAACCACACAAAAGCACACAGGTGTGTGCCGAACATAAGATGGTGCAGCCCGTGATCCAGCTCGGCCTCACCTCTGGGAAGCTGCAGTTGAAGCAGGATATCCAGGAGCACTTGGAACAGGCTGCTCCATAACCAAGTCCATCCTTAAGGAGGATCTGATCACAGCCCTGAGGGTTGGTGCACCACGTCAGGTTGGAGCAACACTCAACGTAGCGTCTGAGGAGGGCTTTTTCGTACTGTAATGAGAAGCCAGGAAGGAGATTTAAGCCAGAGAAGCTGCATGGTTAGGCCTTACAGCCAGGGTCTGGTGCTCAGGGCTATGCATCTCACCAAACAACTGCTCACAACAAAACAGCACTCAGTTAGTTTACCCTTTCATTCCCACTGCGTACATTTTTCTATCCCCCCCATGTCATACCTGGAAGCTGTTTAGTTTCAGAGAATTGCTGAGGTTGGAAGGCATCTCTGGAAATAAAAACTGGTCCAACCTCTCCAGCTTAAATCAGGATTGCTTAGGACCATGTCCAGCTGGGTTTTGAATATACCAAGCACAGAGACTACAGACTTCTCTGCCCAAACTGGTCCCATATCTCATCACCCTTACTGTTAAAAAAAAACAACCCAACCCCAACAACCAGTTTTCTTATGTTTAAATACAATTCCAGCATTAGATCTTCATACAATAATCTAGTTATTTTGAGCTCAGGGTTGGACCAGAGACCTCCACAGATTATTGAAACCCAAAATATTTTAAGACTCTACGTGTGACTCTGCACGAGACATTAACACTGCAGCCATGCCACTTACTGATGAAAAGGAAAACATTTCAGTGAGAGCATCAGAGCAACTTGTTAAAATTATCTGCTATTTATGTCCACCTGCAATAATTACTTCTTTTTATAAGACAGTCACAGCAACAGGCTATTAAATCCTGCTTTCAGACAGGTGTGACTATGGGATTTGCAAAGGCAGTAAGGACTAATTGTACAGATACACATACTAATTCTCCAAACACTTCCTATAAAAAACAAGACAAAAAATACACCTGTCAAACAACAGAGCAGTGAAAAAGAGACTGTTCTGCCCAGCAATTAACAAAGAGTCTGTCATGTGACAGCTACAGATCTGCCATCGGGTGGGGAGGGCTTTCAGCCCTACAAACTAAAAGAACAGAAGAAGTAGCTTCTGCTTTAGAACAAGCAGCTACTGCTGTCCCCTGATGACCCAGGACTAAGGTAAGCAGAGCTCAGAAAGCCTGGTTTAGAGATGTCTGTAGGCTCACACAGACTCAGAGTGAAGATTACGTCTGATGTGGTAATTCCTGCCATCTCCACAAAAACCTGAACTGCTCAAAGCCAGAGAGTGGTGGAAGAGAAAGGACATAGGGGTCACTGATTCAGCAGTAAAATGAAATTGCTCATGTTTCCAATTGGCCTAGATTTTTATTTTATTATTTAATTGCTTTCAGCACACCACCAGAGGATACTTGTCATGAGCTGCTACCACGGCTCTCATCTAGTCCTGAACTAATGACATCCCTGGCATGTTTGCTGGAGACATATTTAGAGGAAATACCACCGTGTTCTTTTGTTGATGTTATGCTTTCCTGAACAGCTGGTATTGACCATAATCAGAGAACACAGACGAAATCTGATTGGCCTCCACTATCATGCTGCCAGTCTTAGGAAGGGAAAAAGCAGTACAAAGTTATCTGATAGTGCTGAGCAAAATGAAAGAGAGCTTGGACGCCCAGCAACCACCCCTCCTGCTTCACCTTGGCTATAATCTCCTCGGAGGACACGATGGAGTAGATGAAGGCTGTGGTTGGCTGAGCACGGCACTCGGATATGGGACAGGTGCAGTTGACAACCATGTTCTGCTCAATGCGAGTCGTGAGATATTCCCTCCAACAGGGCTGTCAGGGCACAAGAGGAGAGGTCAGACCTAAGCAGGGCCGTGGGACCCTGGTAGCCCTTCCCACCCAGCAGAGGTAGCACAAAACCCCACAAATCATGGGTAAGTACCCAAAAGCACAAAAGTGGGAACAGACAGATCAGGGGGTGAAGGATCACAACGAAAAAGTGAGCTGAGGAAAGAGAATGTATAAGGTCTGAAAAATCCCCTGGTAACACCTTCAGACAAAGAACAGCTGTTCCAAGTGGACAGCAACAATTCCCCATCAAGTAGCAAGAACCAAAGACCGCAGGACCTTCACCTTGCAGCAGTAGTGCATGCAGCAAAGGGTTGGTGGCTTCTCTGTGGGACACAGCTGGTTCACACAGACTGGGCAGTGGGTTCCAGGGCTTGGGGGAGACTGGACATCCTGCACTTGCAGCCCTGAGGAGATGAGCAGCGCCTCACGGTTCTCCACATAGCACTGGATCAGGAAATCCACATTCCACCTACAGTGCATGAGGAGGTGCCGAGCAACATCATCTGGTAGGCTCAGAGTATCCTGGATCTGCTGTACTGTCTGGTTCATGAGCAGCTTTGCCTCCTCTGGACTGAGTGTGTGCCCCATTGGCACCTGCAGCATTGCCATGAGATATTCTTCCGCCCTGTCTGAGCCAGGATTCAGCCTGATATAGAGAAATGTGTTGTGTTCACACAGGGTGGAGATGAACACCCCTCCACATCTGGTGATATGCACCCCTACCAGTGCAGGCTGTCTCTGCTGTCCTCCTCTGGAGATGGCTGTGCTGGCCTGCATTGGAAAGTCATCTGTGCTTGGCCACCAAGAGGTGTTGAGGATTCAGCAGAGATGTATTCCAAGACATGAGGCCTCCCCTCCTGGCGCCGGAGATAGCCCTGGTTCAACAGGTGCAGGATGCAGGACAGCACGTCCACGCTGTGGCAGCAGAAGCTCAGGAACTGCACCCCAGGCCCCAGCTCGCCCTTCTGACAGGCATCGATCACCTACGGCAGCAAGGGAGCCCCACTGCAGCGGCTGCAGCCCCCACGCAGCCCCTGGGCCCCCTCTGCTCCACCCCGTACCCTGAACACCAGGTTGTCGATGTGCAGCTGCTTCTCCACCTTGAGGATGCGGGTGATGAGGCAGCACAGGACGTTCCTCTTCCTTTCCAGGGCGCTCACCTCGGCCCTCTCTGTCCGCAGGTACCTCTGCTGGGGCAGCAGCCTCAGCTGGCGGCCGGAGGCCTGGGCCAGGGCTGCCTGGTTCAGCCGCAGGGCACCTGCAGCCAGCACCCAAGCCAGGCTCAGCCAAGCCTCGGGCTGGGCCCTGGAGGAGCCCCAGGACACACGTGTGGCTGCGGGACCCAAGCTGGGCCTCCCGCTGCTGCCCGCACCGCTGGCCACCCCAGCCCTGTGCCCCACATGTGGCCCCAAGCCACAGCCCCGCACGCAGCCCCTGGCCCCGCCCCAAGCCCACACACAGACCCGAGACACAACCAGCCAGGCTGACCCACGCCCCGTGCGTGGCCCCGAGCCCCACCCCACACATCAGCCCTACGCTGGCCTCAGGCCGCAGCCTGACACACAGACCTGTGCCCCCAGCACCAGCACATGGACTCAGCCCCCTCGCTGGCCCTACGAGCTCGTGCACCCCTAAGCCCAGCACCCCCTTGGGGTTCAGGCCAACCCTCCCCCGGGTGCCCCTGCCCCGCACTCACCCCCTGGAGTGCAGCTGCCCTCCAGGATGCCCTGGCCGTGGGTCAGCGGGGTCAGTGCGTGGTGCACCAGGTCAGCAGGGAGCCCCGTAGCCTGCAGCAGGGCCTCCACAGCCACCTCCTGCAGCACGGGGTGGGAGGGCAATGGCCAAGGACCATTGGCCACAGGCCCGGCCTAGCAGTGGGGTCCTGTGTCCCAAACACTGCAGGAGACCCCACCAGAAGGGAAGGGAGGACACGGCCCTGCCACGCTCCGGCCTCCACTGCCTCCCTCACCCCACGGTGGCCCCAGCTCCTACCTGGGCGCTGTTGAAGCACAGCAGGATGTACATCTGCAGCGTGGACACGTGCAGAACGCAGTCTCCAAACTGCAGCTCGGCGTGGCCCAGCCACGTCCACTGCAGCCGACGCGGCTTCGTGCACTCCCAGCCCAGCTGGCTCTGGCCTGCCAGGGACAGTGTCAGCGCCAGGGACGGGGACCAGCCCTGCCCGGTGCTCCCGGCCCACCCCAGCACGCCACCGCTCGTGGCTGAGCTGCCCTGGAGGCTCTGGGCACAGCCCCGGCCGCAGCACTCACTCTGCCGGCAGAAGTCAGCGAACTCAGCCAGGGGGGAGCTCAGCACCGCCGGGAAAAACCTCCCAGGGTTATCCATGTAGCAGAGCGGGGACACAGGCCAGCAGCGCGGGGACAGGGCCAGCACCTTCACCTCCGGCGCATCTGCCACTGAGGCTGTTCCCAGCACCTGGGCACAGGGGCACGAGGGCGGCTCGGGTCAGGCTCCAGGATTCTCTGGCAGCCTCCGGCCTCCCCACACCACCACCCCTCTCACCTCGTCCAGGCCCGTGTCCAGCTCCAGCAGCCGCTTGTCCTGCTCCTGCAGCTGGAAGAGGCAGAACTGCCGCTGGAGCTCCTCCGACTCGGCCAAGTTGCTCAGCATGTCTTGGGGAAAGCGGCTGGGGAAGCACAGCCCCATCTGCTCCACGATGCCTCCTTCCAGCCAAGACGGCCCTTGCGTCAGGAGCCGGTCCCCCAGGTAGTGCCTGCCACGGCCACCAGCATCAGTCAGGGCTGGGCCCGAGCCTGTGGCCATCAGCCACCCGCCAGGAGACAGCCACAGCTCCAGGCCCCGCCTCAGCCCACAGCCCACGGGCCTGGCAGCACACTCGTCTCCCCTCCCCGCCCCAGCAGGGAATGTGCCTCCGCACACCGGCAGCATCCTCAGGCCCTCCACGCTCCGTGACCCCGTAAAAGCAAAGTGGGAGCACCGCTGCCACGCCAGGCCAGGCGCCCCCAGCACACCAGGCCAGGCTGCACCAGGCCCCTGGTTCCGGGCACACGCAGCAGCCTCACCTGTAGAAGTGCTCGAAGGTGTGGGCAAGCTCCAGGCCACTGAAGACGATGAAGGGCTCCAGGAACTGCTGCAGCTGCTCCAGAGGCCCCGTGCTGCCTGCAGCCCTGCGCAGCTCCTGGATCTGCACGTCGAGGTAGCGGGCAAACTGCTCGCTCACCTGCGAGGGACAGGGCTGGCTGCAGACAGGGCTCACCAGGTGCTCACAGGGCCGGGCTGGGGCAATGTCCCTGCAGGGAGCAGCTGGGAAGCTCTGACATTCCCGGGCAGGGGCCAAGGGTGCCCAGGCACCAGCCCAGGGCAGGAGTGTGCCAGGGCCGGCCCACGCTGGGATGAGCACCACGCACCTGAGCTGGGCACCATCCGGGGTGCCGGGGCAGGGCTCTGTGGCTCAGGGGAACAGGACACCACCCACCCCGAGCTCGCCCCAGTGCCGTGGGCCAGGGCAGCTCCCCAGCCCGTGCCCAGGGCCACGGCAGCGGGGCCGCGCGCCCTCGACTCACGTGCAGGGCAGTCAGGAAGGAGAGCTGCAGCAAAGCCCCCGCAAAGCCCTGGCCCAGGGCCAGCACGAAGGCGGCCTGCTGCCCAAAGAGCTCCTCCGTGGCCCCGCGCAGGCGCCGGTACAGCCGGCAGTAGCGCTCCGCAAGGTCCGGCGCCTGCCCCGCCGCCTCCAGGAACCGCTGCACCTGTGGGAGCAGCGTGAGGGCTGAGCCCGCGGCTGGACGTGGCCCTCGGAATGTCCCCGGCCCCAGCCCTGCCCTGCCAGCACCAACTGCCTGGGTCCCAGCCAGGGCCAGCTCGGGGCCCTGGTGCTGCTGTGGGGCTGCCAAGGCGGGAGCGCGGCTCCGAGGGCCGGGCAGGGGCTGTGGGGGCACAAGGGAGGCACAGCAGCATCCCAGCAGGAAACAACAGCCTGGCACTGGACCTGCCTCCTGGCCCGCAGCATCAGCCAGGGCACGGGGCCTGGCTGACACCCAACCCATGCCAGGGTGGCAAGCGCAGCAGGGCTGTCCCCACACCGCTCCAGGCTCTGCAGTGGCCAGGTACAGCCCTGTGCCCTCCCCATGCTCCCAGGGCACTTCCAGACCCCACTCCCTGATCCATCCACCCAGGGCAGGTCCCACACCCCCCCAGTCGGCCCTCCAAGCTCTACCTGCTGCTGCACCACGCCACGCCAGCACTGTGAGATTCCCCACAGGCCTCTCGACTTCTCCACCACCACCCTTGCAGTCCTGGCCGGCACCTCCTTGTTCTTCCCCTCCTTCCCACCTGCCAAGGGTCAACCTCAGGCTCAGCGTGGCTCCGTGGGCAGGCCCCGCACACTGACCGGCCACAGCAGGGCTGAGGGGACGCTGGGGAGGCACGGCCACTGCTGGGCCACGACCACAAGCCTTCCCTGGCTCGGGAGCCTCCTGTGCCATAGGACGCTCCCAGAGGAGCCCCACGGCCACAGCCTGGCACTTTGGAGCACCACCCGCCCAGCCCCACGGGAGGGCAGCCCCTGGCTCACCAGCTGCCCTGCTCTCCTCTGGCTCGGGGCCGCCGGGGTCCACGTGCACCAGGAGCTGGGTCAGGCGCCGCACGCAGGAGCCAAAGGTAGCCCCGCGCCCCGTGGCACGGCGGGGCAGCTCCACGCTCTCCAGGTACTCACTCAGCAGCCAGGCCAGGGGACTGACACCATCAGGGTCTGCGAGGCCAACCAGACTCAGAGCCAGGTGCCTCTGCCTGGGGCACGGCACGGCTGGGTCCCGGAGAGCGCAGGGTACCTGGGCTGGTGATGCTCTGCACCAAGGGGTTCACCAGGGCCTCCCAGAACGTCCTGCCCAGTGCCCGGGCTGCCTCGTCGTCGGGAAGGAAGCGGTCGGCAAAGCCCTGCTCGTGCTGCAGCGCCCCGTTCAGTCTGCAACAGCGACCGGGCAGCACACGGTGCCAGGGGCCGGAGAACTCCCGCGGGAAAGCAGGGCGCAGGGCTGGCTCCCTGCTCCGCCCCTCGCCAAGGCATGATGGCTTGGAGCCCCCACTCGCCCCCAGCAGCCAGGGAGGGCCCCTCGCTGTCTCTGGGACCTGCCCCCAGTGGCCCTTGGGGCCCTCGCAGCCCCTGCCAAACGGGGGCTGTGCAGTGCCTGCGGCCACGAGATCCTGCTCTGCCAGCCCCTGTGGGAGACCAGCGTCCCCCTCTGGGGGGTTAGCCCAGCTTAAACCCAGGGGACCCCAAGGTGGCCCTGGCTATCCAGGACCACTGGTGGCCAGAAAGAAGCAAGGGCCCCTCCCGTCCAGGTGGCACACCCAGCTGCTCCTGTCCTAGCCCTGCAATCCCCTCACGGGCTGCCAGCAATGTCCCCCTGGGCCCTGGACACCAGGGACCCGACGGCACAGCCAGGACACAACTCACTTGCCAAAGAGCTGCAGCAGCCGGCCCCGGTCTCGGCAGATCTCCTGGCTCCAGGCGTGAGCCCGAGCAGTGCAGGAGAGGAACGTCCGCCGGCACAGCTGCTCCTTGAAGATGGGCCAGAAAGTGGGCTTGGGACCCAGCACCTCGATGCCACGCACACGTGTGTCGATGCCACCCTGCGGGAGAGCGGGACCCTCAGTTCCCGGGCATGGCCCCGACGCCCCACACTGCCCCTCCTGGGCCCAGCCCCTGCCCCCCTACCTGCTGGCACCGCTTCACCCGGATCTGGATGATGGGCCAGAAGCGGGTCATGTTCTCCAGCAGGATCACTCTGCTGTCCGAGGGCAGGATGGTCACCTGCAGGGAGGCACTGAGCCCTCAGTGCGACAGGCAGCCCGCAAGGGGCTCCCGCAGCGCAGCTCCCGCCATTCCCACCTCCCCGAGGGCACCTCCCAGGGCCGCACGCCAGGGCCGGACCTCCCCAGAGCACAGCAAGGAGCAGCCCGCCTCCCCAGGGGGACTCACCGCATTCAGCTCCGTCCTGATGGTGGCAGGGCTGTCCCCGCCCAGCACCACGACCCGGGATGGCATATAGCTGGAGTCCTCGCTGGCCACCAGGATGCTCAGCTCCCTGCAGCACAGCAAGCACGGGGCTGTCCCCACCTCCCTGCCCTGGCCCCCGACAGCACCACGCCCTGCCGGCCATGTCCCGCTGCCCCCAGGACAGGGCCACCGTGGCAGGGCTGGCACAGATGCCCAAAGCCCTCTCCCCACACACAGCCCTCCCGGCCCAGCCCCACCTGATCACCACACCACACTGCATGTGCACGGTGATGAAGTGCGAGCCCGTGCTGCCGTTCGACTCCCAGTAGGTCCTGGGGTTCCTGTCCATGAGCTTGCTGGCCTGGTGCGAGTTGGAAGAGACCTGCACCTTCTCCCAACACTTGTCCTCCTTCACCTCCATGCTGGAGCCTGTGGGCAGAGCACATGGAGCTTCCAGCCACCAAGCCAGTTCCTGGCGTCAGCTCCCACTGCCCGCACTCACCTCGGCACAGGTTGTGCAGGAAGACGTCAAAGAAGGGGATGCTGATGGGCTGGCGGCTCCGGCGGTGCTCCTCAATCTGTCCCAGGACCAGCTGTGGGATGGCAAAAGGCTCTTACCAGGGGCCCCAGCTCCTCCTCCCCTCAGCCCCTGCAGGGCTGCGGCAGCCAGAGAGCACAAGGCCGTCCCTCAGTGCCGGGGACAGCCCAGTGGCCCCCAGACCCAGAGCCCCAGCGCAGCCTCCCCAGGCCCACCTGGATGCAGCCAGCCAAGATGCTGCTCGTCAGCTTCTTGTAGAGGCCAGCAAACTTCTCACACTCCCTCACCAGCTTGAGCAGGGCCAGAGCCAGCGACGTGATCGTGCTGTGCTTTTCCAGGGCTTTGGACAGAGCCTCGTGGGTGCCCACGTGGCACATCACCACCACGCAGTCCTTGCTGGCACTGCCCAGGCGGTGCAGGAAGCCAACAACCTCCTGCAGCACCTACTGAGACGCAGCTGTGAGCAGCAGCTCCATTCCCCTCATCCCAACCCCACCAGCACCCACCAGAGCCTGGCCAGGCATGGCCAGACTGGGCACGTGGCCACCAGGACATGGACACAGCCAGGACAGCTGCCCCCACCTCTCCCAGTGCCTCGGACACAAGGCCAGGCTGCCACCAGCGGGGCCCAGCTGACGCACAGCCAGCACAGCCACCCCTGCCTGCCGGCAGCCCCAGGGCCCCCTCACCTCCCAGCTGCTGCCGTGGGTGCTCAGGCAGGACACACAGGGCTCCACACACTCATGCCAGGGCAGCACGTCCTCCTGATAACTGCCCAGGAACTTGTTCAGGATCCTGAGTGACGGAGGGGGCCTGCTCAGGCCAGGCCACAGAGACAGCAGTGCTACAGGCAGCCCTGCTTCCCTGCCCCACCTGGAAGGCACCTCTCAGGGACTGGGAACCAAGGCTGCCCTGGCACCTTGCACACCCCACCAGCACCCAGGCACACGCTGCTCTGTCCCCACACAGCCCTGCGCCCCAGGACACCCCAATCAGCACCCGCCTACACGCTGGGGTGAGCCTGCCCCCAGGGAAGAACACCCCCACCAGGACCCACAAACATGCACTGCGTCTTCCCGACATCACCACCAGCACTCACACACCTGCTGTGGGGGTCCCAGACCCCCCCAATCCCCCTGCACCCACCTGAGGATGCTCAGGCTCGCAGCCTTCTCCGTCCCCAGCAGCTCCCAGCTGCGCAGCAACAGCCTGAAGCAGCTGTGGTCCTGCAGCAGCTGGGCCACCTGGCCAGAGGGAGCAGGGCCTTCGCTGCAGAGCTGCCGCTCCAGGGCCACCACCACCTCCTTGGACAAGACGCTGTCGTCCAGGCCACCCAGGAGCATCTGCACGCCCTTGGGGTCCAACGGGACCTCTCTGCCTGCCGTGACAAGGACACGTGAGCCCAGCGTGGGCGGCCGCTCGAGCGGCAGCAGCCCCTCAGGGCGCTCTGCCCCGCCGGGCGAGGCAGCCCTGCCCGTGGCACCCGCGGGGCCGTGGCACGGGCAGGGTGGGCAGCGCGGTACCTGCTGCCTCCGGGCCCAGGGGCAGCCGGTGCTCTGCCAGCCGATTGA
Organism: Machaerirhynchus nigripectus; assembly: GCA_013397975.1. Classification (NCBI taxonomy): domain Eukaryota; kingdom Metazoa; phylum Chordata; class Aves; order Passeriformes; family Dicruridae; genus Machaerirhynchus; species Machaerirhynchus nigripectus. Next base: position 19,261 of record VZRQ01002652.1, read on the forward strand.
TGGCGCTGAGGGCCAGCACGGCCTGGGGGCAGCCGCTGCTCTGCCCGTCCCTCCAGCAGCTCTGCAGCACCGCCAGGAGATCGCAGCTCGCCAGCTGCTCCGCCAGGCCCCGGTGCCCATCCATCAGCATGTTCACCACCAGCAGCCCGTTCTGCACTCCTGACGAGCCCCTGCAGGGACACAGCCGTGCCACTCTCCTCCCGCAGCCACACAGCCCCCCCTGCACCCACCAGCCGCCTGCCCGCCCTGCCCGTCCTTCCCCCTGCAGATTGCCCCCAACCTCAGCCGCTCTCCACACTCTGCCCCTACCCCGGCACCCTCTGCATGGTGCTCAGGGCAGCAGGGATGGTGCTCAGCAGGCTGCCAGAGCCCTCGCTGGAGGCAGAGCCGATGCTGGCAAAGATCTCCCGCATCATCTGCGCATCGCCGTGGTTCCAGGGCAAGGACTTCCCACCGGCACCTCCCGCCTCGGCGTCCGCAGCTCCCACCAGCACCTTCAGGGCCTGCCGGGACAACGGGAGGGCAGCGGCCCCTCCGGCACGGCCGGGGCGGCCCGCGCTCCCCTGCCCCGCCACCCGCAGCACCCCCGGGCACTCACCGCCAGGCCAGCCTGCTGCACCAGGCCGGAGCAGCCGTGCTGCCGCATGCAGGCCAGCACGGCCCGCACGCCGCCCTCCGTGGCAAAGGGCACCCGCCACTCGTGCCGGGCCAGCAGCACGGCCAGCAGCCGCAGCGTCACCGCCACCAGCGCCTTCTCCGCCACCTCCGTGCTCAGCAGCTCCACCGCCACCTGCACCAGCTTCTCCCTGCATGGGACACGACACCTCAGGCGCAGCCTCCCGCCACTGCCGCTGGCACACCGGCACCTCGGGCCCTGCCAGCCCCCTCCTTCCCGCCCACGCTGCAGCTGGGACGCCCCGCAAACGAGCCTGCCTGGGACGAAGGGACACAAAGGGACACGAAATCCACCTCTCCTCTTGCACCTACCACCCTTCACACTCCCACTGCCACCTCCCGCGCTCCCAGCTCAGCACTGGCCCCCACCCTGCCCACAGGGCCCTCCCCACGCAGCAGGAGGGGTGTGCAGCACCCCAGGGCTCACCCAGCACTCCCGGTGGTGCCCAGCCTGCCCTGGGCTGTGCCGACTTGCTGCTCCGACTTGGGCTCTTCCTCCAGCATCTTCAGGATGTGCTTGAGCCCAGCTAAGCGCAGCCCCACCGCTGAGCTGCTGCTCTGGACCACGTCCACCACGGCTGCAACCTTGGCCAGCGAACCGCTCTCGCTCACCCCCTCGGAGCCGCCCAGCACTGGCCGGAGGGACGGAGGCGTCAGGGCAGCAGGGACACCTCCAGCAGCTCCCAGGGTGCCCCGCACCCACAGACCCAGCACCCGCAGGCCCCCCCGCTTCAGGCAACCACTGGCTGCACGGCCCCCATGCCCTGCCCAGAGCCTTCCCCCGTGGAGGCAGCAGAGCCGCTTCCAGCACCGCGCCTGGGCCCCAGCGCGTCCCAGGACATTACCCTGGCTCTGCTCCTCCGGCACCTCTGGGAAGAACAGCCCTTCCCTCTCAAAGAGCTCGCTGAACAGCTGGGAATCCGACTTCACTGCCACGCTGCGGGCTTGCGGCGGCCCTGGGGCTGCAGAAAGGTCTTCCTCCGCTGCCTTGGCCATCGTCCCTTCAGGGCCGGTGCTCCCGCAGCCATCGCCCTCTGAGGACACTGAGGTGCTCCCTCCACCATCCTGCTCCACCCCTCTACCGAGGAAGTGTCTGGCGTACACACGGGAGCCGCGCAGGTCCCGCAGAGAGCTGCCCTGGCACCGCTTCTCCAGGACCTGCAGCACCTTCTGGGCCAGCTCCGCAGGCACCGACAGCTGCATCAGGGCTTCTTCATCCACCTCCGACAGCCGCACCGACGGATGGGGCCAAGTTAACCTCGGGCTCGCCGCAGACCCCACGCCCCTTGTGGCGGCCACCGGCAGAGCGGAGAGAAAGGCCGCACCGCCAGGGCTGCCCAGGGACGCTCCCCACTGCCACCCTCCCCCGGCCGTCCCCGGCCCGACTCCCACCAGCCCACACCTCCCACCCGCGCTCACCCCGCAACTGCAACCGGCTGAATGACCCCACGGCCTTGCCTCGCCGGCCCAACCTCGCTGGGCAGTCACTCTTCCAGTCAGGGGACACTGCGTGTCCTCTCGCCTCCACTCGCTGCTCTGCTGGGCCAAGCTCCCCACGCTTTCTCCATCTCCGCTCACCCTCCCATTTCTGCCCCATTTCTGTCCCATTCAGGCTGCCCCTGCACAGCTCACACTTGCCATCTCCTCTGGGCCTGGTCCCTTCCCTAATGTTCCCTGTGCTCCTCCCTCCCGTTTCCCCGCTGCAGGCACTGGCCCCTACCTGCTCTCCCTGGTGCTGCTGGATGAGACAGGTGATCTCTTCCTGCTCCTGTGCTTCCAGCTTCCTCACAAAGAAGAGCAGCTCCCACCACTCGGCACGGCTCAGTGCCTCTGCAGCCTTGGGCAGCCGCTGCCCCAGGTAAGGCAGGGAGTACAGCCCCCCCAAGGGCTTGCACAGGAATGGCTGTGGAACTGCAGGAGAGCAGAGCAAGGAGGGGCACTGTCAGCTCTGCTAGTTCCCCCATCCTCTGCTGCACACTCCTCATTCCCCAAGGAAAGAGCTCATGCTGGGCAGAAGAGGTCCCCACCGTGCCATAGCTTGCTGAGGGAAAGGGAAGTGACAGTAGGCCAGTGGGAGAGTTGGAACACGCTTGAAGGAGACCGACAGGCTGCTCACCTGCTCTCAGTCTGTGGTTTCTTGTCAGGGTGTTCACCTTCTCCTGGCCCTCAAGCTCCTTTTGCTCCGAAGGGCCAATGATCTCGACCATGTGCCAGTGAACCCAGTACGTACAGCCCAGAGCTTGCCAGTACACCTGAGGAGGAGAGCCCAACACACACCCAGCTGGGGGAAGGCAAGCCCAACCCCACTGTTCCTATGCAAGGCTGCACAGGAGAGCAGACAGACCCCTTGGCAGCACCTGCTCCCCCAGCAGGGATACCTGCACCGGGGGCATGCCGTCGTTGCTGCGGCGGAAGTCGCCCTCGTCGCCGGCGCTGACCTGCTCGTAGTCCTCGAGCATGCGCACCCTCATGCCGCTCACCAGCGTGGCCTGCACATACTCCACATAGCTGCTGCGGCTCGGGAAGGCCGAGCGCGTCTTGAAGGCCACGGGCTCCTTTGCTGGGGATGCGGGGGCTGCTTCGGCAGCACTGCTGGCCGGGGTCTTGTGCTGGAAGATGGAGCGGGCAGGGCGAGGCTGCAGGTCCCGCTGGGGCGGCGGCTCGGCCTTGTGGCTGTGGCTCCAGCCCATCACGTGCACCAGCTCCAAGATGAGGTTTGCCATGGCCATGCTGAACTCAAACTCCTGCTTCACACGGCTCCTCTCCTCAGGGACAGGGCTGGGCACAGCACAGCCCTGCTGCTCCTCTCCCTGCTCCACGCCACTGCTCAGCTTGTCCAGGAGAGACGTCACACACAGGTAGCGCTTCACCAGGACAAACAGCTGCTTCCCAGGGATCTGCAACAAGCACAGCTGTCACACTCAGCCTGCAGAGCACCTCCAGCCCCCAGCTCCCTCTCAGCCACCAGCTCATTCCCAGGCAGGCTCCCGTGACAGCTCCGGACCAGCTGGCAGCAGCAGAGACCTCTCAGCCCCCCCTCCCCTCCCTGCTCGCAGCCAAGGCTCTCCAGGTGCCTCTGCACCACCCCCAGCCTCACCCCAGGCCCGGGTCCTGTGCCAGCTCTCCCAAGAGCCAGTCCTGCTCACCTGCCCACCTTCAACTACCCTCTTGTCCCGGACAAGGGCGCCAGCCCTGGGCCCCCACTCCCACCCCTCCTGGCCGCTCGTGCCCCGCAGGCCCAGGGCTGGTGGCGGGGTCTGTCCCTACCTGCGGGAGGTGAATCCCCTCGAAGGACACGCAGGGCTCTGCAGAGGACGTGATCTCAGCAAACAGCTCCAGCAAGGTGCAGCGACTGTCAAAGTCCATGTGCTGCTCAACACCGTCCTGCTGGCTCAGGGACAGCAGCACATAGGCCCGGCTCCCTGCAACAACAACAAAAACTCCTCAGGCCCCATAAAGACAACCCTCACCCCACCCTCCCTGCTACAGACAGAGCCGCAGGGAAGGAACAGCTTTGCTGCTCAGTGGCACCTGAGTCACGTTCTGTCCCTTCATCTGGAGTGGCAACATTTTGCTCCACAGCGTGGTTTTTCTACCCCTAACGCTGCAAGATTCTCACAAAACAGCAACTCCAAATAACTGACTCCAGAACAGGGTCCCAGGGAAGAAAAGAAGTCAGCTTTTAACCTGAATCAGCCCCTCATCTGCCCCATTTCAGAGCTGCATGAACTCAGGCACTAGGACAGGGAAAGCCAGACCTCCTGTGGCATACACCACAACCAGCAACCTTCCAGGTGTACCTAAGCCTAATCAGGCACTTCCAAGCCATGGAAGCTCCTCTTAAATGAAAGAACAGGGTGAGGACCAGCCTCTACCCACCAGGTTTGTGTCAAGCCCTTTGGCACTGGTCTTCATTGCAAGGGTATGTGGAAGGAGATTGTCTGCTCCTCTAAGTGTATCCACTCAAGGACCTTTTCACTGCAGAGTCAAAGCAAGAAGGAAGCCATAAACAAGAACAGAAAGAACCACAAACCTGACTGAGAAATGCTAATGGATGCAGTGAGGGGAAACAAATCTGGTCAGTCACTACAATTAGTAGGGACATCTGGCATGTGAGAATGATTATTTTTCAGTAAGATTATCTGATTAATTGGAATTGGCAAGGAAAACAAAAGGGGGTGCAGAGAAAGGGATATAAAAGGCGCCAGTCATGATTAAACCACGGCTGGTCAGTGAGTTTGTCTGACAGCCCCGTACCTGATTGACACAGTTTGTCCTACTTTCTTATTAAATCTTTACTAACTCTCTCTCTACCCCTGTGTGTGTGTGCTGCAAAGACCGAGTGCCAGCTGCCGGTGAGACCTGCATGAGTGGCATTTGGTACGACAATCTGGAGCTGTACTGGGGGCGTGGGAGCCCTGTGGAGTCTGCAAGTGGAGCAAGTGACAGCTGGAGGTGCCATCGCTCTCCGGATCAAATCATGGATTTGAGGCTGTAATGCCAGCTACCGGGAAGACTGGTGTCCAGCTGACCCAGTACAAACTACTCAATTCTCAATCAGGGGTGTAGGCGTCCCTGGCCTGAGGTGCCAGCTACTGGGGCAAGCGCCAGGGTCTCAGTGCTATTGCCTGGAGTAGGCGGGATCCTCAGTCACCAGCTACTGGGGAGAGAACAGTGTGTGTTCTGAAGAGCAGCTGCTGGAAGAGAGGCAACTGAGGAGTTCAGCACCAGCAGCTGAAGCAGGACTGCAGTGCCTGGTGCCAGGGGAAAGGGTGAGTGTGTGCATCCTTCCCAACCCTGCTGTGCATGGGGCGTGCACATAATTCATTAGTAAAACCTGACGCTGAATTAGCAAGGAGGAGGTCCTGGGTCCAGACCAAGGTATGAGGTGGGTGGTGGTTGGTTCTGGAAGTCCCAAGGGATGTGTGAATGTGCACTGTGGAACAAGAGTGCTACAGGTTTACCAGCAAGCATCAGGCTTGACAAACTGATGAGCCGGGGGACCTCTGAGACTGGTAGAGGGGCTTGGATCCAGGCACAGTGCAGGACAGAGGGGCCATGTTGGTACCCAAGGGATCCATGAACGTGTGTGTACTTGTGAACCTGGAAAATGCAGTGTGTGCTGGCAGGAGTGACCTTCCCTCTCTGCTGGACAAAGAGCAGGAGGGGACGTGGCTGGCTGTGCTTGTGTTTATGTGAGTGCCCTAAGTGTGTGCTGTCAGAGTCCAGCGTGTGTCTGTCCTCCGGGATGGGCACTCAGCTTTGCTGCTGGTTGAACCCGCAAATGGGAAAGCGGCAGCTGCATCTCTCAGCTTGAGAAACTCCAGATTCCCCAGGCTGGGCTTCAGCGGTGGAGCAAGAGAGGTGCTGGGGCTCTGCCACCCCTGACATTCCTTAACTCTCCGAACAGTTAATCAGCATCCCAGCTCAGAAACCTGGCAGGGGAAAGTCTCTAACTCCACGAGCAGTCCTGACAACTGCAACCAAGGAAGTTTGGAAGATCCAGGCTGATTCTTCCCCTTTTGCCAGCAAGCCCCACGACATGCTGCTTCCCAGGCATCTCACCCCTCCCAAGGGCCTGGCACCCCTCAGCTGCCCAGCAACACCTCCTCAGAGGCACCGAGCAGGAGCAGCCCCCACCTGCGTCATGCGAAGCCAGAGCCCGCAGCATCTCGCCGGCGCTGCGGCGGATCCGCTTCTCCTTGTGGCACAGCAGCGTCATCAGCAGGTCCAGGGCTCCCGTCTCCCTGAAGGCGCCCGCCAGAGAGCCGATGCTGGCGTAGGCGCCCAGCACGTGCACCGTGCTCAGGATGGAGCACTCGGGCGTCCCGGCCTCGGCCACCTGGCGCCCAGCTCGCTGCACCAGGCTCCTGACATCGGCCTTCATCTCCAGCAGCGAGGCTTCGTCCAGCGGGACGTCCGCGGCCAACGGAGCGGGCGCCTTCTCCTCTTTCGGCCGCGGCCCCTCCGGCCTCCTCTGGCCCAGCAGCGCCGGGCAGCTGGCGCAGACCTCTTCTGCAGACATCCACATGGAGATGTGCTCTGGCTTGGTCTCTGCAGAGGAGGCGCTGCTGCCTCCCGCCGCTCTCTCTTCCGAGCCGACGACGCTCCACTGGACCAGGTATTCCGGCCGGCCGTCGTGGCCTCGCCGCTGCCGGAGCAGCTCCTCTGGGTAGGCCTGCAGTTTGGGCCCCAGCTGCACAAGCAGGTTGCCATTGTGCTTCTCATTCACCATGGCAGCAGATGGGTCTGCAGAGACAGAGGGGAAGCAGGAGCTGGGGAGAGGTGGCTGAGGCATGCTATGGTTAGAGATCTCTGCTGCTGTGTGTCACAGTGCTGGCGACAGGGCAATGCAACCAATAAAATGTGTTTTTGTACTGGCTGTACTCAAGGACAGTGCTGTAAACCCTGAACACAGTAAGTGTGATATATGGCTCAATTTCTCCTTGGAAAACTGCATATATGTAGTAGCAAGATAACAGGGCAAAACATAGTGACTTCTGGACTGTCAAACAGGCTGTGGGCATGGCAGGAATACGGACAGCAGTGCTCAGGAAGGACAGCTTTCCCCAGGAAGCTCAGCTATAACACCTGGCTGCGTGCTTATGGAGCTACCCGAGCCAGGTGGAGCCCGCATGCTGATCAGGGAGCCAGTGCAAGTCTGCGCTGGAGAGTTCTGCTGCCCATCACCCGGCCGGGACTGGGAGCACGGTGAGGGACAGGCCTGTGCCCGGGACACGCACGCTAAAGGCAGGAGGCACGGCACTGCCATCCCCGGGGAGAGGGCTCGTGCGGGCCGGCCGCGCCAGCGGCAGCATCAAAGCTCCTTCCAGGCGCGGGCCAAGCGAGAGCTCGCCGGGCACCGAGCAGAGCCTGAC
>VZRQ01002652.1:29003-61368 GCA_013397975.1 Machaerirhynchus nigripectus
AGGGGCCTAAGCTGGGGCCGCCGGCAGGTGGCGCGCGCCCGCCGGTGGGGCGGAGGCGGCGGCCATCTTGGATTTAAAGGGGCTGCGCCGCTAAGAGGGCGGGGGGTGCTTGCCGCGGGTGTCGCCCCGCCCCCGCCGGGACCGGGACAGCGACAGCGACCGGGACCGCCATCGAGGTCTCGCGCCGAGCAGGTTGGACGGGCGGGGTTACGGGGCCTCGGTCTCTACCCTCGGCGGCCCTGGCGGGAGGAGGACACACAGAGCCCGGCGGCGCAGGCCGGAGCGGGGGCGGCCTTCCCGAGGCGACGCTCCGCCGCCGGCCGCGGGGGGCGGTGGGACCCCCGCGGGAAGCTGGGGAGGTCCCTGTAGTGGGGCTGGGGCTGGCGTGGTTCGGGGACCGTGGCAGCGCGCCCTGGCCGCCGGGGCAGCGGAACGAGCCGGGGTGAGGGCAGCGTTCGGGCCGTGCCCGCCGTGCCCGGATCCGGCGGGCCGCAGTAACGCTGTTGGTCGGCGGGGTCAGCGCTAAGGGCGCTACCGGCTCTGCGGACTTTGGAGCCGGCGAGGCGCGCCCTGCAGGATCAGCCCCATTCAGTCCCGGAGGAGCCGCTGGGTCGGGAGCCCTGCTGGTGCCCGCTCTGCTCGGGAAGCTCCGGGTACGCAGGCTCGGTGCTCCTGGCCTCCCCGCGGGCAGGGCTGACTGCCACGCAGGGACGGCCGGCGGAGGCCGGGAGCCCCCGAGGGAGGAGCGGAGTGTGTATATGGCAACCGTGGGTCAGCCCGCAATCCCGGCCATGGCTATTTCCAGGGTGCTGAGGGCACAGACTGCGGGATTCACTGCTCTGTAATTAGTCTGTGTCTTCATTGCCGGGAATGGCTTTCACTGTAACACAAATAATGTGTGTTTGCACTCCTGCCATGTAACTTTTGTGGCATATAACCGTGCCATAGCTGTATGTACCCCACAGCCAGCCAGGTTTGCCCTCCAGAACTAGGGAACGGAGGACAGCAAGGTGCTTTAGGAAAGAAATATGTGTTGAGAGATGAGGCAAGAGAGAACCTGCGTGTCAACATGGCTGGGCTGTTCCTCCTGGGATACCTGAAGCCCTTCCCCTTCTGGGGGAACCTGTGGGGAGGGAGAGGAACACCAGCACAGTACTGGTTCAGGCAGATGTAGGTAGCTGGGGACATCTTAGGGAGCACCATGACAGTTGTGTGTTACCGTGGATGGGATGGCTGTAGTAACAATCCAGGCTGGATCCTGTGTCGTTGTCTTCTCTCTGAGCAGAGCAGCCAGAGACTGAACAAATGCTTCCCAGCGGTGCCCGGCCCAGCCGCACACTGCACAGTGTGGACACACAGGGCTCCAGCCTTCCCAGATCTCCTGTATCTCGCCACTGCTGTGGGTACAGCGATAGCAACCACCCAGCTGGAGGGCTCTCTGCAGCTACACCAGCTTGGCTTTAGGGGCTGGGATGGGGTCAGCAGTGGGGACACAGGCGAGGGTGGTACCACACAGGACGTAAAACCTTCCGCCACAGGATGGAGGGTGGGATGGAACAGGGCTTTGGCGGGCTGAGCAGGAGCCCGATGGTGGCCAGTGCTCCTTGGGCAGCATTTGGCAGCACCGCGGGGGCTCGGCCCTGCTCCTGGGCGGTCCCGTGGATCCCTGAGGAGGGAGCTGTGAGCTTGGCGTGCGTGGCGCTTTCTGCGCTCCCAGGAGAGCGTCCGACCGTCCTGTTCCCTGAGCCTGTCCGCATCCCTCCCCTCCCCCTGCCGCAGTGTGGTTGGCTGCCGAGCGCCGGGTGCCTGCGCCGCCGCTCGCTCCCAGGGCAGCGCGGCAGACGGAGCCGCGCAGCGCCGCGGCCGCCGCTCCTCCGCCGCCTCCGCGAGCACCGGCGCTGGACAAGCTGCTGCAGGCAGCCAGGTACCGCTCCTTTGCGGCGTGGGGCGGGGGACGTTCCCATCCGGTGACTGAGACGGGCAGGGTGCCCAGCCATCCTGGAACAAAGGACCGCTTTGATGCGCAGTTTCGGGCAGAGCTGATGAAAACTTTTTTTTCCTTGTGAAGCTTTCACTTAGCCAGGTGGGCGCAGAATTTCTCTGTGGTGGTTCTGAGGGGTGAAGGGGTTTATCTGGCTTGTTTGTTTCAAGGATACGCAGCGGGCGTGCCTCCTGCTGCCAGACAAAGCCGGAGAAACGATGACGGAGGCAGGTCATACAGCAGTGGCTCTCAAAGAGCCTTGTTTAGCCCCAAACCCTCCTTCCATTAATTAACGGCTTCCTAAGCTGTTCCGAAGTGGAGGTGCACCCTACCAAAGGTGGTGGGCTGGGAGAATCGCTGGTAAGCTTCTGTGAAGGAGAGGATGCGCCTGGGAGGAGGTGTCTGAAGAAGAGCTGGGGGATGGTGTTGCGGTAGAATGCTCTGGCCAGGCAGCCGGGAGAAATCTGCACAATGGTGGGAGGCAGCAGCACATTACCAGAAACAGCAGGCTTCCCTGCTTCTTGCATAGCTGGCATCTGGCACTCTGCTGCAGTTCCACGCTCGGGTCTCCTCTAGTGCCCTTGGTCTCCTCTCTGCCATGCCACCTTAGAGATGTGGAAAACACCCACCCCTGCCTGTGCTTGTGGGGAAAGAGGGTGGTGTTCAGCCCACATCAGGTCAAAGATCTGGCCAGCTCAGACACAGGGTAAATAAACATGGCTGTGCTCTGCTGTAATTGGCAGAAGGAGCAGGAAGCATGTGTTCTCTCATCTGCTGTTTTGGAGGAATGTCCAGGTTGAAAAAACAACATTAACCCCAAATACCAAAATGGCTCTTGGGGCACAAAGGACACGTGGCAAGATTCTGACCTTGGCAGAGTTGCTGGATAAATGCTTAATTTGCTGGGAAAGAGCCATGGAGCTCCTCGAAGAGCTCTAGCCAGGCAGGGGAGCCAGAGATAAAACAGATCCTTTGCTTGTTATACAGGTAGAAGTTTGTCCCTGTGACTTTGCCTGCCTTGCTGTGGTTTACAAAACCTGTTTGCTTCTGGAAATAGTAGCCCAGTCTTGCAGTCTGCAGTCAGCTGGTCTTTGTGGGTGCCCCAGGTACAGCATGGAGGGAGTGTGGGCACACCAGAGCCCTTCAGGGCACACGGAGTGGCTCCAGAGCTCCTCCTGATCCCATCTGTATCCTGGTTATCTTCCGTACTGCTCAGGCACATCCAGTGCATAGCCCTCACATTAGACAGATGCCTGCAAAGGCACTGGCTCCTGGGAATTACTCTGCCTGCTTTAATACTGCTTCATGCTGTCAGGGCGAGGTAATGGCTCTCGCTCTGTTTTTTATAGTGCGAGACTCCCAATCAGATTCTGAAGCTGGGAAGAGATGCTTGCCCTGGCTCCGTTCCAGCTGCTTAGCTCTTGTCTCCACTAGCCTGGAAACATGTTTTAATGGTGTTTCGCTGTAGTCCCAGGCACAGCAGATGCAGAATGGATTTGGTGAGCTGCTGCAGACATGAACAAGTTTTAAAACAAGGTCTTATCAGCTGATCTGGAGGTGCCAGCATAAGCTTGCTGGTGGGAGTGGTGCTGACTGCTGTTCTCATTCCAATGGCCTGCTGGAAGGTGCAGGCTTTCCCAGCCAGCTGGGGTTGTAAACAATATGGTGTACAATCGGAGCAGAATGGTTTTCTGCTAATGGCAAAAATTGGTGCTATTTGTTGTGCTTGGTTGGTTTTGCTGTTGATGGTTGTTTTGTTGGGGTTTCTTTTAACCCTTGTTGCTTCCGATGTTTGTATTCTTTGGTAGTAACGAATGGACTGAGACCTTTCTGGTCTTGAAAGGAGTGAATGATCTGATACAAAGCCAACCAGACTACCTGCTCTGTCTTCCTCGGAGTACATATCCATATTGGAATTGGATCATGCTTTGATAATACAGAAATTGCTTGCTCTGGTCAATCAGAACAAACACCAGTACTTTTTGTCTTGTCCATTTCTAGCTGTGGGCTAGAAGGTGGGAGGGGTATGGGAAGCTCCCATGTTCTTTCTGTTGTGGTTTGAACATGGAGTCACTGTGGCCAAGTCTTTGTAAAGGCACCTTATCACCACCTTGCTCTGGGTTTCAGGGCGCGTATGGGATGTCGTGTGTTTTATTAGAGATTGTAGGTTGTAGGGAGCTAAAGCTTCTGGGACAGAGAGGAGTGTTAGGAGGCTCCCTTCATGCTCTTTCCCTTCAGCTCCAGTCTCCTTGCGGGAGAGCGCTACCGCTTGAGCTGCAAATCTAGTTCCTTAGTCCTCGTCCCCTGGGCCTCTTGCAGCCTGCTGGTTAGCACAGACATTCCCATCCCATCACAAGCCTTCCAGTATCTAGGAAAAAACCCCAGAGCTTCACAGTCAGCTAGAGCTGGCATGTGTCAGCTGCTGAAAGAAGCAATCCTGGCCTTGATCCCTGAGCAGCCCTCCCTATCCCCTGGACAGGGATCAAGGCACATCAACAGCGCGGTCAGCTTGTACTGTGTTATACATGACTCTAGGGATTGGGGAAACTGGTTGGGTGAAGTCTTTCTGGGCTTGGAGACTGGCTTCAAAGCTGTGTGAGGAGGTGCCTGGATGCCAAGGAGAGTCCTGGTTTTGGGGTGTAGGAGAATGTGAGCGAGACAACTTCTTGCCTTCACTGCATGCTGTGTTGTTGCAGGTGGACTGCTTTGGGACAGAGGGACTGTCCCTATGGGACCCTGCTGGAAGCACTGCATTCCCTTTCTCTGGGCCTCGGGTCATTTTCTAGTGCTGTGGTGCCTCGCCCCTTTTGTCCTGAAGAGGTGTTCACTAAAGGCAAACGCATTGAGTTTATCTAAGGAATTCAGATGAAGAATTTTTTGTCTTATCTTTTTTTTTCTCCCACAAGAGGATGGTTAAGTCATGGTACAGGGGTCTGAAGGGTCTGTGGGATCTCCGTTTTGGGAGACGGTCCTTTAGCTAGACATAGATACTGATCAGATACCTGCTTTGAGTGAGGGAATGGACCAAAGACCTCCAAGCATTTGTTCCAAGTAATACTCTTCAAGTAATACTCAAGCCAGACTCTTATTGAGGGGAAAGTTACAACGCAACAGTGCCTCTATAGTATTTGCAGTCATCTGTGTGTTGGTTTAACTCTAGGCTGTCTGCAGTGCAAGAAAGGTCTGGGCTGGAGGCTGGCATTGGAAAAAAACTTTGGGCAGAAGATGGGACTCTAAGTGTCCCCTTTTTTGGCAGTGGGGTGTACAAACTTATGAGACAGCTGGTGGCAGAGAATGTCATAGACATTGGAGTTTGAGTGATGTCTTTTGACTTTACAATTGCAGCTCAGGGATATGTTGGGTATGAACTCCCAGGATGCTGACTCCTGCCTGATGTCCTCTTTGTGTGTTCTTAGTGGCTCTGAGGGAGCATGCAGGCATTTCTGGCAATGGTAACAAGCACCACAGAGCACTATTCCTCCTCTGTGCCTCGCATGAACCTCAGCATTTCTTGTTTCGCCCATATTAGAGCAGCTCTGGAAATACCAACTTGGATGAGGAGCTCAGCAGCACCGGTTTGCCCCTTTTCTGTGGTTCTGCTCCAGGTGGCCTGGGGTGGTGACCAACCCTGAGCACAGTGGCCCTTCTAGCAGTGGTGTGTCAGTGTGCAGGTGTTCCTGGCAGTGTCAGTGTGTCCTGGCTATGCCCTGGAAGCCTCAGAGGCTCTGCACAGCTGACTGTAATTTCCTACAATCTGTTTGCTTTCTGACACTGTGGTATCAAAATAAGAAAATTTGTGCTCATGACACAGCCTCTGTGATAGCTGCAACTTTGTCACTCTGTTTGCTTGTTACTGCTTTTATTTTATTTTTCAGCATCTGGAGTATTAGGTCTAGGTTTTGTTGCAGTGTCTCTTAGTGAACACTCGCTGTCTTATTTGCAGTCTCACTTCTAGCTTCATTGGAGGTCACCCAGTCATTCCTGAGACCCTTTGTTGTTCAACAGTAATGAGCTGGCAGAGGTCCAAAGAAAAGCAAATAAACAAAGCAAAAATCCCTCCCTGCTTTTATCAAGGCGTTTTGCTTCCCAAATGTATAACTTTGCTGTTTCTCCAGGTAGCAAAAGCATGTCTCACAGGAGGAGACTGGGATAATTATGGTGAAGCAAGACAAAGCCCTGTGTTTCCATTTCTAAGTGCTGCCATTGCTATCTATCTCTCAAATGTGGTCACTTGTTCTTGCTGTGGGTCAGACTTACCCTTTTCCACAGGAAGCTTCTTTCCAGAACCCAGCTGTCTTTCTGCAACTACCTTACATCACTGATATCCTTAGATCACCGTCTCCTACAGAAGAATTTGCTGCTGAAAATCTGTTTCACGTCTTTACAGAAGGTGCTGGCTGACCCTCTGCAGTTTGAAGGATGCTGCAGTTATCATCTTGTGCAAGTTGGAACGGTACCTTGTCTCACATGCAGGGAGGCAGTGAACTGAATTTGTTGAGTTGTTTGTAGACCTGAAATCTCTGTCCTGCTGTAGTTGACTCCTGATTTCCCTGGTGCTTCTCCTCCCGCACCCCCATACTCTTCTAGCATTAGGCATCATAACCTGAGCTTTAAGATTCACTTGGACCCATTTAATCTGGCATCCTTGTAGATGTTGTGGGTTGAAGATAGAAGCAGTGAAACTTCCATCTCTTTCCTCTTAAAGGTCTCGCATGTGGGAGCAGTTTTGAGAGGCAGAAAAATGAGCTGCTGAAATTGCTGATGCTTAGTGATTTTGTGGTTATGCACTTGAATACAGGAGGAAGGTTTTTGCCTGGCAGGATGTACTTGCTGATGGATTCCCAGCTGATTGCTGCAGCTGCCACAAAGCTCAGTGCATGCATGTTCCTTCCCTGTCCTCCAAATGGGAGCAGGAGAGGGGAGATGAGATGGGTGTTGTCGGAAAGCCAGGCTATTCTAGCAGCTCACTGTAAATAGGAAAGACGTGCTAACTAGAGCAGAAACGTGCGGGTGGAGACCTGGGCTGGGACACCTGCAGGTCCATGAGGATTGCAGCAGGAGAAGCTGGGAACAGGGCTCTCCATCTCTCAAGGAGCTCGCTGGAAAAGCATTCTTTTCTTTCTGTTCCAATCTGAGCCCCACCCTGCAAAAGGCAAACCATGGTGTGTCCCCTCCTCTCTGCAGAAAACCTCTGAGTGTTTTCTGCCTGGATAAAGGACACTCAGTGCCCCTTACTGAGTGTGAAGGAGTAGGAAGAGTGCATATACAGCAGCCTCAGCCTGCCCGACCTTGGTGTTGGCTGCCATAGCAAGCATTTCCTCTTTGGAGGGCTGAGCACCAAGTATAGACCTGCCAGCACTGGGGAGAACTAGAAATAAGCTCTTTGGGGGAAAACTCCTGCTTTGGGAGGATAAGTCAGCTCCTGCCAGTGTTCGTTGCTTTTCTTTGCTGTACAAGAGGTACCAGCATTCAAATGACTTCTCTGCAGTCTCCTGTTTGTTTTCTTGTTGAGCAGCTGTGTGTTGTTCTTAGGTTTTGCACCCTCTGTCCAGCCTGGACAATCCTCTGTCCACTGTTGAACATGGAAACGTGTTGGTACCTGGCAGAGCTTCCAGGATGTCACCCTAGGGGAGAAAGGCCAAGGTTGTTACAGATGTTTGCACGGTCAGTGAGAGTAGAAGAGCTTCTATTGGTATGCCTTGAAGGATTTGAGGATGTAGTTGCAGGGTAGGATGAGTCTTACATGCTGTGGATCAGGATGTTTTGATTTATTTTTCCTTCTCAGCCTGAAAACTTCGCAGTTTCAAAAACCAGGTTGATTGTGAGGACTGAAATGCGTGAACGCTTACTGCTGGAAGGGCTGAAGAAAGAATGTTGCTGTAGTAGAGGTGCTGATGGTTTAACACAGCAGTTTCACAGTTGAGGAGAAGTTCTGTGTACAGGGGAATTAATGAGGCTGATTTTCTATGGATCTGGGTCTTGTCTGTCTGACTGTTACCTACCAAGGTGTGAGCTCTGGTGGCTTTTTATCCTGTAACACGTTCCTCTTCCCAGTGTGTTTGTATTGCACTTTTTAAAGATGGCAGCAAGATCTCTGTATGGACATAAGTGATGCTGCTGTGAAAACTGTCAGCATTTC
Source organism: Machaerirhynchus nigripectus (assembly GCA_013397975.1). Lineage (NCBI taxonomy): Eukaryota > Metazoa > Chordata > Aves > Passeriformes > Dicruridae > Machaerirhynchus > Machaerirhynchus nigripectus. The sequence continues at coordinate 37,124 of VZRQ01002652.1, forward strand.
GCAGCTGGCCCAGTACCCACAGGGACTTGTACTGCCCAGCTGTGTGAGGTTTAGAGCTGAGTTCTAGTTCTTTGTATGTTGGGAATGAGGCTGTTCCCAGGTATGTTCTTGCGTCCCAAACATTGTCGATGATCCAGAGAACTCCCATTTCCCTGTTTCCCTGTTTGCAAGTGAGTCAGGGTATGTTTTCTTGTAAGTTGGAACCAGTGATGGGGCCATTCAACCCTTTAGCACAGAACCTTGGGTTCTGTGGAAGAGGTAAGTACCTGCTGAGCCTTCCTGGGAAGCTGTCTGGACCTATTTCAGAGCACGAAAGTGCTTGGTCAGATGAGGCAGCACTAACACCCTTTGAGCTGCCAACCTCTTTTCTCTAGGGCTGGGAACTGTTGCACGTTTCTTCCTGAGTTGTGCTCACCTGCAGAAGTCTGCCTTAGGCAAGGCTTCCCTTATTGCTTTAGCACTTGATCACACTCCAGATGTGTTAGAAAGGTGGGGAAAATAATAACCAGGGGAATTGTTGACCAGAATGCTTAGCTGCCGGTTTCTGGAGAATGAGTTTGGAAGACGGTATATGAGTGGCAGCCAACTCTCAACAGACCAATTTTTCCTTTTGAAACAGTAGTCTCTGTCCTCTGTCTTGACCTTAATGAGGTTTTTCCTGCTATTGTTATAATATGGTCTTCTCCAAAGCAAACTGGCGTAAGTCATGGTCCAGATGAGACTGTTTTGGTATGAAATGCCCAATGTGCAGGGTTAAGTGCATGTGGAGCATGACAGATACCCAAAAGTGAAGGATACAGTGAAGGATGACTCAGAATTGGTGCTGATGCTTGATCATGAAGTGAATGTGAAGTCAGCATTGTGACTTTGGGGGAGGATGACTCAGTTCTTGTTCAGAGGTGTGAACAGAAACCCAGTCTTCAAGACACATGAGGTGTTTTTGCCCTGCTGAGGTTCAGTAAGGTCTCCACTGTGTGTCGAGGATTTGCTCCCCTTCCTGAGGGATGGATGTGCATCACTGGAACAGAAACCAAAGGAGAGTTGAGAGGAGAGTTCAGGCCTATAAAACAACTGGAGGAAGAGTGAGGCTAAAGAGGAGGAGATGAGTGGGTTTAATAATGAGATGTGTGTACTTGAAACAACTGTCCCAGTGCTGTCTGTCATCTTCACTCTTAAGTGCAGCAGTGAGGAGGAAGCTGGGCCTCTCAATTGGTCAGGGCCCATTCCTCAGTAGCTCCCTGGCAGCTGGACTGCAGGATCGCCCTGGGCAGAGTGCACAGGTGAGGAGAAGAGGAGCCCTGCCAGAAAGGGGAGCTCTGCTATCTCTGTTCCTGTAGCTGGGGCCGTATTTCTGTTCTCAGTAAAACAAGCACAAGGCAGCTGCCGAACTAAGAGCTCAAACTATGCAGAGGTGGGTCCTGCAGGAGGTTAAAGGCAGATCTCCTGGCAGCAATTCCCTCACCTCCTCCTGTGTAGGTTCTGGGCAGTTTGCCAACTTCCTGGCTGCAGGGCCCTGGGCACTCAGGTTGCAGAGACCTCTGCCAGCTCCAGGTAGCAAGGAGGTGCTGCTGGGCAGGTGCTGCCTGTGCAGGGCATAGCAGGAGGCTGGTTTTGGAGTGACCTGATAGCAAGGTGGGAGGTGGCTTTACTGTTGAGTAATTCAAGGAGGCTGCTGGGGTGGCCCAGCTGGAGGGAGAGGCTGGGACTCTGCTAGATGAGCGAGTCATGGAGCGGCCGAGGTCTTGCTATAAGAAGTCTTGCCTTCCTCTTGTGTCTCTCAGCCTCTGGCCTGTTGTGTTTCCCTAGCTCCTGAACTTTGTATTCAGGGATCTCACAGCCACACTAAGATTGTGGGTTGTAATATCTAGGGGGAACGGGACAAGGAAGGAGTACGGAGTCCTTAGGCCATCCTGAGGAGTCCTTGGGCTGGCAGCAGGGTGAATGAAGATGGAAAACGTGTTGGTGTTTCAAGTTGCACCTGCACAAGGATTATCTTAGTGTGACTGTAGCAGTTGGTGTATGTGAGCTTCCCAAATCAGGCAGTGGTGTGGTGTGTCCTGCTGGTTGCATGTCCCTTAGTGCCACAGTGGCAGTTCTGTGCTGAGGCTGTGATCCTCAGGATGTACTCTTATGGTCAGGCAATATTTTGGCACAAAAATGCCACTGATGCCTCCCTGTCTGAGGTGCTCTTCCAGGAGATTTTCCTCTGAGGAAGCCGAAAGCTTTGGGCTGGCATCCCTCCACTTTGTGTTCCCTTTCTTCTGCAGTCAGAAGAGGTGTTGAGCTCTGACAGCCTCTCTGCATCAGTGGTTTGTGGGCAGAAGGTGTATAGATTGCAATCCCAGCTGCCAACCACAAATCTCTGCTCTTAAATGGCAGCTAAATTAGTCTTCCCCCTGCTGGGAGTGTGGGGGTGTTGGAGGTCAGCACTGGTTGTAGCCTTTTTGTCTCCTGTCCACGTGGGCCACCTGCGCTGGTTGCCAGCACTCCCGGCCACAAAAGCAGAGGCACGTGCCCTGACAGCTGCCTGCTGCCAAAGGGAGAGGGGAAGACGAAGGAGAAGGGCTTAGAGTAGGCAATCAGTTAAATGCTGTCTCTGATGCTTGGAGGAGGTTGCGATACTTTTGTCTGGTTGTGGCTCTCTGAAACAGCCTTGGGGCATTCAGGTTTTGTCTTGGTCTCTGTGCAGGGCTGCTGGAGTAGGACTATGTCCACCATGGTGTACCCAAGGGAGGAGAAACTGGACAAGCTAAGCCAAGAGGAAATAATTTCCAACACCAAGCTGGTAATGCAAGGGCTGGAAGCACTCAAGAATGAGCACAACTCCATCCTGCACAGCTTGCTGGAGACCATCAAGTGCCTGAAGAAGGATGAGGAAGCCAATCTCGTGCATGAGAAATCCAACCTGCTCCGCAAGTCAGTGGAGATGATAGAACTGGGGCTTGGAGAAGCTCAGGTAAGAGTGGTGGGTGATCCCCTGGGTGTTTTCTGGGACTGACAGAGGAAGGGTGGGCATGTGGCTATTTCCCATAAGCTGCAGGGATGGGAAGGGGCTAAGTGTAGAAAGCTGACAGGGGACCCTTAGCATGCACGTGAGGGAGAGACAAGATTGTGGTTGTTACTGACTGAGACTCTTAACAAGGTGATGATGGCCTTGTCCAACCACCTGAACGCTGTGGAGTCGGAGAAGCAGAAGCTGCGTGCTCAGGTGCGCAGACTGTGCCAGGAGAACCAGTGGCTGCGTGATGAGCTTGCTAACACCCAGCAGAAGCTGCAGCGTAGTGAACAGACCGTGGCTCAGCTGGAGGAGGAGAAGAAACACCTTGAGTTCATGAACCAGCTGAAGAAGTATGATGAGGATGTCTCGCCTTCGGTATGCCCCAGTCCTTTTGAGCAGCTGCTTTTGTGGGTCTGGGAGGTTGGACCGGGAGAACTGCCTAGGTGTGATAACATTGCCCTGGATTTTGCCCCTTCCCAGCTACCATGCACAGCAATGCCTGTAGCTAAAGGGGGCCTGCATGGGGCAGTCTCTGGGTTTTGTTTTGGGGGGGGAGATGGTGGCAGAGACAGCAGGAGAAATTGAGTGTGTTGGTGGGCTGCAGAAGGGCTGAGAATTTGGCAACTGATTCAGCCCAGGCTGCTGCTGTCTCTGCTGAGAACCAACAGTATTTGTCATTCTCATCCTCTCAGGAGGAGAAGGAGGGTGACTCCACCAAGGACTCTCTGGATGACCTATTCCCAAATGAGGAGGAGGAGCATGGTCCTGGATGTAAGTGTTTGCTCATGCATGGGTGCTGCTGTCTCTGTTCAAGCCTGCTGGGCCAACTGTGCCATGTTTATTTCTGTGCCCACAGTGCCCCACCAGCACAGCAGTGCCGTGGCAGCTGCCCAGCAGGGAGGTTATGAGATTCCCGCACGCTTGCGCACCCTCCACAACCTTGTCATCCAGTACGCCTCCCAGGGACGCTATGAGGTGGCTGTGCCGCTCTGCAAACAGGCACTGGAGGACCTAGAGAAGACATCAGGCCATGATCACCCTGATGTGGCTACCATGCTCAACATTCTAGCACTAGTGTACAGGTGAGCATGGTGGGAACGGCAGGACTGGGCCAGGACAGCTTTCTGCATCTCCAGCTTCCCTTTACAGTACATCCTGGGGCTCCCACAGCTTCCAGTAGTTTGCCTTTCAGAAAGGTTTTAGCCTAGATGGGGTATTTGGTTTGCCAAACTCCCAGATATAACTAGGGACTGACTAAAGCAGGGAGGAATGGAGAAATGAAAGGACTGTGAGGGTTGGGTCTGTGTGGAAGGAGGACTATTCATAGCTCTGTCTACTCTGGGCTGTAGTGTCCAAATCCCAAATAACTGGTTGACTTTGCACTGCAGGGATCAGAATAAATACAAAGAAGCAGCACACCTCTTGAATGATGCTCTTTCCATCCGTGAGAAAACTCTAGGCAAAGACCACCCAGCGGTGAGTGTCTCCCTCCTCTTTCAGTCACTTCTTCACCTTTAGGTGCTGCTGGGGCACCGTTTCAGCAGTTTTACTGCTTCAGAATTCCCTGCTGCCTGGTTCAGTATGGCCTGTAAGGAGTTGGCTTCTTTTGGATCCTGCGATATAGGCAGGGCAGCCTTCTGTCTCTGGACCTCCTTCTCTTGAGAAGCAGCAGTACTGCAGGCAAGGAGGAAACGGGACAGTCACTGTTACTGCTGCTTGCATCTCTTATCTGGTCCTGCTGGAGTTTGCTTTGTTTCATGCAGAAGCTTCTGTCTCTGTAGGTGGCAGCGACTTTGAACAATTTGGCTGTTCTGTATGGCAAGAGAGGGAAGTACAAAGAAGCAGAGCCACTGTGTAAGCGAGCCCTGGAAATCCGTGAGAAGGTATGAGTCTTCCACACTCTTTTCTCCTTTCAGCTCTCCCTTTGGGCTTTCTCCCATTACATCAGTGCACATGGGAGATCCAGGGCCTATCTAGTTTCTTCAGTGGCTGATTCTGCCACCACCTTTCCTGTGTCTCCAGTATTTGCAGCCCTAGAGAGGCTTGCCAGGAGGTGGAAGCTGGGATTTCTCCTCTTTGCCTCTCCATTCCTTGGCTTTTGTCTGACATAGGCATGTGCTGGGGGGACTTCAGTGTCTACTAACTCCAGGAGTCTGCTGCAGTCTTTGTGGCTTCTCTTCTTTTGTTCATCCAGGTTCTAGGCAAAGACCATCCTGACGTGGCCAAGCAGCTGAACAACCTAGCCCTGTTGTGCCAGAACCAGGGCAAGTATGATGAGGTGGAGTACTATTACTGCCGGGCCCTGGAGATCTATGAGAGCTGCCTGGGTCCTGATGACCCCAATGTGGCCAAGACCAAGAACAACCTGGTGAGTCCCTGGGGAGAGGCTGTGTGGTGTTGGGGAGGGGTGCTATGGGAGAGGTGAGCACTGCCTGGTGCTTAGACACAGAGCAATAGCTGCAAGATGTGGGCAGAGTTAATCTGTTTCCCAGTGGGGCTGGAGATGTTTTGTTTTGGTTGCAGGCTTCCTGTTACCTGAAGCAAGGCAAATACAAAGATGCAGAGGTGCTGTATAAGGAGATCCTTACCCGTGCTCACGTGAAGGAGTTTGGCTCTGTGGATGGTTTGTACAGCAGAAGCCCTTGGGGCTGGGGAGGGGTTTCCTGGCTCTCAGCCTAGACTCAGCTGGTTCTGGTGTTGCCCAGACCGAGGGATGGGATGCCTTGCAGGGCCCCTGCTTTGGGCAGCCCTTGAGATGCTGCCATTGTAGTGTGTTATGCTGTTCCCCCTCTTCTCTCAGAAGTCTCAACCCAGTCTTTATAGGGTTGGGAATAATAAATGGCACAGTCATTCCCAGGCATAGGCTGAAGTTCTCCTGTGCACCTGGCACGTGTACTTCCGCTGCAAGGTTCTTTCCTTCCCCTGTCCTGCCCTTGCAGTGTTGATTGCCTTTCTTGGGACTCTGGGCGAAGGACTGGGGGGAGGATCTGCAAGTGTTGTCACTTTCCTCTGATGAGGTGCTTACTCTGGGGACAGAGTACTGGGCTGTACAGGAGGCAAACAGCAGCGTGGGGTGGTGAATGAACCTGTTTTGTGTTCTTCCCCGCACAGATGAGCACAAGCCAATCTGGATGCATGCAGAGGAGAGAGAGGAGATGAGCAAGGTGAGTCTGATCCCAGGGGGTTTGATCTTCTCCTATCACAGCCTATCTCTTATTTCCTCCTTCCTGGAGAAGCTGCAGTCTGAAGAGCTGCCAAGGCCAGGAGGTGTCTTGAAAGGCAGGATACAGCACTGCTGCTCCCTGGGCCCAGCAGGGAGGGAAGGCCCATCAGAGAGCAGGGTGTTTTCCCGTGGGCAGGAAAGGAAAAACTGTTCAGCCTCTCGGCCATGGCTGCATGCTCTCTCTGCTTTAGTGACTGATCCCTCTTGGGCATGCAGATGATGGAAGATGGCAGATGGCAGAGGGTTGTTCTGCAAGGCCTTGGCACTCTGTTCCGAAGAGCTGCCAGTAGCCAGAGCATATCTGGCTTCTGAAGCAGCTCTAAGGCTGTCTAGGGAAAAATGGAGGTCAAGAAGAAACTGCTGCTGTCACCTTGCTTAGGAAATGGAGCCATATCTGAAAAAGATCTCTACATGGGGCGGGCCCTAGCTGGCCTCTGAAAGAGGATAGAAATGGACTGTGCTTGCCTTGGACTAGGCTGAAAGGCAAAGCTACTGCTGCTCCTGTAGCCCAGGCCCTGCTCTGTGGGCAGTCAATAAATGCAGCAGAGTCGTGTCTTTGCTTTTGCCAAGTCTAAGGCCCCATCTGTTTTTTGGCAGCTGGGTGAAGCAGCAGAATGAAGGGTTCTTATCTAGTCCTCTGCCTGCAGTGGGACTCTCCTTTTCCTTTGCCCTCAGAGCAGGCCCCAATCCTACAGAGTTCAGGCAGCAGTCTGGAGGCTTGTCTTAGTGACTGATGAGTCCCATCCTGTCAGCCCTGGAAGCAGGGCACTGGCAGGTGCTTCCCACCAGCATCCTGTGCCTCCCTGGTCAGCCGCTCTGCCTGGCTCCCAGTGCAGGCCACTGCTCAGCTTTACACTGTTCTGGTTGCTGTACTATGAAGGCTTTGCTGCAAAGAATCTGCACTTGCTGCAGCACCATCCTGGAGAAATCCAAGTTGGAGTAGAGACCAGGCTCCCCTTGCCCCCCTCTGGGACTGATCATACCTTTGGAGAATTTAGGGGTCAAATATAGATAGGAACTATGCTCCAGATAATGCGAGCTCTGCCATTGGGCAAGAGAGCAGGCTCAGGGATCCAAAGTTGGAGAAAGAGATTAATTTTATGTATGAGTCTTAGGCAAGGGCTAAGCCTCTTTCCCTGACTCTGGGGCTCCTGTCCCCAAGGCAGCTGTGCCTGTGCCCCATGGCAAAGCAGGGTTGGCATTCCTGTCCAGGCAGCAGTAGTCACAGACCTGCTTGTACTGCTGCCCAGGAGCTGGGGCTGATGTGCCTCGTGCTGTGTTTCCATATCTTCTGTTAAAATGCATGAAATTCCTCTAAAAGAGCTTCACTACTTTAGTCCCTTGCCCATCTTTCCTGGCAGCAGGGGGAGGCCAGCTCATGCCAGCAGCAGGGCCTTGGGCACAGCTGGCAGCCCAGGCCTTCAAGGTTTTATCTGCCCCAGAGGATTTGACACCTTTCCCGTCAGGTTCAGACACCCGTTAGGGCTGCCTCTATGCAAGCTTCAGAGGTGTATTGAGTCTTGAACTTCCCTGTCCCTGGTGCCTGCCCCAGCTGTATAGGCTCTGGTGTGAAGAAAAACAACATGTGCCTATGGCACAGGGGGACTCTGGCACGTGGGATAAAGAGCTGAGAAGTGCTGTGGGACTGAGTAAGAAAAATGGTCCCCACTGAGACAATTTCTTCTGGGCTAGAGGGGAACTTGGGCTGTAGAGGAGTGGCTCCCTGCACCTGCTTGGTGCCACAGTCCCACGGACCCAGGGCTAGCAGCTACTGCCCTGCAGTGTGGCTTGTCCAGATCTTCCTCCTTGGGCATCAAGCTCTGCCCCTTGTGCTGTTGCTCTGGCCAGCAGCCTGTTTGCAGCTGGCTGGGACAGGGCCAGCCAGCCAGCTTTGGGGTGCAAAGGCTGGGCGTGGGGAGGGGGCAGCTAACTGGGCTGAGCCGCTGTGGGGCAAGCCTGACCTTGTAGGCCAAAGCCTGGGATATGGCTGCCTGACTCCTTTGCTAGTCCTGGCTGAGGGATTTAGTGCCCATGGTGACTGGCATGCCTGTGGAGTTTTGTCTCCCTTTTGCATGTTGGCTGGGGTGTCATGCCCTCCATTATGCCATGTGAATGGGCTGTGTTGTCCCTGCTGCCTTTGGTACTGTGGAAGGGGGTAGGGAGGTGGGATTATGCTCCTTCCTGGAACTAGGATATCACTTTTGCTTGTGGCCCAAATCTGTTGCCTACCAGAAACCTGCTGGGCTTTGTCACTGCATTTGCATTTGTGTTTCCAAAGGTTGGGCTGGTGCAGGGGTGCAGCCAGGGGTCTGACCCTGGCATCCAGTGGGAGAGCACAGGCCCGAGAAGGGCAGTAGGTGTGGGACTAACAGCTCTCATCTCTCCTCACCCTGTAGAGCAAGCACAGAGACAGCGCTCCCTATGCTGAGTATGGTGGCTGGTACAAGGCCTGTAAGGTTAGCAGGTACGAGCTGGTTTGTGGGCAGCTGTGGACTCCGGAGGGGTGATCCCAGGGCTCTCGTTCACCTTCCCTCTGTTACCACAGCCCAACTGTGAACACCACTCTGAGGAACCTGGGTGCGCTGTACCGGCGCCAGGGCAAGCTGGAGGCAGCCGAGACCTTGGAGGAGTGCGCAGTTCGCTCCCGGCGACAGGTAACCCCAGAGGGACCTTCCCTGGTGTGGGGGGCATTGCAGGGCTTGGGTGGCAGGTTATGGCACTGCCTTTGGTTGGGGTGTGGTGAGGGACTCTCCTGGGCCTCTCTGATGTTTTGTTTACATTCCCATGACACTGGAGGGCCTTGGTGGTTGGGGTTGCATTTGTGCAGAGGTGCACACGTGTGTAGGTGTGTGGGGTGGCGCATGTGTGCGTGGATGGAGCAGATGTCAGTGTGTGGATGTGTGGGGAAGGCATGGCTCACTGAGTGCAGAAATACTGCAGCTGCATTAAGGCTTTGTCAGCTGCTGGGGAGACCTACGCTTACTGGGATGTTTTCTTCACACTAACTTTTTTGTCCAGAGGCAGACCTAGAATTTCTTAGAGTATCTCTCACCTTAAACTCCTCTCAATCCTCAAATAATAAAGCAGGACCTGTAAGCACCTAGCACAAAGACCGAAGGACAGCCGAATCCTTCACACTTCAAAATGTGGTGGGAAAAAGCTGTCAGCTTTCGGGTAGCAGGCCCTTGTTCCACAGGGTTGGTTATGGTCTTGTGGGGACTCATTGAGCTGGGAGTTCAGACAGAGACTGCTAAGTGCAGGATGGCATTTGGCTCCATCCTGGTTGTGCTGGGCAGTTTTGGCTGTGATGGGGCAGTGGCCAAGAGAGGGAACAGGAACCAAGCACAGTGATGGTCCAGTGGATCTCTAGAGGGGAGGAACACAGACAAAACACGGTTCTTCCTTATCCTTTCCTACTTGCAGGGCATTGACCCGATCAACCAGACGAAGGTGGTGGAGATCCTGAAGGAGGGGGATGGCACAGAGAGACGTCGGAGCCTGGGAGGCAGCGTCAAGTACGAGAATGCCACAGACGGTAGCGAGGAAGTGAGTATGGGCGTGGAATGGAGCGGGGTAAGTACAAGACACCATCAAGAATGGCCTCAGCCGGCTGCCAGAGGGAAGGGACAGCCTGGCTGAGGGCTGTCCCCGCGTGGCCTGTCGTGGCATCCTTGTCTGCCTCCATTCATTCCCTGCACATCTCCTTCCCCTTTCTTGGCATGAGCCAGCCAGCCCGCAAAGGTGCGTGTCTGGGTCTGGCTTCTGGTGTACAGAACAGATATTGCCAGCTGAGGGCTCCTGCTTCCAGGGAGCTGCCAGGCCCTGGCAGTGCACAGCATGAGCTGGTCCTGGTCTGCCCTTAATCTTAGGCTTGTAACCTTATTAACATCTCTCCCTGCTGCTCCCCTCTGGAGGCCCTGGCTGAGAGCATCAGCCCCATCTCGGGCTCACCCAGCCTGTGAGAGCCATTTGGCTGTCCTGCACTGTGCCACTGACGATGCTGAGCCTGGGGAGGGTTGTGTGTGTGTGATATGCCTGGTGTGTCTGTGGCTGACTGACTGACTGCAGGGTACAGGAATAGTCTGTAGTCAGCATCTTTGCTGTCCCCCTCTCCTGGTCTCGTGCCCTTGGCAGGCTCTGGCCAAGCAGAGGTGATAAAAGGCAGGTCTTTGCAGGATGCCAAGCTGGGCAGACTGGTGAAGGCAGGAGACTGGTGTTAGCTGAGGCACAGACAGGGCAACCTGAACCTGTCTAGGCTTGCTCTGAGGCTGAGGGTGACTTTGGCCACTAGCTCTGAGTTTAGAGAAAGGTGGTGATCCAAGTCTGGAACAGGTGCCTTTTGTTTCCTGCAAGCAGGAGGATGGGGAAGAGGCAACAAGTGAGCATGGTGCTGGTGGGTGCTTGGCTCAAGGGCTGCTAGAGCTGTTAATGCTACATTCCTTCTGCAGACTCTGACTGAGAGCACAGAGTAGCTGGGGTTGTTGCAGCCTGGCACAGGCGAGACACTGAGCACACAGAGTCCTTCACTGCCCCCTCACATTTGCTGTCACTAACCCTTCCCCACCTGGCTCTGCCCTATCCCCACCTGCATGAGCTCCCCCTCTCTTCCTCTCTTTTCTTCCCTGTTGCCATGACAGCCCTTCAACACCCAAAGCCTGAAGCCTGCTGGCTCTCTTGATTGTGGATTGTACACAGGAGGTGGCTGAAGGGGATCTGGAGAACAGACCTTCAAGTGGACCCAGCAGCTTTGCCAGGTGCAAGGCTGGCCTCTGCCTCAGGTCTTGGCATCAGGACCAAAGAGGATCTTAGCTCTGGCAAAGGCACCAACTCTAGGTCCCTGCATTCACCATAAGTAAGGGGGCTAGACAAGCACAGAGGGAGGGCTGCAGGTTCGGATTAGAATCACCTGGTCCCTATGCTGGCTGGTGTCTCTCTGCAGCTCCTCCTGACTGTGCTTGGTGTTGGGTGATCTCTTTGCACTGGTCATGGTCTGGGAGACCTTCCTGACAGTCTCTGAGCTGATCATCCTAAGGCAAGTAGGCAGTGCCACCCTCTCCCACAGCCAGTCCCAGACAAGGGGAATAGTCCCTGCTCATATGACCCTTCCCCAGGGGTCTTAGCAGAGCTTCCCTGCCACAGACAGCTGTAAATAGAGGATTTGAGGGCTAGCCCAGCACTCTGGGGAACACAGCTGCTGCCACATGATTCCTTTTCTAGCCTGTTGCACACATATCCAGTCTTCTCTTCTGAGGCAGCAGCCCTGCACTGTACTGAAGCTCCCCACAAAAGAAGGCTGAGGCAGCTCCCGCTGTCCTTGTCTGTCACGGCCTGTTGTCTTCTGTGTTGGTCCAGAGACCTCAGATGTGCTGCCTTAAAGTAGCCTCTGCTGCAGGCAGCGCTGTGGGAGCCCCCAGGGTGCCCTGTGCCCATAGGCAGTTCTGGAAGCACCCCAGGCCTGGACCAGCTGCTTGCTGGGATGTGAGAACAGGGGAATGGCACCAGCTTTATGGTGCAGAGGCCTTGGCAGGTACCCAAGGGCCCGGAGCAGGAGACCCAGGCTGTTCCTCCCTGAGCTAAGCTGTTCCTGCCAGCCCACTAAGCCCACTAGCAAAGAAATGAGGCCGCAGCTTCAGCCTCACAGGACTCTCTCCCTGCCCAGATGTGGCCTGTGGTCTCTGCATGCAGCCTGGGCCTTGTCCCACCTGCTCCCTAGGTGACCTACAACCTCACAGCCTTGTAAATTGTGTCTTTCTCCTCTCTGTGCACTAGGCTTAAATGCCTCCCGAGACTCCCTCTTTCCCCTCCACCGCAGTCACCTGGATGTTTGTGTTGTATCTTCCGACTTTTCCTCCACACCATCCCTCCTTCCTCGGCGAGAACTCCACGCCAGTCCCCCAACCCTCCTGGCGCGCGAGGGCACCGCGACGCCTGCAGAGGAGTGCCTGGCCACATGGCCCAGCTCCAGTCCCGTGGCCAGCAAGAGCAGGAAGAATCTGCGAGGAGCTGCCAGCTCCCCCAGGCCAGGGTGACGGGCCACCGTCCCCTTGCGTGCCCCCACTCCTGGCCTGCCCTTGCACATCCCTGGGGCCCATGCCTGCGGGGGATTGTCTTCACTCCAGGCTTGCCAACTCCATTGTCACTAGACATCCTCAGCCCTCCTAGCTTGTTCCCTCCATCTCTACAGAGGCATGAAGATGGAGGGCTGTTATGGGACAATGAGGCCTGGCCTAGGTAGGGCTGTCATGTGCCCAGTTGCTTTCTTCCCTGTAGGCTTAGCTGATTTTAGTGCCTTGTAGCAAACCTGTGCTGGTCCCCAGTAAGATGGGCTCTCCCTGCAGCACAGGGCAGTCCCCATCTTGCTGCCCTCCTCCCTGCCAAGCTCTGTAAGCCAGGAGCAGTGTGTGGGTCTCTCTGCAGGGGCAAAGGAGTATAGGGCAGGCCACAGAGCTACTGTAAATCCAAGACAAGGTGAGGGCCAACAGCCAAGGTCTGTGTACAGGAACAGGGACTGGCCAGCACAAGCATGTTTGGCTGCAACCTCCTGACTGGATGCTATCGCCAGGTTCCTCATCTGGAATTAAGGGGTGAATCAGCCCCCCATTGCTACAGGGTTCTTAGGTGTGGCTGGTGGGAGAAGTGGGGGTGAAGTTGTTTGCTGTTCCTTGAAAGCAGAGGAGGGGTAGGAGGAAAGGAGAACTTTTTTGCAAGGGCCAGACCCCAGACCATTAGAAGTGGCTGAGATGGGGAATGGCCTGGATTGGAGAATAGTGGTTGGGAGAAAAAGAAGGTGCAAAGATGGACGTGAGTAGGCAAAGAACTAGGGCTGGAGGTGCTCTGAGCATGTGGGAGCAGATGGGATGGCTGGAGGGAGGTTGCCGCTGGAGAAGGGAGATTGCTCACAGGTCCCTGGGACTGACTGCAGTCTGGCTGTCCCTAGCCAAGTAGGTGGGAAATCTGTAACCCTTTTACTGACAGGATCACAGTGCTGACCCTGATGGGATGTGGAGGTGGCTCAGCACCTCTGATGGCTTCAGGCCTTCACAGGGTCTGGTGCTGTTAGTCATTATTGGGTTACAGAATGTGTCCCAGGGCCAGGCTCCACTGTCTTGGGTCTCACACCCTTGGGTGTACACCCTCATCCCACCTCCTGTAGGAAGTGAACTTCCCAGTCCTCCTGTCTGGGAAGAAAGCTGGGGAGGCTGGAGGCAGCAGGATAGAGCCCAGGGGCCAGCACAGGACTTCTCCTTATTTATTTAGCTAGATTCTTTCTTTCATGCTAGTCATCTGGCAGGCTGTGATACTAAATGTGCTTGTGTCTGTCTGGGCCTGGCTTTCCTGTGGTGATGCAGAGGCCTTGGGGTATATGCATGCTGCTCCCCTGGGAGCTTGTGCTTACTGAAAGGACCATGGGGTGTGGAGGGCAGGGCTGAGTGCTCCAGGGCTGTACCTTCCATGCCTCTCTGTCCCAGTGCTGCTCCATGCTTCTGGAAAGTGGTGAGTTCCCAGTGCAGGGTGTGTTTGGACCTCAGGGCGACCTGCCCCTGTGCTTTGCCGTGTCCTGGACCTGGTGCTGTAACAACCATACCTCTAATTAAAGGTAGACTGACCCAAATTGCTGCCCTGTGCTTCTTTCCATGCTCTGTAGGCCAGCGTCGGTCAGCCCTGGGGTGGTGGGTGCAAATGCTGCTGGAGCAGGTGTGGGGTGCTTGGTGTCTGTCTGTGTGTGTACAGGGGCAGGTGCTTCCCCCAGGGCACCCCTCCCAGGCTGAGCGTTGGAGCTGAAGGACCTAGCTCCACTGTGCTTTTCCCTGTCCTCCAAGCTGGAGTTGCTAACCTCAGCTCTGTAACCATGTGTGGCAGGGCTGCCCTGGGCCATCTGAGCTTGGACCTTCCCCAACAGGCATTTCTGTTTAGCCAAAGAAGTAGCCCATTGTGTCCCTCAGTGCTGAGCTCCACACGCTGCCAAATCCTGCCCAAGTCCTCTGCCTCCATGCATTAGGCAGGGTGGGAGCATGCAGTGGAGAGGAACTCAGTGGTGGAGCTGCTTTTTTTTTTTTTTTTTGAATGCTCTCATCCTGGTGGGTGCAATGGGGTGGGGGCTCTGCGGCAAACCAAACCCATAAATGTTCTGGGTTAAAAATAACCTGTCAGAAAAGGGAGTGGGGGGAGAAGAGAGGCTATTTTTAACCCAGCATGCAGCAGCATTTGGTTCTGGTGTTGGTCTGCAGTCAGTCTGCATCACTGCAGCTGGGAAAATGTGGCTCCATCCTCCAGCCCTGATACAAGAGCATACTTCCTGGCCTGATCCTGCTGCCCCTGTACCGTGGTCCTGCTCCCCTGTCCCAGCTGTGTTCCCTCTTCCACCCCTGGCTTACGTGCCCTGGGAAAACAACAGTGCCTGGCATAGCAGTACCCTGCAGGGAGAGTGGTGACTTGGTGGGGAGGCAAAAGACACCTCCTCATCTTTGCTAATGCCACACACTGATGTTCAGCTCATCCAAAACCTGCCCGGGATGCCTCGTGCAGGAATTGAATTGTTTACTTTGCTGCTTTGGGTGCTCTCTGCATTTCTGGTGAGTGGGTCCCTTTGCAGCAGCAACACGTGGCTCTCAACTTGGAAAACTCTCATCCCACTGAGAAAGTGAAGAGGTTCAATGCTCTTGTTTTATCCAAGAAAGGATGAGATGAATACCAGGAGCAAGGTTTGCCAGTAGGAAAAGTCCTGGTCAGCTGTTAGAGAACAGTCTAGGGTTGGATCAGCTTTGGTTTAGGGTTGGATCAGAGCGGAGGACCACTGGAAAAGCCTTCTCCAGGGCCACACTCTGTAGTGGTCAGCACAAGGGGGTGACTGGCCTAAGGCAGAGACCCTGCTCACCTGAAGAGCTGCTTGGACAGTGCTGAGGTAATTGCTGCTGCTAGCCTGAGCCACAAGGCATTTTGGTCATTTGGAGTGCTTCAAAGGGGCTCCCTCACATCTTCCTAAGGAGTAAAGGAAGATCACTTTGCTTTGTTTTCTTCTGCCCCAATGTTCCAGGGGCCATTTGAAGCAGGAGCAGGGAAGACTGCTGTTACCAGGCCATCAGAGCAAAAGTAATTCCACATCAGCAGCAGTGTCACAACCTTATGTAACAAGCAGGCCAGGCCACAGGGGGAGAGCTTGGTGCCATGATGACACATGGTGGCATGGCGTGGTGTCATGCTGGCAACCTGTGCCTTGCATGCATGTGGAGCTAAGTGCAGGAGGTGGGCTGAGCCTGTCAGGGGCTGAGAGCGCCTCGCTGAGTACTGGGGACTTTTGGAGGCATGTGGGAGGAAACAGGCTGGGGAACAAGATTTCAGGCTGGTTTTGGTCTTCAGAAAAAACAGGCAGACATAAAAAAACCCCTGTAAAGTGCCATCCCTGGGGCAGCTAGTAGGGCTGCATGCAGCTAAAGTTGGGGGGCCTAGGAGCAGTGGTGCCTGCTTGGCAGCATAGTGCTGGTGCAGCCAAATGAATGCATCCCCCATGGAACCGCCTGAGTTGCTCCAAAGGCTCAAAGCTAATTGTCTTGGGGGTGGGACAAGGCTGTGTGTGCAGTGTGAAATGGTGGTGTGTGATGTGAGTGAGCCTGCAGGACCAGGGTGTGTATCGGTATGAGTGCTGGACAGAGAGGAGGAATAGTGATGGTGTGGTGAAGAAGGGCAAGGGGAGGGGGAGGATGAGGACGGTCTCCAGCAGCAAATGAGGAGAGTCCTTGAAATGAAAGTCCCATCAGCATGTCCTGGCCTGACAAAAGTATCCCTAATTTTGGGCCCCCATCAGGGCTTGTTGCCTCCCTAGCCACTGTGACCTCCTCAGTAGTTGCCGCCTGAGCTGTTGTAGGTGATGGAGCTGTGTCATGTTTGAGCAGGACTGTGCAGGTGCCAGTGCCATTTGTGCTGGTGGCCTGGGGCAAGTCAGCAGCCTGTCTGGGTGTTGAGCTTGCACTGGGCAGGAGGGAGTATCAGTTTGGATGAGCCAGACAGTAGCAGCAGGGGTCCCTGACTCCATGGTCATCGTGTCCTGTGGAGAACCTGGTGAGGGGAAGCCATGTAGTGAGCAGTAAGCCTGCTTTGGGCCAGGGCTAAATCCTCGGTGCAAGTGGGCAAGAGGATGTTTGGAGCCAGTTCCAGCCACTCATCAGCAGCATGCCAGAGCCCGATCAGCACCACTCAGCCATCACCTTGGCTTGTGTCTCTGTGTCCAGGATGGCAGTGGCACTCTCCAGCGCAGCAGCTCCCTGGGAAAAATCCGGGATGTGATACGGAGGAGCAGTGAGATGTTGGTCAAGAAACTGCAGGGCAACGGTCCCCTGGAGCCCAGGAACACCAAGTACGTGTGAGGGTCAGGCTGCATACAGGGCGGGTGGGGGCCCTGCTACCTTGTGTGTCTGGGTCTGACCACTCACAGCACGATCACATCTGCTCTCCTCTGCTTTCTTGTAGCATGAAACGAGCTGCGTCATTAAATTACCTGCACAAGTCTAGCGATGCTTCATTTGAGGTAAGCACAGTGTGAGTGGTGGGGCTGGTACAGGAATGCATATGAGGCTGGGGGCTGTGTGGCCAGCAGTGCAGGGGGTGAGGGGCATAATAGTGGGCCCCAGGTGCAGTGCTGAGAACCTGTGAGCTTGTAGCCTCTCGTCTGAGGTCAGAGCTCCAAAGCTGAAGGTGTTGCTTCCAAGTACCGACCTCCCTCCCCACAAAGCTCACACAGATTGGGAGCAAAAGCAGCAGCTGCAGTGTGTAACAGCAGCAGCAGGGCTGTCCTGGCTTGCAAGGCAAGGGGGGCAGGAGTTGGGGTAGCAGCTTTGGGGCACAGGAGTCGATTGCAGGTACCTCATGGGCACTGTGTTTTTTCCAGGGCACCCAAGGCCTCCGCGCAGAGAGCAGAGGCCTGAGCGCCAGCAGCATGGACCTGTCCTCCCACAGCTCCCTGCTCTCCTCCAACTGAGCTGGCGGCTCTGCTGCTGGGCACCCTGGCTTCGCGCTGCACGGGGCAGCGCCCGGCACCTCCCCACACCACCTACTCTGTTCTCCCCATCACCGGTTCTCGTGCCACCGTCTGCCTGCCCAGCCCGGCCTCCCCCGGGGGTCCCTAGCTAGTTCGGGCACCGCAGCCCGCCCGCATGCTCCTCTGCTGCTCACCGGGGCCCGCAGCTCTGGTGGCCGCATGCTCGGTACCGGTCACACACGCTCGCCAGGTAGAATCGCCAGCCCGGGGAGGGGGGCTGTCCCCGGGCCGGGGCAGCGGCGGGAGTGCCCCATGCCCCCGGGACGCCGGTCCCCCACCGGATGATCGCTGTACTTTATTTTATTAAATAAAACCGACCCTAGAAGCGACCGCGGCTCGGCTTGAGGGGAATGNCCGGGGGGACAGCGGCGACATGCTCCGCGCGGTCCGCCAGGGCCCCAGGGGGCGCTCTCCGCCGTGCTGGGCCGTGCTGTGCCGCCCTGGGGAGGTCCCCGTCCCGTTCCCGGCGGACGCGATGGCGCGGATCACGCTGGAGGACCTGGAGCGGCTGGGCGAGGAGCCCGCCGACGGGGACGGCAGTGACAACGAGGACGACCAGGAGGAGCAGGGACGGCTGTTCGCCCACTGGGAGGCCGTGGCCAGCACGCACCGAGTGAGCCTGCCCCGAGGTGAGCGCCGGGCCTGCCGGGGCTGTCGGCACCGACCTGGACTCCTTCTGCGCCGCGGCCGGGGCGAGCCTCGTCTCTCGTGTGCTTTGCCTTGCAGACATGGCAGGCCCGATCGCCCAGATGGCCCGGCACAGCCAGGCTCGCGAGCCCGTGCCGTACGTCTCCCTCTCTCAGCACGGGAAGGTGAGGCCTGACCCTCTCCGCACACCCGGCTTCTCGCCCGCTGCCCGCCCGTGGTGAGGCTGCCTCGGGTGCTGCCGCCAGCCCGGGGAGTAGGAAGAGCCTCTCCCTGGCACGGAAGGTGCCTCGTGTCGGCGTGCGCGCACCAGCCTCGCCGGGGTTCCTGCAGCACCGCAGCCGGGATGGTACCTCTGGATCGGTGCAGTATTCTGCCGCGCCTGCACCTCCTCCTGTGTAGAGTAATGGCAATGCTCAGCTTCCCGGGCTTTATTTTAAAATTGGACAAGTCGTGCTGCTTTCTCTGGTCTTCTGACTACCAGCTGCCTCCTTTACCAGCCTCTTCTCTTGCTGGGGTGGGCGCATCTAAGAAAGTGAACTTTCAGTTCAGAACCTGCTCCCTGCCGTTCTCCAAACACCTTGTTGCATAGCTCCAAGTCTCCCAAGTCCTGCTGGCGTTGTGTTTGTGCTGGTTATGTTGGCTGGTTGAGCTGGAGATTTCAGCCGGCACAAGATAAAAATGTGTCTGTGGGGAACACAGGGCCTGTGACCCTGGCTGTCAGATGCGAAGATGTGTTGTTATTTATCACAACCACCAGTCCAAACATGGTATCTTCTGCCTGAATATCTTCTCTTTATGCTGGCTAAGTTGCACACTTACTCTCTTCTCTTGCACATAAGGGTGCTTCTGTGCTTTGAGAAATAACTGCTTGTCAGACTGGTTCTGGTGTCTCTGCAGACCTAGTTGGGCTTTCTACCAAGAAGACATCTGTCAACTGTCCTCTATATGAGAAGTGGTTAACCAATTTCTTCTGGGCTGAGGTCCAGCACTCCCTTTAAAACATGTCTGAGCATGTGGGTTGTGCAGCTCTGAACTGGGGCTTCACTACACTCCCTCTTTCCTCATTCTGGGTCCCAGGGACTTAATCTGGCCTTTCCTCCGCCTGTGTCAGTCCCAGGCAGGAACGGGGCCCCAAGACTTTGTGGGAACTGAAGAGCTTTTGTTGTTGTTGGCATCCCATCTGTGCCTGCGGAGGATTCTTGGAGTGTGAGGCTGAGTCAGAAGAGCCACTGCCTGACATCAGTGCTGAGGGAATTTTGGAGCTGGGGCTCTTAGGGACATGTTTGCCAGGCTCAGGCAGATCGCTAGTATTTGGTTGCTTCTCTTGAGCTATCAGTGCTACAAGCCCTCATCCTCTTGGAGACAAGTGAGTTATTATGCCACCTACAGCACTGTGCTCTGTCAGCACTGAGCCCCCAGCTCAGTCAGGGCTCAGTTCCACAGCTCACATTGCAGGGATCTGTTGCTACTGCATCTCTGTGAAGCATCTTCCACATTTCTCTTGGCCAAGTGTCATCCAGAGTGGTGGTGCTTAGTATAAGGATCAGGCTGTTGCACAACCAGACATTGTGACCTCCTGGGCTGACTGGTTTATTGCAGGTGGTATGGCTGATGAGAGTTGAAAATAGAGTAGAGGGGTTGGCGGTTTCCTTGCTTGGAAAATGCTCTTGCTCTGCTCTGCTTTGCTTGGTGGGACAATGGCAGGCATGGCCCCAGGTAGAGGGTGAATGCCCACAGCATTTTGGGGCACTTCTTACTGGCATCCCACTGATGCACGCAAGCGGGTCTGGTGCCTTCCTTCTGCCTTTGGTTTGGCTTTTAGGGTAGACACCTGATTTGGGTGGAGGCACAGGGAGGCTGCACCCAGTGTTGAGTCTTGTCACAGCTTCCTGTCTCCGTCACTGCCAGCACAGCTGTGGAAGCAAGAAGTTTGGGAAGATACCCGGAGCTCCATGGAACAAGGTTGTCTCATGACCACTTTGATCTGGCTGAAGAACAAGTGGAGAGCAGGGAATAGGTGCTGGTTACAACTTCCCAGCCCTTGTTTATATGTTACCTGTGGTCACAAACATGCCATGAGCTGACCTATGAACATATCCAGATGCAATTTCCCCTCTCCCCTTGACCCCCTTCTGTGTCAGGTTTGTCCAGAATACTGGACATTCTGTGTTGGAAGTAGTGATTTTGACCCATCCAACAAAATGCCACAGCTGGGCTCATGTCTCTTCTTCCTCCTCTCACTTCTTGGTTTGGGAGAAGGATCTGAGGAGTTTTACTCCAGTCTTCACAACTCTTCTGGGTGCTAGAGCTCTTCTGCCAGATTTTCCCTTCTACTGGGCAGGAATGTTTCTGTTATCCTCTGTGCACACAGTGTTCCAGGGAAAAGGCACTGCACCTGAGAACATCAACCTTACCAGAGGCCTTTGGGTGCCTGGAATCAGGAACATCCTTGTGAGTAGGCCGGACAGAGACCGAAGAGGAACTGAAAGTCCTGTGCCCCTTGCTGAGGATGTGCTGCATTCCTTGTGCATGCCAGGAGCCTCCAGACCCTCTTGCACCCTGTCCCTTGTCTGTGCCTTTCCTTTTGCTGACTCTTGCTGACTTTTGCCCAGTGCTCATAAGTATCCTTGTCTGAGGTGCGTGTGATGCCAGCTCCCCTCACCTTCCTTGTCCTCCTCTGCCAACCACTGCCTAGCAGGGGCTCTCCTTTTGGCAGGCTTGTGTCTCCCCGCTTCTTGCCTGTCGGTGTTGGTTTCCCACCCAGCTGCTGCAGTGTTGTCAGTGTGCTTGACCCTGACTTGGCTTGTCTGTGGCCTGTTTCAGTGCGAGGAATCGGCCTACGAGGAGCGGCAGTACCCAGCTGGGAAGTGGGCCTGTGTCACCATGGGGGAGCCCATGTATGAGCAGAGCATCTCCATGAGCTTCATGAAGCTCATGCGCTACATCTGCAAGGAGAACTCTGTAGGTGTGTGCAGGCAGGGGCTGGAGGGGCTGGCAGGCTGCACAGAGGGAGGGCTTTGCCACTGTCCATCTGGAGTGGGGGGGATGGCTGCTGCTGCTGCTGCTGCTAACACATCTGTCTCACTGCCTGCCTACCTCTTTCCAGGTTGCCATCTGGGCATGACAGTGCCAGTGCTCAATGAAATCCACCTGACCAAGGAGGGGACCAAGCTGGAGCGTGAGGTCCTAACTGCCTATTATCTCCCAGGAGAGTTCCAGCAAAACCCCCCTGTTCCCATGGACCCCGAAATCCACATCACCGAGAGGGCACCGCTCCGGGTTATAACCAGGTGACCCCAGCACCAGAGGCGTTTTCTCAGCTCAGCAGAGATGTACAAACTCCCTGCACGGCTGCTGTGGTTCCTTGGGCAAAGGGATGGGAGCTCTGGCTGTGGGAATGTGCTGGCTCTGTTGCTTATGCTGCTCCCTTTGCTGCAGGGTTTTCTATGGGATGACCACTGAGGAGACAATTCTGCGGGAGATCAGTCTGTTCTGGGAGCTCTTGGGCTCCACAGACATGGTGCTGCGGGAAACCTACATCGTGGCTTCTTACGAAAATCCCAGCGTCCCTCAGCGCCGCAATGAGATCTGGTTCATCTGCCGGGCAGAGTGAGTCCCCTCTGTCACCACAAGGCAGCGTGCGACTGGACCCGGTGTAGATGGCAGTTCTGACCCAAAGGAGACGGAGCACATCCCGACCCGCTATTCACCCACACAATGAGACACCAAGGGACTGCGGGGTGGGTTTCCAGCCTGCCCTGCAAGGGTCCTGCCAGGGGAAATCCTGCCTGGTCTGCACTTCACCTGCCCCCACAGCTGAGGCTAGAGCTGGCACCAAGGACAACCTCTAGAGCAAGCTCTTGATGGGAAGCATGTGGTGGGGGCTCATTAAGGCAGTAACCGTGTGTGGGCTTGTGCAATGTGCTAGCCTGACCTGAACTGGGCTTGCAGAGCTGTGCCAGGGAGGCTGGTGGGTCTAGTGGTGGACAGCATCACAAGGTGATGATGTCTAGAAGGCAAATGACTGTGTACCAGATGTGGGGCTCAGTGTGGCCTCTGGCCTGCTTCCTATGAGAATGGCTGCCTGTCCTGAACAGAGCCACTGAAATGCTGCTACAGAGACAGTTGGGGTCAAAGAGGTAAAGGGCTTGAATTCAGGTGTGAATCCTGAATGTTTCCTGCTGGGGTGATTGTCTTTGGACTGCTGGGTGCCTCCCTGGCTGTCACTCACCATTCCTCAGCCAGGACTGGGGCGCTGGCAGCCTTTGTCCATCTGTTGTGGGTGCTGTTTTGCAGACCTGCTGTGATCTGAGAGGAGCAGGTCCAGAGAGCAGCAGCAGTGGTTCCATGTGTTGTGTTGTGCACTGATCAGTGAGTTTCACATCCACGAATACTGTCATGCTTTCCTGGGGGAAGCTGGCAGTGCCAACAGTAAATAAACCGAGCTCAAACCACTGCAGCTACAGAACACTGATGGTGGGGATGGGTGGGGGGGGCCTGGGTTGACTTGGGAAGAGCCTTGCTGTCTTGTTCCTGGAGATGTTCCAGGCTGCAAAGCTGTGGCTAATTAGAAGGGCTCTAATTAGCCCAAGTTACAGCTTCCTGTTCAGCTAAGCACAGTCTCTGCATTACTACATAGGCTGCTTCCATTGCTGCTCCACGAACTGTGGGCACACTCCCCTGCAGGTAAGGTGGTTTTCTCTTGGATGGGATCTGCCTAGTTTTTCCCTGATGCAGAAGTTGGATACTGTGGCTGTACTCCACGTGGACCTCTGATCTTTGGGGGTGAGAATTCAAATGCCACTGTGTGTCACGCTGGTTGGCTGCAGGACCTGGTGCACTCCTGCAGGGACGTGCTCAACTGGCTTTGTGTGGAGAGACTTTTGACTGTTTCTGACCCAGTTCCCAATGAGTTTCCTCATGCTGTATGCCTTGCTGCCTGCTGCTGTTGCTGAAACTCCAGCTCAGGCCCTTTGGCCCTACACTGCAGCTGGGGGGTAGGAATGGCAGGAAGGCCTGGCCAGCTCTGTGGTCTCACTGCCCAGCAGCACAGGTGGCTTCTGCCACTCCTTTCTCCAGTCAGATGCTGCTCACTGTCCTCTCCAGGCTGGCTTGCCCTCAGGCTGTGGGGAGAAGGGGCTGAGCATGATACACCCTTCTCTGCAAGGGAGCTTGAGGCAGAGTCTGGGTAAGCACAGCAAGGGCTGACAGTGGTTTCTTGGCTTTCTTGTGATACAGTTCTTGTTCCTGGGGCACTAAAGGCATTGTGAACCCAGGAGATGGAGTGACAGCCTGCAGCACTGAGGGCTGATACGGCAAGTGTCAGAGAAGTCATGATACCTGGATCAGCAGTGCTTATCCCTCCTGGGGAACGAGAAGCAATTCCTTGAAGCTGGAGTCAGGTGGCTCAATATCAGTGGGAGATCAAAGTCTGCTAGCGTGTGTAGGATGGAGACCCTTTCTCTTACTAGACATCAGCTGCTTTGCTTGCCCTGAGCTTGCAGGTGGAAGTAAAACTTCCTTTCTAGAGGGTGTTGAATAGGCTACCACTTCCTCTGAGGCTGCTTGGTCCCCAACCAAAACCAGAACAGCTTTTGGTGGCAGGAGGTGGTGGCTTTCCTGTGAGAGGGGACTGGTCTGTGGTTACTGGCAAAGTTCCACGGCTGCATGCCCTGTGGGAGCAGCTCTGTGGTCTCCCAGGAGGTGGTAATGGTGGGGGCTTCTGGTGCAGCACCAGGCTGGCACCGCCACACAGGGCATCAAGTACACTCCAATCCTGTGCCACAGGTTTTGCTGAGTAAAGGCTCCAGCATCCTCTGTGCTGGATCCAGCAGTGCTCAGGGCCATGTCTGATGGCAAGTCTTCCACACAGTACCAAAACCAGTATTTTGGAGGCTCAACAAACCGGCTGGAAAGCTGGTGTTCAGAGTGACAACTGCCAGAGCCGGTGGTGCAGGGCTGCAGCAGGTTCCACCAGAGGCATTGGGTCGGGCAGAGAGGCTCCAGTCTGGGCCATGCAGATGGCCAGACCAGCTCCTGCTGCTGTGCTTCATCTTGGGTTCTGCAGAGGAGCAGCAAAGGAGCAGGCAGCGCGCTGTGCATTGGGACTGTTGTGTCCAGCCCTCTGCCCGTAGCAGGGTGCGAAGCTCCTGGCTCCTCGCTGCCCCGGTGCCTTCACAGGGTCTCTCACAGCGGTACAGAGCGGGAGCTTCTGCCATCAGTTTAACAAACAGCCCAGCTAAAAGGAGCCACTGGGCGGGAGGGGAGGTCCGTCGCCTCCTCGCTGCGCGGGGCACCCCGGAGGCGCTGGCCGGAGCAGGGGGGGTACGCGGGGGCTCCCGGCG